>CANNZV010000262.1:0-369914 GCA_947561585.1 Caprella mutica
TCTCTGGTAGTACATCATCACAGTGACTCTTTTCTCTGATAGTACATCATCACAGTGACTCTTTTCTCAGATAGTACATCATCACAGTGACTCTTTTCTCAGATAGTACATCATCACAGTGACTCTTTTCTCTGATAGTACATCATCACAGTGACTCTTTTCTCTGATAGTACATCATGACAGTGACTCTTTTCTCTGATAGTACATCATCACAGTGACTCTTTTCTCAGATAGTACATCATCACAGTGACTCTTTTCTCAGATAGTACATCATCACAGTGACTCTTTTCTCAGATAGTACATCATCACAGTGACTCTTTTGTCAGATAGTACATCATCACAGTGACTCTTTTCTCAGATAGTACATCATCACAGTGACTCTTTTCTCAGATAGTACATCATCACAGTGCCTCTTTTCTCAGATAGTACATCATCACAGTGACTCTTTTGTCAGATAGTACATCATCACAGTGACTCTTTTGTCAGATAGTTCATCATCACAGTGACTCTTTTCTCTGGTAATACATCATCACAGTGACTCTTTTCTCTGATAGTACATCATCACATTGACTCTTTTCTCTGATAGTACATCATCACAGTGACTCTTTTCTCAGATAGTACATCATCACAGTGACTCTTTTCTCTGGTAGTACATCATCACAGTGACTCTTTTCTCTGATACTACATCATCACAGTGACTCTTTTCTCTGATAGTACATCATCACAGTGACTCTTTTCTCAGATAGTACATCATCACAGTGACTCTTTTGTCAGATAGTACATCATCACAGTGACTCTTTTCTCAGATAGTACATCATCACAGTGCCTCTTTTGTCAGATAGTACATCATCACAGTGACTCTTTTCTCAGATAGTACATCATCACAGTGACTCTTTTCTCAGATAGTACATCATCACAGTGACTCTTTTCTCTGGTAGTACATCATCACAGTGACTCTTTTGTCTGATAGTACATCATCACAGTGACTCTTTTCTCTGATAGTACATCATCACAGTGACTTTTCTCAGATAGTACATCATCACAGTGACTCTTTTCTCTGATAGTACATCATCACAGTGACTCTTTTCTCTGATAGTACGTCATCACAGTGACTCTTTTCTCTGATAGTACGTCATCACAGTGACTCTTTTCTCTGATAGTACGTCATCACAGTGACTCTTTTCTCTGATAGTACATCATCACAGTGACTCTTTTCTCTGATAGTACATCATCACAGTGACTCTTTTCTCTGATAGTACATCATCACAGTGACTCTTTTCTCTGATAGTACATCATCACAGTGACTCTTTTCTCTGATAGTACATCATCACAGTGACTCTTTTCTCTGATAGTACATCATCACAGTAACTCTTTTCTCTGATAGTACATCATCACAGTGATTCTTTTCTCTGATAGTACATCATCACAGTGACTCTTTTCTCTGATAGTACATCATCACAGTGACTCTTTTCTCAGATAGTACATCATCACAGTGACTCTTTTCTCTGATAGTACATCATCACAGTGACTCTTTTCTCTGATAGTACATCATCACAGTGACTCTTTTCTCTGATAGTACATCATCACAGTAACTCTTTTCTCTGATAGTACATCATCACAGTGATTCTTTTCTCTGATAGTACATCATCACAGTGACTCTTTTCTCTGATAGTACATCATCACAGTGACTTTTTTCTCAGATAGTACATCATCACAGTGACTCTTTTCTCAGATAGTACATCATCACAGTGACTCTTTTGTCAGATAGTACATCATCACAGTGACTCTTTTCTCTGGTAGTACATCATCACAGTGACTCTTTTCTCTGGTAGCACATCATCACAGTGACTCTTTTCTCAGATAGTACATCATCACAGTGACTCTTTTCTCAGATAGTACATCATCACAGTGACTCTTTTCTCAGATAGTACATCATCACAGTGACTCTTTTCTCTGGTAGTACATCATCACAGTGACTCTTTTCTCAGATAGTACATCATCACAGTGACTATTTTCTCTGATAGTACATCATCACAGTGACTCTTTTCTCAGATAGTACATCATCACAGTGACTCTTTTCTCAGATAGTACATCATCACAGTGACTCTTTTCTCTGGTAGTACATCATCACAGTGATTCTTTTGTCTGATAGTACATCATCACAGTGACTCTTTTCTCTGGTAGTACATCATCACAGTGACTCTTTTCTCTGGTAGTACATCATCACAGTGACTCTTTTCTCAGATAGTACATCATCACAGTGACTCTTTTCTCTGGTAGTACATCATCACAGTGACTCTTTTCTCAGATAGTACATCATCACAGTGACTCTTTTCTCTGATAGTACATCATCACAGTGACTCTTTTCTCAGATAGTACATCATCACAGTGACTATTTTCTCTGATAGTACATCATCACAGTGACTCTTTTCTCAGATAGTACATCATCACAGTGACTCTTTTCTCAGATAGTACATCATCACAGTGACTCTTTTCTCTGGTAGTACATCATCACAGTGATTCTTTTGTCTGATAGTACATCATCACAGTGACTCTTTTCTCTGGTAGTACATCATCACAGTGACTCTTTTCTCAGATAGTACATCATCACAGTGACTCTTTTCTCTGATAGTACATCATCACAGTGACTCTTTTCTCTGATAGTACGTCATCACAGTGACTCTTTTCTCTGATAGTACATCATCACAGTGACTCTTTTCTCTGGTAGTACATCATCACAGTGACTCTTTCCTCTGATAGTACATCATCACAGTGACTCTTTTCTCTGACAGTACATCATCACAGTGACTCTTTTCTCTGACAGTACATCATCACAGTGACTCTTTTCTCTGACAGTACATCAAGCATTCAAATTAAGTCTCTATATCTGTTTCCTATACATTGTAAAGTTCTCAGCTTTGCATGTTCAGTCTCTAAAGCTTAAACACTTTCATTGATCTTAGAGTCCACTTTGTCAAAACACATTTAATGCTGCATTATTACCTGTGTTATTTGAATGCAATGTGTGGTGATATGAACATAACATGATTGTTATGTTAATGTTATAAGTAAAAATCTATCATAGTTATTATAGAGTCACAATATATTGATGCTATGTTATCATTTTTATAACTTAGTTTGATTCAAAGTACATTATATTATAAATTATGTTACAGAAGTGTTGGTGATATTTCTAGTCCTCATATCTGCTGGACTATCATTGGTAGTAAGATGGTACCATTTAAATGATATATTATTTTAGCGGTTAGCAATGTTACTGATTTATATAACTCAACAGTTATTGCATTTCAATATTTTGATGCTAGATCACAATAAATAACTTAATTCGCTTCTGCTAATTTTATTCCACCTTACCAATCACAAACTCGAAAAACTCATTTCTGGTTTCTATATTTTCTAACACAGTCTCCGTGTGTAGGACATGGCTAGCGACTGAATCTCGACAAGGCTGAGGTTCATTCAATTCCCAGTCAATAATATCCGCAAATCCCCTCTAAAGCAATGAGCTAAATAAATAAAAGTCAAGTCTGTTCCAAATCACAGTTCATTTCTGGTAGAAAATATGACAGAAATTGGATCAACTTTGCAGAGTTCTGTTTTCCAACATCGGGAATGACTTTAACGGGAATGATCCCAACCTCGGGAATGACTTTAACGGGAATGATGCCAACATCGGGAATGACTTTTGTTAACTCCTGTTCAATGTAACAAGGAAATGGAAGATATGATGATGATGAATTACTTTTCGTATTTAGAATTGAACTAACGATACTTCGTGAAGATTTTGTGAGATTAAATGGATGATATTATTATTAATTAAGGGAAGAAAAAATATTGTTCTGTTTTAATATTATTCCATATTAATGGGAAAATATCTTTATCATCATTATCATTTTTTGGAAATATTATTGCAAGTATACATGGTTTCATTTTTTCGTAAATTCAATACCTTTTTATATGTGAAGTAATTCCTTTTTTCTTCATATTCTGTGGGGTTTAATATGGTACAGGGTAAACTGCCAGCCACTTTCAATTCCAGAAAATAATGTTAAATTAAATAGTAGTCAAGATTTTCTTTATTGGAAATTTTCGGCGAAAGACGATGGACTACAGACAATAAGTATTATAAATTTATATTTAATTACAATTGTATTTGCTTGGAAAAATTATTTATTGATGATCTATTTACGACAATCACCTTTACAAAGGTAAATATTGATAATTGGGTCTTGGTACTTACTATTAAACAATTATATTTAGTGTCAATGCATGTCTTTTTCACCCTTAAGATACAAACTATCACCATTCACCATCAAAGACTCTCCTTCTATCACCATCAAAGACTCTCCTTCTATCACCATCTAAGACTCTCCTCCTATCACCATCTAAGACTCTCCTCCTATCACCATCAAAGACTCTCCTCCTATCACCATCAAAGACTCTCCTCCTATCACCATCTAAGACTCTCCTCCTATCACCATCAAAGGCTCTCCTCCTATCACCATCAAAGACTCTCCTCCTATCACCATCAAAGACTCTCCTCCTATCACCATCAAAGACTCTCCTCCTATCACCATCTAAGACTCTCCTCCTATCCCCATCTAAGACTCTCCTCCTATCACCATCAAAGACTCTCCTCCTATCCCCATCTAAGACTCTCCTCCTATCACCATCTAAGACTCTCCTCCTATCACCATCTAAGACTCTCCTCCTATCCCCATCTAAGACTCTCCTCCTATCCCCATCTAAGACTCTCCTCCTATCCCCATCTAAGACTCTCTTCCTATCACCATCTAAGACTCTCTTCCTATCACCATCTAAGACTCTCCTCCTATCACCATCTAAGACTCTCCTCCTATCACCATCTAAGACTCTCTTCCTATCACCATCTAAGACTCTCCTCCTATCACCATCTAAGACTCTCCTCCTATCACCATCTAAGACTCTCCTCCTATCACCATCTAAGACTCTCCTCCTATCACCATCTAAGACTCCCCTCCTATCACCATCTAAGACTCTCCTCCTATCACCATCTAAAACTCTCCTCCTATCACCATCTAAGACTCTCCTCCTATCACCATCTAAGACTCTCCTCCTATCCCCATCTAAGACTCTCCTCCTATCACCCTCTAAGACTCTCTTCCTATCACCATCTAAGACTCTCCTCCTATCCCCATCTAAGACTCTCCTCCTATCACCATCTAAGACTCTCCTCCTATCACCATCTAAGACTCTCCTCCTATCCCCATCTAAGACTCTCCTCCTATCACCATCTAAGACTCTCTTCCTATCACCATCTAAGACTCTCCTCCTATCCACATCAAAGACTCTCCTCCTATCACCATCTAAGACTCTCCTCCTATCACCATCAAAGACTCTCCTCCTATCACCATCAAAGACTCTCCTCCTATCACCATCTAAGACTCTCCTCCTATCCCCATCTAAGACTCTCCTCCTATCACCATCAAAGACTCTCCTCCTATCCCCATCTAAGACTCTCCTCCTATCACCATCTAAGACTCTCCTCCTATCACCATCTAAGACTCTCCTCCTATCCCCATCTAAGACTCTCCTCCTATCCCCATCTAAGACTCTCCTCCTATCCCCATCTAAGACTCTCTTCCTATCACCATCTAAGACTCTCTTCCTATCACCATCTAAGACTCTCCTCCTATCACCATCTAAGACTCTCCTCCTATCACCATCTAAGACTCTCTTCCTATCACCATCTAAGACTCTCCTCCTATCACCATCTAAGACTCTCCTCCTATCACCATCTAAGACTCTCCTCCTATCACCATCTAAGACTCTCCTCCTATCACCATCTAAGACTCCCCTCCTATCACCATCTAAGACTCTCCTCCTATCACCATCTAAAACTCTCCTCCTATCACCATCTAAGACTCTCCTCCTATCACCATCTAAGACTCTCCTCCTATCCCCATCTAAGACTCTCCTCCTATCACCCTCTAAGACTCTCTTCCTATCACCATCTAAGACTCTCCTCCTATCCCCATCTAAGACTCTCCTCCTATCACCATCTAAGACTCTCCTCCTATCACCATCTAAGACTCTCCTCCTATCCCCATCTAAGACTCTCCTCCTATCACCATCTAAGACTCTCTTCCTATCACCATCTAAGACTCTCCTCCTATCCACATCAAAGACTCTCCTCCTATCACCATCTAAGACTCTCCTCCTATCCCCATCTAAGACTCTCCTCCTATCCCCATCTAAGACTCTCCTCCTATCACCATCAAAGACTCCCCTCCTATCACCATCAAAGACTCTCCTCCTATCACCATCTAAGACTCTCTTCCTATCACCATCTAAGACTCTCCTCCTATCACCATCTAAGACTCTCCTCTTATCACCATCTAAGAGTCTCCTCCTATCACCATCTAAGACTCTCCTCCTATCACCATCTAAGACTCTCCTTCTATCACCATCTAAAACTCTCCTGCTATCACCATCTAAGATTCTCCTCCTATCACCATCTAAGACTCTCCTCCTATCACCATCTAAGACTCTCCTTCTATCACCATCAAAGACTCTCCTCCTATCACCATCTAAGAATCTCCTCCTATCACCATCTAAGACTCTCTTCCTATCACCATCTAAGACTTTCCTCCTATCACCATCTAAGACTCTCCTCCATCACCATCTAAGACTCTCCTCCTATTACCATCAAAGACTCTCCTCCTATCACCATCAAAGACTCTCATCCTATCACCATCTAAGACTCTCCTTCTATCCCCATCAAAGACTCTCCTTCTATCCCCATCAAAGACTCTCCTTCTATCCCCATCAAAGACTCTCCTCCATCACCATCTAAGACTCTCCTCCTATTACCATCAAAGACTCTCCTCCTATCACCATCAAAGACTCTCATCCTATCACCATCTAAGACTCTCCTTCTATCCCCATCAAAGACTCTCCTTCTATCCCCATCAAAGACTCTCCTTCTATCCCCATCAAAGACTCTCCTTCTATCCCCATCAAAGACTCTCCTTCTATCCCCATCAAAGACTCTCCTTCTATCCCCATCAAAGACTCTCCTCCTATCACCATCTAAGACTCTCCTCCTATCACCATCTAAGACTCTCCTCCTATCACCATCTAAGACTCTCCTCCTATCACCATCAAAGACTCTCCTTCTATCCCCATCAAAGACTCTCCTTCTATCCCCATCAAAGACTCTCCTCCTATCACCATCTAAGACTCTCCTCCTATTACCATCAAAGACTCTCCTCCTATCACCATCAAAGACTCTTCTCCTATCTCCCTAAGTTGGTCTCCAGTCGCCATCTTTCTTTCTCTTGTTCCATCATTAGTGGAAGTGTTTCTTTTTATGAGGTCAGGGAGGAGAAAACACCCCAATGAATTTCTTAACGCAGTCTTTATTATTTCAAAATGCTGCCAAAGCAAAAGAATCGCGCCAAAATTATCTGTTCCGATAAAGGTGGAGAAAAGGGAGCTTTGGTTTAGAATCCCATTTAATAGTGAAAATTAATTCTACTATCAAATCCAATATAATTCTACAATCTGATAGATTTTAATTCTACAATCTGGAATATTCTACTCTTTGCATTATTAGATTAATATAATTTTTATTAAATACGTTTCACATTATTACCTGGTGATCGTAATCCTATTAGGAAGATTAAGGACATTTATTTACCTTAGTATAATAATTACCACCATAGTTTGAATCAAAAATAGTGGATATAAGATAATGATATTCGGTACAATATGGTTTGTTAATTATAAACAAGAACATTATGTACTTGTACATCTAATTTAAATTCAACTTTAAAGTAATTTTTATCAGAAAATAAATAAGTTCAACCTTCCATATATCAGTAAACTGATTCCCCTTTCAATTTTAAAACACTCCCTTCTTGCAGAGTCCGAAATGTATCATCTAAATTGCAGGGCCCTTTTTTCAGCAGCTTTCTTATTTATTCGCCAAGAGCTGTCAGTTGCACAGAAATCCATCTCTATATTCCACCTTTTTACTCCCTGCCCCAATTCGAACGGTTTTTGCCCCACCGCCAGCTGCTTGCTGAGATTCAATCTATTTGTTTATCTAATTAACCAGCATTCGATTAATTGGATTATTGGGATTATATTAGATTAATAACACGATTATATTAGATTAATAAGATGTGCTTGGTTGGTGATGTACTCTTGGAATTCAGAACACGTTTATGATTGAAAAGTTATAACCGTCGGATTTAGTACAATATTAAATACGGAAATATTATATTCTTACGATCATTTTAGATTGATGCGACTAATATCGTAATACAGAATCGATAGTTAGTTATCGGTTATTAATGGACAAATATTTAAGACAGTAATATTCGAAATTATTAGGTTTTATAATATAATTTATAATGAATATATATCATATTTAAGTAAGTTAGTTAAGTTAAAATGGTTACCTGCAGAAATTCAGAATTATTTCAGATAAAACGAATAATGTTTTATTTATGTATTTAAATGCCTATAGTACTGGAAAAATTATTATGGATTTTTCAAAATCGAAATTTTGTTTATAAAATGGTTAATTAAACCAATTTCGTTGATTGTAATTGAATTTTTTCAATACACTGAGATAATGATACATCTCGATCATCCATAAACACTTAGTTTGACAAGATTTAGCATCCGTGAGTGCTTCAACGGTTGTTTCCCCATTACCTTCACTTTCTCCAAATTCCCCATCATTTTCTTTGCAGTCATCATAATTTCTTAAAAATTCTCCATCACTTTCTCCTCATTCTCCATCACTTTCTCTCCTATTTCCCATCACTTTCTCTCCTATTCCCCATCTATTTCTCTCCTATTCCCCATCTATTTCTCTACTACTCCCCATCTATTTCTCTCCTATTTCCCATCACTTTCTCTCCTATTCCCCATCACTTTCTCTCCTATTTCCCATCATTTTCTCTCCAAATTCCCCATCACTTTCTCTCCTATTTCCCATCACTTTCTCTCCTATTCCCCATCATTTTCTCTCCTATTTCCCATCACTTTCTCTCCAAATTCCCCATCATTTTCTCTCCTATTTCCCATCACTTTCTCTCCTATTCCCCATCATTTTCTCTCCTATTTCCCATCACTTCCTCTCCTATTCCCCATCACTTTCTCTCCTATTCCCCATCACTTCCTCTCCTATTCCCCATCACTTTCTCTCCTATTTCCCATCACTTTCTCTCCTATTCCCCATCATTTTCTCTCCTATTTCCCATCACTTCCTCTCCTATTCCCCATCACTTTCTCTCCTATTCCCCATCACTTTCTCTACTATTTCCCATCACTTTCTCTCCTATTCCCCATCATTTTCTCTCCTATTCCCCATCATTTTCTCTCCTATTTCCCATCATTTTCTCTCCTATTTCCCATCACTTTCTCTCCTATTTCCCATCACTTTCTCTCCTATTCCCCATCATTTTCTCTCCTATTTCCCATCACTTCCTCTCCTATTCCCCATCACTTTCTCTCCTATTCCCCATCACTTTCTCTACTATTTCCCATCACTTTCTCTCCTATTCCCCATCACTTTCTCTCCTATTCCCCATCATTTTCTCTCCTATTTCCCATCACTTTCTCTCCTATTCCCCATCATTTTCTCTCCTATTTCCCATCACTTCCTCTCCTATTCCCCATCACTTTCTCTCCTATTCCCCATCACTTTCTCTACTATTTCCCATCACATTCTCTCTTATTCCCCATCATTTTCTCTCCTATTTCCCATCAATTCCTCTCCTATTCCCCATCACTTTCTCTCCTATTTCTCATCACTTTCTCTCCTATTCCCCATCATTTTCTCTCCTATTTCCCATCACTTCCTCTCCTATTCCCCATCACTTTCTCTCCTATTCCCCATCACTTTCTCTACTATTTCCCATCACTTCCTCTCCTATTCCCCATCACTTTCTCTCCTATTCCCCATCACTTTCTCTACTATTTCCCATCACTTTCTCTCCTATTCCCCATCATTTTCTCTCCTATTTCCCATCACTTCCTCTCCTATTCCCCATCACTTTCTCTCCTATTTCCCATCACTTCCTTTCCTATTCCCCATCACTTTCTCTCCTATTCCCCATCACTTTCTCTACTATTTCCCATCACTTCCTCTCCTATTCCCCATCACTTTCTCTCCTATTCCCCATCACTTTCTCTACTATTCCCCATCACTTTCTCTCCTATTCCCCATCGCTTTTTCCTCATTCCCCATCACTTCCTCTCCTATTCCCCATCACTTTCTCTCCTATTTCCCATCACTTTCTCTACTATTCCCCATCACTTTCTCTCCTATTCCCCATCGCTTTTTCCTCATTCCCCATCACTTCCTCTCCTATTCCCCATCACTTTCTCTCCTATTTCCCATCACTTTCTCTCCTATTTCCCATCACTTTCTCTCCTATTCCCCATCACTTTCTCTCCTATTTCCCATCACTTTCTCTACTATTCCCCATCACTTTCTCTCCTATTCCCCATCGCTTTTTCCTCATTCCCCATCACTTCCTCTCCTATTCCCCATCACTTTCTCTCCTATTTCCCATCACTTTCTCTCCTATTTCCCATCACTTCCTCTCCTATTCCCCATCACTTTCTCTCCTATTTCCCATCACTTCCTCTCCTATTCCCCATCACTTTCTCTCCTATTTCCCATCACTTTCTCTCCTATTTCCCATCACTTTCTCTCCTATTCCCCATCACTTTCTCTCCTATTTCCCATCACTTTCTCTACTATTCCCCATCACTTTCTCTCCTATTCCCCATCGCTTTTTCCTCATTCCCCATCACTTCCTCTCCTATTCCCCATCACTTTCTCTCCTATTTCCCATCACTTTCTCTCCTATTTCCCATCACTTCCTCTCCTATTCCCCATCACTTTCTCTCCTATTTCCCATCACTTCCTCTCCTATTCCCCATCACTTTCTCTCCTATTTCCCATCACTTTCTCTACTATTTCCCATCAATTTTCCCCTCGCCATCAAAGTCAAAAATTATTTCAATTTTCTTTCTAAGGATGATAACTGCAGTACTTAGAATGGGGAGGAGGAAAAAATTATCACCTCTTTATACTGTCGTTTAATTCACCTTTTTGTAACAAAATGTTCGATTTTGTAGAGAATCGATGATATTCAAAGTGATGGGGAATGGGAAAAAATTGATGGAGGATTGGAGAGAAAGTGATGGGGAATGAGGAGATAATGATGGGGAATGAGGAGAAAGTGATGGGGAATGAGGAGAAAGTGATGGGGAATGAGGAGAAAGTGATGGGGAATGAGGAGAAAGTGATGGGGAATGAGGAGAAAGTGATGGTAATGGGGAAATAACCGTTGAAGCACTCACGGATGCTAAATCTTGTCAAACCAAGTGTTTATGAATGATCGAGATGTATCATTATATCAGTGTATTAAAATAAATACAATTGCAATCAACTGTAAATTGATTTAATTAACCTTTTTGTAAACAAAATTTCGATTTTCAAAAATCCATAATAATATTTCCAATACTGTATGTAAATTAAAATATTTCAACATTGTAAAAACATTGAAATTCACTAACGTCCATTCGAGCATAGAAAGCCCTATTCGCAAATAAGATAAAGCTATGATAACAATTCACACACAGATAACAAAGACTGAAACATCCAGCTACCTATTTTTGAATCCGGCCAGATTTTGATGATGGAAATTATCACAGGATTCGAAACCGAGCTGTTGTCAGTTTTCGGTTTTTCGTACAATGGCTCTTTTGGATCTCATTGTGATGTTGGCATAGGAAGAAGCCTTATCTGTATTCACGCAGAAAAGACACATGTGGCATACTTTTGTGTAGTATGGCGTTCATATCATCCGAAATACTGTATTGTTTGGATTGAATATTGGTCTAAGCTTCAAGGCTGCCTTAGGGTATAAGAAAATATTTTAATCTTTTATAAATTCACAATTAAAATAGTGGATATTAAACAAACAAAGAAATTATGTTCATATATTTTAAATACTGTGAAAATTTGGTTTAATTACAATTTATTTAGAATTTACAATCGCAGTTAACAGAGTATTAGCAATTAATTACATAAGAAATATTCACACAGAAACTCTCCATCAATCACAGAGGAAATGAAAGGAGAAAAAATATATAAAAAAAGAGATAAGGTCCCAGAGATATTTTCTTGTACCTTCAACTGATTTGAGAAAGACACAACTGTGAACTTTGTCGTCAGTTCTTCTGTCGAATAAAAAGACTCCAATGGAGTTATTTTCTATGAGGGAGAACTCATGAGGTTTTATTGAAAGAACGGACACTTTCCGAAATGATTTGGGAGACTAGTTCTGGAAGTTGAAAGATAGGAAGCATGTCAACATTGATATGTAATTTCAATTATAATTTAAAATTACGTTGAACATTAAACTCAAACAAAAAAAAGTAATAGAAATGAAAGGAATATCAAAATTCAAATTTTTCGTCAATATTTTTTTTGAAAATGGAGAGGGTAGGCAAGTCTCGGATATACTTTGATACAGTGTCCCAGAGTTTTGGCCCATTATATAAGGAGTCATTAAAAGTAGGGGTAGACAACCTCTGGTATTATAAGAATGGACCGGATGTTCAATAAGATAATCATAACGCTAAAAATTTGTAAAACCATAAATTTGTATTTTTTGTTAAGTGAAGTACTTGACTCGTAGTTAAGTACAGAAATTGACAACCTTGGACTTCTAGAGAAGGATATTGAAAACTGCAGACTCCTATAGTCAAATATATTGTGAACCCTAGACTTCTAGTGAAATATTTTGAGATCCCAGAATCCTAGCCCAATATACATATATACAATTTTATACTCCTATCCAAGTATTTGGACAACCCTAGAATCCTAGCCAAGTACTTTGACTACCCTAAAATCTTAGCCAAGTACTTTGACTACCCTAAAATCTTAGCCAAGTACTTTGACTACCCTAAAATCTTAGCCAAGTACTTTGACAACCCTAAAATCCTTGCCAAGTACTTTTACAACCCTAGAATCCTAGCCAAGTACTTTGACAACCCTAGAATCATAGCAAAGTACTTTGACAACCCTAAAATCCTAGCCAAGTACTTTGACAACCCTAGAATCCTAGCCAAGTACTTTGACAACCCTAGATTCCTAGCCAAGTATTTTGACAACCCTAGAATCTTAGCCAAGTACATTGACAACCCGAGTCAACCAATCAAAAATTTGCCATCCCTATCTCCTATAGATATACATTGACATCCTTAGGATGACTTGGCATCATGTATCTATGACTGACATCCTCTGCAAACATTTCCCGTGATAAGAGACTTATATCTCTCCGTTAGTGGGCCTCAGAAGTATATTTCTGTTTGTTCAGGAGAGTGATTCAATAGAGCTGTCTGTGTTATAATAATAATGATACTGAGACTTGGGTGCTTTTTCGTTCGATAACTTTTCTTTACAGTGACAATTAGTATATAATCATATTTTAAGTACTATACTATCTGTCTTATAATACTTAAGATATTGAGACTTGGGTGCTTTATTCGGTTATATTGATTGATTAAAGGTTGATTATAAGTACAGTGTTGTTCAATTTACTTTGAAAAAGTAAAAAAAGTAGAATAAAGTTCAGTTTCAGATGAATAGTCACAATTTCATCTTCTTATGAAGATACAACATCTTCTGCTCATATTATAATCATATTTTAAATAATATACCCTATTCTTAATACTTCGTTATTAGTATTACAGATATGAAGTAAAACTATCATTCTAATAACTTTTTCTTTCAATTATAATGTACTTTGAGACAGTTGTATGTTCGACATTCAATGTCGTATTTTGTAGGACATTGCATTGCCATCTCCAACTCATTTTAGACCGGAGATTGAATGCATTTCTCTATAAAATGCAAGTGTTATTTTCCTCCTGTGGCTCATCTGCAGTCATTTGGTACACGTCTTCCATAAGGGAAAAGATGCCATCAAATGTTCTAATATATTTACTTTTAATCAATTACTTATTTGTATTGCAAATATATAATTCCATTACCTATCATTGATCTCATATGAGATCACTCAAAAACTACAATTTTTCTAATTCTGTCAAAATTTGAACAAATCTAACCTATGTTTTTTGTCTATTAGGTATGTTTCTTTAATATTGAACATAATCGACATAGAAAATATGTATAGATATTGACAGATAATTTGTAAACTGGTAATTTTGTAGTGATTTCATATGAGACCACAGGTAAGTAATGGGATATATTTATTGAACGCAAAACACGATATAAATTAATAGGTGATAATAGTATTGAATATTATGGTAAATCCGATGATTGGACATCTTTTAATTGGAATAGCGGGTTGTTAATTCCAACATTTCACTCGCAAAGTCTTCATATTGGTTGATGGTTGATTAATGTTTTTGAAAAACTATGTATTAACAAGTTGAATGAACTTAAATATAATATCTCCAATATATTGATAATTCATTCAATATACACAACTTCAATTGACCCTTTTCCTTCTATATTTAATAGTATCTTGTATAATATTTTAAAATGAGTTTTCTTCTATCTGTTCATCCCGACTTATTTTTTCAATTTGATTTCAAACTGTATACTTACTATCGTCACACATGAATAGTTCGTAATGGAAGTCTTGACGAAAACCAACTATTCCGGTTCGGATTGATTACATAAATAAATATTATAGCAAATACATTTGAATATCTAGGCACAGTTGCCACTTTTCCCCGATAGTACCCAGAGTTCGAAATCTCATCACCCCCGTCATTTGTAAGGTTTCGAAATTGGAAGCCGTCGAAGCCGTATTTCATGGTTCAAATCCTGGAGTTTAATAAAGGAGCTCGGGATTAATTACAGTTTGGGTGTATCGTGTGCTGGAGAACAATTACACATATGCAAATAGAAGTTTATCTTTAGCAGGTCAAGCGCTGGATTGATGTGATCTATAAATATAATGTTGTTTCGTGTCTTTTGCTAATTAGGTATCTTTTAATTAGCTTGATTCATTTAAAAATCTCCTATAAGTGTTAATGAATAAGAAATCAAATGTTAATATGAGATTTTTCATAATATGGACGAGATCTAAATATATAAATTGATATCAACATTTTTTCTCGTTTACAATTTCGATTATAATATAAGAGGAATCCAGGTTTCATACGTCTCTAATTCTTTGTACCGGACCAGTTCCGTTTCGAATGATGTATTTTGCGGGATAATTTGAAGATATTTTCCTTAATCGACCGGTTAAACAAAAGTATAAACTTTCATTTATTAGAATCAATGTCTACGCTTGAAAAAAGTTTTTTCCATCATATATTATGCTTTGTATGTCTTACAAGAATATTCCATTTTTTTCCCGTTCAAATTTATTCTAGGCATAAAAGGTTATAATCTAGGTTCCAGATATTTTTTACAATTTGACACTACAAATCAATCAATTCAATATTCATATTAACCCATTAATTAGTTTCAGAGCAATAGTATATACATTTTTGCAATGGTTGACGATTCTTCAGGTTGGTTCTCGGCCGCGAGGTACAAACCGTTCCCATCTCAATTCTCCGAGTTCAAGACACCCGTCACTGTGGATGTTCTTTTGCTCGGTTGGATCGTCTCCTTCTGTTGCTTTGCAGCGTCGGTGTACCTCATAATACCGGGACAACCCAAGGTCAGGGGGAAATGACATTTTTTAAAAAAATTTACATTGGGGAATCCATTTGTGATTAGTTTTTTAACTTAATATTTTTCTGCAAAATTTTTCCATTAAAAACGAGATCTTGTATTTATTAACTATCAGTTGTGTTCCTGTTAAATCATTTGTAATATATATCTTTTCTACTGAAATTAATGCATTCAAACAATAAAATAATCTGATAAGTAATTAACCCTTTCGTTCCTGCAATAACCATATAATTATGTGCTATTTTAATGTATTTTTAAAAGTTATTAGATATACAAAGTGTTATTGTAACTATTGAAATGGTTTCTAATAGAATTCACGGACGAAAGGTTTTTTAATTCTTTATATTTTAGTTTGTATCAAGAAGAAAAGACAAGAATGCATTCTTTCTTATATTGGTTATAATAATTAACTACTCTTGGTAAATATCATTTTTCCATATGCAGAAACTCCTGATTTTCGTACGTGTGACCGTCGCTCTACTGCTTGGACTATGCATAATGAGTAAGTCTTAATGAGTAAGTCTTAATGAGTAAGTCATAATGAGTAAGTCTTAATGAGTAAGTCTTAATGAGTAAGTCATAATGAGTAAGTCACAATGAGTTAGTCATGATGAGTAAGTCGTAATGAGTAAGTCATAATGAGTAAGTCATAATGAGTAAGTCATAATGAGTAAGTCATAATGAGTAAGTCATAATGAGTAAGTCACAATGAGTTAGTCATTATGAGTAAGTCATAATGAGTAAGTCATAATGAGTAAGTCATAATGAGTAAGTCATAATGAGTTAGTCATAATGAGTTAGTCATAATGAGTAAGTCATAATGAGTCAGTCATAATGAGTCAGTCATAAAGAGTCAGTCATAATGAGTCAGTCATAATGAGTAAGTCATAAGTAAGTCATAATGAGTAAGTCATAAGTAAGTCTTAATGAGTAAATCATTATGAGTCAATCATTATGAGTAAGTCATAATGAGTAAGTCATTATGAGTAAGTCATAATGAGTAAGTCATAATGAGTAAGTCATAATGAGTAAGTCATTATGAGTAAGTCATTATGAGTAAGTCATAATGAGTAAGTCATAATGAGTAAGTCATTATGAGTAAGTCATTATGAGTAAGTCATTATGAGTAAGTCACAATGAGTAAGTCACAATGAGTAAGTCATAATGAGTAAGTCACAATGAGTAAGTCATAATGAGTAAGTCACAATGAGTAAGTCATAATGAGTAAGTCACAATGAGTAAGTCATAATGAGTTAGTCATTATGAGTAAGTCATAATGAGTAAGTCATAATGAGTAAGTCATAATGAGTTAGTCATTATGAGTAAGTCATTTTGAGTAAGTCATAATGAGTAAGTCACAATGAGTAAGTCATAATGAGTAAGTCATAATGAGTAAGTCACAATGAGTAAGTCACAATGAGTAAGTCATAATGAGTAAGTCATAATGAGTAAGTCATAATGAGTAAGTCATAATGAGTAAGTCACAATGAGTAAGTCATAATGAGTAAGTCACAATGAGTAAGTCATAATGAGTTAGTCATTATGAGTAAGTCATAATGAGTTAGTCATTATGAGTAAGTCATAATGAGTAAGTCATAATGAGTAAGTCATAATGAGTAAGTCATAATGAGTAAGTCATAATGAGTAAGTCATAATGAGTAAGTCATAATGAGTAAGTCATAATGAGTTAGTCATTATGAGTAAGTCATTTTGAGTAAGTCATAATGAGTAAGTCACAATGAGTAAGTCATAATGAGTAAGTCATAATGAGTAAGTCACAATGAGTAAGTCACAATGAGTAAGTCATAATGAGTAAGTCACAATGAGTAAGTCATAATGAGTTAGTCATTATGAGTAAGTCATAATGAGTTAGTCATTATGAGTAAGTCATAATGAGTAAGTCATAATGAGTAAGTCATAATGAGTAAGTCATAATGAGTAAGTCATAATGAGTAAGTCATAATGAGTAAGTCATAATGAGTAAGTCATAATGAGTTAGTCATTATGAGTAAGTCATTTTGAGTAAGTCATAATGAGTAAGTCACAATGAGTAAGTCATAATGAGTAAGTCATAATGAGTAAGTCACAATGAGTAAGTCACAATGAGTAAGTCATAATGAGTAAGTCACAATGAGTAAGTCATAATGAGTTAGTCACAATGAGTAAGTCATAATGAGTAAGTCATAATGAGTAAGTCATAATGAGTAAGTCATAATGAGTTAGTCATAATGAGTTAGTCATAATGAGTAAGTCATAATGAGTAAGTCATAATGAGTAAGTCATAATGAGTAAGTCACAATGAGTAAGTCATAATGAGTAAGTCACAATGAGTAAGTCATAATGAGTTAGTCACAATGAGTAAGTCATAATGAGTAAGTCATAATGAGTAAGTCATAATGAGTAAGTCATAATGAGTTAGTCATAATGAGTTAGTCATAATGAGTAAGTCATAATGAGTAAGTCATAATGAGTAAGTCATAATGAGTTAGTCATTATGAGTAAGTCATAATGAGTAAGTCATAATGAGTAAGTCATAATGAGTAAGTCATAATGAGTAAGTCATTATGAGTAAGTCATAATGAGTAAGTCATAATGAGTAAGTCATAATGAGTAAGTCATAATGAGTAAGTCATAATGAGTAAGTCATAATGAGTAAGTCATAATGAGTAAGTCATAATGAGTAAGTCATAATGAGTTAGTCATTATGAGTAAATCATTATGAGTAAGTCATTATGAGTAAGTCATTATGAGTAAGTCACAATGAGTAAGTCACAATGAGTAAGTCACAATGAGTAAGTCACAATGAGTAAGTCATAATGAGTAAGTCACAATGAGTAAGTCATAATGAGTTAGTCACAATGAGTAAGTCATAATGAGTAAGTCATAATGAGTAAGTCATAATGAGTAAGTCATAATGAGTTAGTCATTATGAGTAAGTCATAATGAGTAAGTCATAATGAGTTAGTCATTATGAGTAAGTCATAATGAGTAAGTCATAATGAGTAAGTCATAATGAGTAAGTCATAATGAGTAAGTCATAATGAGTTAGTCATTATGAGTAAGTCATAATGAGTAAGTCATAATGAGTTAGTCACCCATGAAGTAATTTAACCAAATTATAACACACCCTCCCCCTACCCCCCCCCCCCATTTAATTGAGTTAAAACTTCTTAGTTCGTTGCCTGATGATGCAAATACATATTTTATATTCCGCATTTTATGGATATAATTATTATAAAAATGGAAAGAAAATATTGTATTTAAGGTTAGTGAAATCAGTTTAAATTAAAATAATAAATAGTAATTACAAGTACAATAACTCAGATCTTACCCTAGTTATCGATAAGCATTTTTAAAATTTAATTTCAAAGTTTCTCGATAAAAGTTAATAAATAATTGAGTATTAACGGGTTTGATTTAATTAATAGTTTAGTTATTGCTTGGTCACCCCAATCATAATTATAATTGAATGGAAAATACATATAGAGTAGAACTCCTCTATAGTGAAATCCTCTATAGTGAACCCTGAGTTAAAAGAAGCCTCTATAGTGAACCAATTTTCTGTAGTGTGCCATAAAATGGACTTTAGTTTTCTATAATTCATGGCCTTTCATGTCAAACTAAAGAAAATTTATTCACTATAGAGGCTATTTCTAGCTCAGGACACTACATTCGCTATACAGGATTTCACTATAGCGGAGTTGCATTGCACCGTTTAACCCTAATTTTTCTGACTTTTTCTCTTTCAGTTTGCAACTTTGGTCATCAGTGGGAGGTGGGACATCTGAGAACACACACTCCCTATCGGGCCGGTACTGGTGATGAGATTGATGCCGATATTGGGGTGTGGATGGGACTAAGGGGGGTCAACATCACACTCAAAGGTACGTACCAACTACCTAAGGCAGATAAACGACGCGTTTTCGCCGCACCCAGTTTACGCCTCTTCAATCGATGGCGGTATAAACGCTAGTGTAGACTGCAAATTTCCTTTCCATTCATTTAACTGTGATTAATTGATGAGGCGTAAACAGGGCAGTAAAAATGCCGGGTTTTATCTGCCAGTATACGGAATGGGCCTAAAACATATGCCCTTTGCAAAGTTATAATCAATGGTAAAAAGGATCGTCTATCTACCAGGTAAATCCAATAGTAATTTATCACAAATAAAAAATAACTTACAGTCCAACATCTTCCGTTTGTTAATCCGGATAAAAAATATCGACAATGAAGTCTGAAATTTTGATATTTTAAGATGAAATACGATCAATATTGATCAAAAATTAAAGAAAATCATACAATTGTACATTTTCCGTCTTTTTGATGTTTAGAATCTTTTCCATGTGAAGATATTCAAATGTATAAAAAGGTATTTATGTTCCTGTTTATTTTTCAGCCACCCCGCCATCGGAAGGAGTTTTGGCCAACGAAACAATCAACTACAACGAGAGGTTTTCCTGGACCTGGTCACAAGGGAGGGCTGGATTTGGACCAATGGGTGAGGGATTTTGTCATACCCTGCACAAGATTTAGATTAAATCGTTTGGAATTTTAGTTGCTTCTATAAGTTCATCGTTGGTGATTAAATGATACGTTTTTCATAATTATATTATATTAACCAATCAATTATCGGACACTAAAGGGCCGTACACACATAGGGCTTTTAAGTCTTTCCACCAGACTTTTTCTAAGCTCCTCCTACTTTTTCCACGAGAATATAAGAAAAAACGATTTATTAATTATTATTTATTTCAGTTCGTATCTATGATACCAGCAGTTATCATGGATACCATCTAAAATAAATAATTAATATATCGTTTTTTCTTATATTCTCGTGGAAAAAGTAGGAGGAGCTTAGCAAAAAGTCCGGTGGAAAGACTGAAAAAACCTAACATGTGTGCGGCCCTTTACAGAGCACTAAAAGTGGGTGTTAAAGTAGTTCATGAACTATTCTGATCTTTAGAAATCTGTAGAATTCATGACTAGATTAACATTCACTTTTCGAGTTCTTAAACCTAATTAAGCACTCGAATCCTGTGTCCGAATGTTTCAATAACGACTAAATTGCTTCTAGATCCAATATAGTGGAAGGTGCATGTAATTGTTTTCTTTGCAGCTGGGCAGATACAGAGAGACTTCCGAGAGGCGCAAAGAAAAGGTCTTCCACTTCCTATTTTGTGGATAGCGGAGTACTTCACTTTCGATGGCGAGGGTCTGCGCTTCGGAAGACATTATCGCCTCGCGGGGTGGTACGCGCATATTTGCCTCTGGTGAGAAAAGGAATTGATAACAATTATTCACGTCACATTACTTGAATACCTAATTAGGGTCACATTATTCGAATACCTAATTAGGGTCACATTACTCGAACACCTAACTAGGGTCACATTACTCGAATACCTAATTAGGGTCACATTACTCGAACACCTAACTAGGGTCACATTACTCGAACACCTAATTACGGTCACATTACTCGAACAACTAATTATGGTCACATTACTCGAACACCTAATTAGGGTCACATTACTCGAACACCTAATTAGGGTCACATTACTCGAATACCTAATTAGGGTCACATTACTCGAACACCTAATTAGGGTCACATTACTCAAACACCTAATTATGGTCACATTACTCGAACACCTAATTAGGGTCACATTACTCGAACACCTAATTAGGGTCACATTACTCGAACACCTAATTAGGGTCACATTACTCGAACACCTAATTAGGGTCACATTACTCGAACACCTAATTAGGGTCACATTACTCGAATACCTAATTAGGGTCACATTACTCGAACACCTAATTAGGGTCACATTACTCGAACACCTAATTAGGGTCACATTACTCGAACACCTAATTACAGTCACATTACTCGAACACCTAATTATGGTCACATTACTCGAACACCTAATTAGGGTCACATTACTCGAACACCTAATTAGGGTCACATTACTCGACAACCGTCTGGTAACAAGGGGTGTACAGATACTCCGCCGGTAGGACATTTGGTTGACACGACGTTACGTTGCCGAATATTCGTACATATTCAATATAAATAGTCGCTGTGGAGTTTTCTGTATCCAGTAGTTTGTCATAATTAACAATTTATGATTGTTCATTGACCTGGAATTTTGGTCAGATTTTTTGAGTGTATTAATAAATCCTTTGCGAAAATTCGTCGACGAAATGTCAGTCGACAAAATATCTTTCGACGAAACCCCTGTCAACGTAACAGGGTCACTCAGAAATTTTAATTTAAAAATCCGATTAATATATGCCAATCCCAGGTATAAGCAATGTTACTCGGGCCAACATTGTAACAATTTTGTTAATGTTGTAGCAATATTGGAGCAATGTTGGAGAAATGTTGGTTCTTTCCCAATACCTCAGGGCCGCTCTCCCTACTTGGTTCCTGAGTCTGGTCCTCTTCAACATGGTCATCAGATACGGGGCTTACATGGTCATACTCACTGGGGCGCTGATGACAACATCGGCCACAATCTGGGCCACGGTGCGTAACCCTTACGAGATGGTGGTCCCGTTCACGCCCCCCGAGGGGATCCTCACCACCGACTTTGGGACCCATTGGTGCCTAGCTCTCTCAGTCGGTGAGTTAAATGCTATACTGGGGTAAGTTACGAATTATTGGTCGGTTTCACATCTTCGATCATTCAAGAAAAAACTCTATAATAATTATTATTTTATTTTTATTATATTGTGTTTTCTTATATGACCGAAAATGGGAAACCGACCAATAATTTGTGACGTAGCCTAGCTAGAAAAATCATAGAAGATATAAAATATCTCCCACCTAATATTCTATGCACCCACCATAATTTTCTTTCTTGGTAAATGGTACCTGATTAATAAAACGAGTTAAAATAATAAATTTTATAGATTTATCCTGTATGACCGAAAAAGTGGAACTGTCCGATAACTCGGAACTTACATTAGCTTTATAATAATTTAATTGGTTCCTTTTCACATCAGGTATAGTGTGTATGATCTACGGCTTCGTCGTCCTGGGCTTCGACCACTTCTACCACGAAAAAACATGCGCATGGTTCGGGTTGAATCCTTTGGCTTACGAGGAGTATGAGGGTGGGAATTAATTAGCTATTTATATCACAGTATACTTAAATCAGTGTCTAGGAATATATAAAATAATTTAGTTTGTTTAGTTAAGTAGGTAACTGTTCATTTTTTGGGCGATGTTTTTTTATGATATTGTGGACATACTTGACATCGAGTATATATTTATATTATGTAAGTTCATAGTTTCAGAACGGTGCCACATTATCAGGCATGTAAAAAAAGGGTTATTTAACTTTTAACTTAATTGGTAGCTAGCCATAATCATTGATACCAAATAAAGTAAACGTAACTCGGAACTTACCAACGTCATTCATGCTTTAAATTCACCTTAAGTTCCTATATTAAATATCGAAATGTTTCTTTTTTCTCAGTGTTGACTGAAGAAGTGACAGAGGAAGGTGAAAACAATCAACCTGGTGATATCGAAATGGCGCCCATGGATAGAAAATCTCACACTTTGGCGCAGGTAAATATTAATAAATGATATTAATAAATGAAACGAATAAAATATGATATAAATAAATGATAAAAAAATAAAACAAATGTATGATATTAAATAACTTTTATATTTAATCTGCTTAAAAATAACCAAAAATCGTTCTAAATAAACCAGCTCAAGAAGTCTACCTAAAAATAGCCAAAAAATTGTTCTAAAAACCAGTGCGTCTTCTATCCCCACTTCCTCTTATAGCATTAACTAAAAGACTAGAATTTACGCATCTTTATACGTATAGTGAAGCTGCTGATGAATTAGGTTCAATAGATAAACAGACAGTTGTACCTCTAGATGGTGTTGGCACATATTTGGTTATAAAGTTAGAGCTAGGACATTGGGGCACTTAAAAAAGAGCATTAGTAGCGATCAAAAGGAGCACTTGTAGCGCTATAAATGTGCAGTTGGAGCGATAGAAAAGAGCATTTGGGGCAATTATCGGGGCATTTGGGGCACTTATCAGTGCATTCGGGGACAGTTATTGGTGCATTTGAGGCATTTTTTAGAGTGTTTCATGCACCGAAAGAAAAAGCGTGTTGCTTATCAAAGTAAGAATTTTAGCGAGGTTTTGTTTTTTGAAGAGTTTTTGGATGAAATATACACAAGAACTATCTTTAATTTTTATCGATAAATAATTCATTTTGAAAAATCATTATGTAAATATGTAAGGCTCAAAAGTTTTGTGCAATACTTGAAAAACATAAGAAAAAAGAACAATAAATGTTGAAACCAAAACGAACGTATACAGTACATATAATAATTGGAATCTATATCGAGTCCATAATGTTACAGAAAATTCTAGCATCAAATGTTGTTGAAGTTTGGCAAGAATGTGAAAGTTAACCCATATTAACAAGATAAAACCATTACTTCTTTAACATTTTTTTTGACCCTTCATCGTCTATCTGAGACCAAATATTTCAATAAAAAGAATAATCTCTACTTCTATGGAAGTAACAGCGGCACTAGCATAGCGGGGAACATCTTAGGGAGTCAATTCGGGAAATATTTCAGTCTGGTTTCTTCACTACGCCTTTCAAAACATTCAACCCAGTATTTACTTACTCAAACAAATGTACGAAAAATAAGGTATGTAAAATAAAACAAAGATATTTGTAACTAAATAGATATGAATTACGTGAAAATCTAGGGTTACTATTAAAATAGTTACACCTCTTTTTAATTTTTATAGAACTTTTCTAATCAAAGAAAATGTATAAGAAAAGGGTAACAAAATTAAATTATTAAAAAAACTGAACAACAATACATTAACTCATTAAGTGAAAATAATCAAATTAATCAATGCATGACTAGATTGATGGTAGATATAGAATATATTTATTAATCCATATAATTTAAAGATGTCATTGTAAGAGCTACATGGCCCTTATAGAACGGATATTTTTTGCCCGAGCTTTACCTGTAATATGATTTCTCTTCAACATTTGAAATTAGTTTACAATCAAAAAATAAATACGGATACAATTTCTTTGACTGTACTTAGGCAATAGGACACAAACACATACCCTGGTATTTCACTGAAACTATCTCTCTATCAATATCATATTCGCATTTTAATCTATTTTTAGTTTAAGTATATTTATACGAACTAATTATTGGTAATATGAAGGATGGGGAAATAAATGTATGAATTATTAATGTTACCTAAATAAACAGTCTCAGCAATCACTGGTAGATAACTATGTGAAATTAGTTCGATCATTCACGTTTAAGCTCTATGAACCATTAAATACACTTAAAAGTACAGTTATTTGACATTACTCAATCGTGGTGCGCAATAGAAATCAACAGAGTACATATGGAGCATTTTGGGGCGTTTTGAGCATTTTGGGGCGTTTTGAGCATTTTGGGGCGTTTTGAGCATTTTGGGGCGTTCTGAGCATTTTGGGGCGTTTTGAGCATTTTGGGGCGTTCTGAGCATTTTGGGGCGTTTTGAGCATTTTGGGGCGTTTTGAGCATTTTGGGGCGTTTATAGCGTTTGGAGCATTATGAGCGCTAGTGGCATTTAACTTATAAATGCCCCAATGTCCGAGCCTTAGTCATAACTATAATGAACACTAACGTGACAAACGCGCGCTCAGAGATAGGCGTTTTTCGTCGCTAGATGGCGTACTTTTGTTATTCTGTTATTTTTACAGAGAGCGAAAGGAATAAGAAAATCCATTGCAATCAGAATAAAGGGAAGAGGCACATCGAGCAAGAACTGGAAAGTGCAGCACATTGAAGAGAAAGGTGAGTACAGTACATTGAAGGGAAAGGTGAGTACAGCACATTGAAGAGAAAGGTGAGTACAGTACATTGAAAAGAAAGGTGAGTACAGTACATTGAAGAGAAAGGTGAGTACAGCACATTGAAGAGAAAGGTGAGTACAGCACATTGAAGAGAAAGGTGAGTACAGTACATTGAAGGGAAAGGTGAGTACAGTACATTGAAGAGAAAGGTGAGTACAGTACATTGAAGGGAAAGGTGAGTACAGTACATTGAAGAGAAAGGTGAGTACAGCACATTGAAGAGAAAGGTGAGTACAGCACATTGAAGAGAAAGGTGAGTACAGTACATTGAAGGGAAAGGTGAGTACAGTACATTGAAGGGAAAGGTGAGTACAGTACATTGAAGAGAAAGGTGAGTACAGTACATTGAAGAGAAAGGTGAGTACAGCACATTGAAGAGAAAGGTGAGTACAGTACATTGAAGAGAAAGGTGAGTACAGTACATTGAAGGGAAAGGTGAGTACAGTACATTGAAGAAAAAAATGTTAATATTTATTATTATTATTTTTAAATGGATGATTTCGCTTCGAAATAATATTCAAATTACTTCACTTTGGGTATGTTCCATAATATTAGACGGTTTCACATTTTCAATCATATAAAATTGCTATATAATAATTTAAAATAATAATTAAACTCTTTATTTTATTAATTATATTGTTTTGTTATGAACTCATAATGCATATTAATATGATCGATTATGTGGAACCGTCCTATAATTCAGAAATTACCCCAGTTGGCGTTCAATATGTACAATTTTCTATGATAAACTTTTCTTCTTTTTGAGGGTAAACTGATTTATTATTACAATATAAAGCAATGTTGCAATGAATTAAATGATACTAATTAATAAATAAACTTGAACTAATTATTTTAATAATAAAATATCTTAATTCTTCCTATTGAATGATACAGGAATCAATTAATATTACATATAGCGTTAATGAGGAAAAATGATCATAAATAAAAGAATTTTCTAAATATTTTAAGTAAAATTACTAAAATTAAATATACCAATTAGGGTAAAGTTACGAATTATCGGTCAGTACTACAACTTCGGAAAATCAAAGAAAAACAATATAAAAATTATTATAATTAGATAGCACATTATAATTTATATAGAAATAATAATTTTTATATCGTATTTTTCTTATATGACCGATAATTCGTAACTTTACCTTAGGGTAAAGTTCCAATTTCCAAATGACAATTAAATACTGGATGAAAATTCTAATAAGTTATTATTTATAAAATCGCATCAAATTATTAAAAATGTAATGATCTGATCCGTCAACAAAATATTTATCTTACTATTCTTAATAATAACAGTTTGATAATTTCATATGGTAATTAAATAATGTTTGGTAATTGGGACTTTACCCTATATATTATAAAATTAAGTTTAAATATAATTAAATATATTTAAATTATCATACCTAAATACTATTTGACATTTATTTAAAAATAATCGCCTTGCATGTAGGTATTCGTGATACCAAACCAATCTATTAATAACTTGTTCAATTTTGAAATAACTTCTATACTCTTTAAATAAATATAACTTACTAAAATTAATCAGAGTTTTTAAAATTACTTCTTCACTTCTTCAGCTGCTGATCTGCTGCCGCCTCCCCCGCCCCCCCCTCCTCGTCGTCCCTGAGAATGACTACGAACTGGTAAGCCAATTAACACCATAATGAACTACTACGCTATAATTATGATGTACTATGATTCGTTCTGATTCGGATTGAAGAAGGAAAAATATTGGAATGATATATTTCTTTGGCCTGCTTCAGACCGGCGTTTTTTTAACACCGCTAGAAAAACCAGCGTTTCTTAAACTTAAACACTTGCGTTTTTCTTATCGCTGAAGGAAAATTCGTATTAAATTTTTCCTTCAGCGATGAAAAAAACGGAAGTGTGAACTCATTTTAAGAAGAAATTTTTTCCTGCGGTGTTAAAAACGCAAGTGTAGAAGCGGGATTTAGTGTACGCGTTCAGTTAAATATGACCTCATTTTTACTATATCAATTTTATGGACACTGACGAAAGTTCACTTTAGGCATATTAAGAATTATGTAGGTACCTGACAGAAACTATAATCTTAAATAAACATTATTTTCATCTAATAGATTTCTTGTCAAAAATTCTAATAACAACAATACAGGATTTTACGTTTTATATCTATTATATGTTTATTTAATCAATTTACTTGATATTTTTATGCACAAGTTATATCAATTTATATAATTATTACAATTATGTTCATTTATTTTCCCTTAGGTCCATTTATAGTGTAATAAATAACAATTTTTGACACTGAGAAATTTAATTTCTTTTATTCATGCTTTTATTTTATTCAGTCTGCATAAACCTGAACGCTTATTAATATATTAAACATTATATAAATTTTTTACATTTAAATCCCGTACACTAATAAGTTACTTTTAAAGTATTGGGATAGAGTGAGAAACTACTTTTATAAATAATAAGAAAATTGAATTAACAGTGGATTATAATAATAATTTGTAGATTTTAGAAATCGATCTAATTGACTTAGCAGAAGTAGTTTCCAAATTCTGCTTGTCAAAGATAACAATGTAGGTTTTTTGGTTATTATTAGAAATCGCAAATTAACCGGTTTGTTTTTACTTAAAGCAGTGAATATAGAGAAAACAACGGTTAAGATTAGATGTTTGTCTACAGTAAACAAAATGAGAAAATTGATAGCAAACACGCACACAAACTTTACAGGTCATATTCAATAACGGGTCATTTCATATATATTTCTTTCAAATTAGCAACTCCAGTCTGCAGAATATGGGTAATTTTTTAACAATTTCTTATCTAGTAATCATTCATTTTCACCTATATTCAAATATCTTTTGCTGGAAAACACATAGGTTTCTGTGAGAACACTTTACCAGTTGTCGTCAGCTGGGATGTTCTTCGATGTGGCCCAAATTTTTATGGACAATTTTAATTTCTTTTCAGGCAGCTGATCCTTCGTTCCTTGCTTTCACTGATGGTCCGAGTCACGCCCCGCCTCCACCTCCAACTAATTACTAACTAAATAACTACACTGACATAAGGTAACTTTTACACACTGTGTTAGAATTAATAATTGAGAGTCGATAACTAGAGTCGATAACTTACTAAGCGAAAAAGAAAAACAGGACAACTTTTGCACCGGTTTAGTAGGGTGACAATAGTGCATTAGGTTGATTGTCTAAAGTTGATTAAATCTAATGGCGTACCCAATATTGAGTACCCAGGAAAATATAGCACTGGCGAAATCCCACCACTTAAAATTCTCCCGGTGCAGAAAAACTGTCTAAAACCCTTTGGTCAAAGCCCCCCATGTAAAATATCCCCGGTATAAAACCACCATTTTTACTCGAAGTGAAATTACCAAATTCAAAATAAAATAAAAATAACAAGAAGTACGTAGTTTTTTCAATTAATATATTAATCATTATTCCATGCTAACAAATCAATAACTTAGTTTCAACATTGATCTTGAGTTTAAATACTTAATAGAGTTCCTCCATTAACATATATGAGTTTACAGAATTTGTATTTTAAATTCAGTCCTTCAAATTTATGAATGAAATTATTTGTTGTATTTTTCTGCTTTATAGAACTCAACCCTTCATACAATGACTTCATACTTCCATTGTTGCTTTTTAAAAACTAGTTTTGGTGGTCTGAATTTGGTAATTAATGTCTATTGGAAGAAACCTCTAAGGTATATTTAATCAGGGCAAAAATTAGACTAAGCTGTTAAAAATTTATCTCAAAGTAACCACCAGGTGAAAAATGACATTATTCAATTATTCAAAATTTAAAGGTAATATAGTACACAAATTTGAAGAAGTGAATTTAAAATCTAACTCTAGTATATTAGGTAGTTCAATAGCTATAAAAAATATAGCACAAAGTAACCACTAGGCAATGAATTTTGTTTAGTATTTTTACAGCAGGAACTAGTTTTTGTTTACATTAGTTTGCTAGCAAGGAATGGTGGTAAACATCTAAAAACAATAAATAATGCTAAATATAGTAAGGGCAAAAAATACGTACTTCTTGTATTAATAATTTATTTTGATTTTGTAGATTGACGTAGAATTGATGTGGTGTAAAACGGTATTTGACCACGGGTATTTTACGTGGGGGTTTTTGACCAGGGGGTTTCAGGTGTTTTTTCTGCACAATGGGGGTATGTTACGTGGGAGGTTGGGTTTTTTGACGGGGGATTTATTGCATATTTTTCTTAGACGGGGTATTTATGACCAAGGCAGTTATTGCCCTATTAAGCGAAAAGAGAAATCTTTGAATCGGGTTGTCTCTGCCAGCCGACTCCGCCACACCTATCCAAACCAATCGTGTTAAAATGTTAACAGCAGTTTCATTTTAAAAAGAATTAATCATACAATATTTGCATACTTTAATTTACACAATATTTAAATTTCAAAATAAATTGAAATATTATAAATATTGGATTTTTTTGTTTATAAGGATGAAATTTCAATTGACTTGAACTACCTTTAAATATTGTTCAAATGACCCAAGATTTCGCCTGTTATTTTTTCATGGTTACGAATTATTGAACAAATGGTCATCCAAAAGCAAACAGTTTGAATTTTATTTATCACCCTAGAATTCAGCCAGTTTTAAACATTGTTCACAGATTCATCTGAACACTGTTTTTAGTTCTATTTTTAAATAATTGAGTTATGCGGTATTTGACTTTTTTTGGATTGTCTAGAATGTAGGTACATATATAAAATTCGTTAGCTAAATCATTAAGGGTCTATATGGATGACAGAGTTTTTTCTTCTTTGCAGATACCAAAATGTTACAACGGATTGAAAGAATGAAACAATTCTTTACTCTAAGTACAGGCCAGAATAAAAAACAAAAGCAATCGTTTCGGTTTCGTTGTACCGAATCATTCCTTACTTCAATATCTAATCTCTGGCTGATTTCGAAGCATTATTCACTGTTCTGTATGATAACCATTCACTCCTTTTTCTTAATTACCCACCAAAGTGTTAAATCTTTCACTCATAGACAAATCATTAGAATTATTTCATTGGTTCCTGCCAGCTTCTACGATCTACTGATCAGAAGTGCGATCAAATTTGTTCCAGATATGCGGTTTAGGAGATCTTTACGTTTTGTCACTTGCAGATTTGTCAGTTCCAAAACTTTGAAAGTTGTGATAGTCACAACATTTGCAAGATTTACCCCTAGTGCCGATTATGCTTTCTTAATCTTCAGAAGCAAGAGCCCTGTGTTGCTTTTAGTAAATTGCTTATCGTATTTCAGCAAGCTTCCATATAAAATATGGCTGTTTCTCTACAATTACCTTGCTTGCTTGAAGAGAATTTGTGGTAGAATAAGGAAAGTTAAATGATATTCTTTGTTCTTAGCAGTTCCATAAGTTTAAATGAACAATGAAGATATGTATACTTATATATTTTTTCTTTCTTAAAAAAGAAAAGAAATTTTTTCCTTTAAAACAATGGGAAGATATATATTTTGTGCTTAATAATAATACTAGTATAGGATAATATAACTATAAATGGCTAAGTTAATTATATATAACATATATCAATAAAAAACATAAAAGAATTCGAATAATAATAATGCACATAATTATCCTTATAACTATTTAAAAATGTATAAACACAATGCCCTATAATAAATAATATTTAATATGTACCTTTATATTTATGATTAACTCCTACAAAATTTGGCCAATTGAGATATCAATAGTGTGCTATAATGTATCATAATTGATAAATAAATATTAATCTGATCGATTTGTCTTAAATTGAACATTCTCTCAAATCTTCTATCAGTTTTACACATATTTTGGTCACTGGATATGCATAGGTTGGAAGTTTTATTTATCTTTATACCTTCTATTAAGGCTTTCTCAGTCACATCAAACTATTTGTGATATGGGCGGTAGTTTCAAGTAGTGAAATTCTAGAGTAATTTTAAATTAATGTTTGAAGTAAAAAACCTCAATATTTTAAGCCTTGACATGTTGATCATCTCCTTCGCTGATGTTGGACACTGTCCGTAATATTCTGCACATCCTTCCTCGGAGTACGCGATTCCTGTTGCTGCAGAGGCCAAAAACCGCCAGAAGAGGGAGTCCTGGGACGGTTTCACCGGTCCGTGAGTGCGCCTGAAAAGATGGAAACATTAGTTCAAGTTTCGTGGTTTCATACCGAGCCTTTAACTGAACAAATAATGATAGTGAGAATAAAGTCTGATGTAGCATTTACTTGATTTCCCTCAGTATCAGTTCCGAAAGAGGAGAATAAGCGTCTGGGTTGGACGCCATTTCGCAAACCAATCGCTCCTGACATTGGACTGACAGCACCTGAAACAGGAATATATCTTAGCACGAATTAACTTCATGGAAAGAAGTAATTAACAAATTCGCTGGGAGAACTAGTTTAATTCTCTTTTTCATGATTAAAATCAAAAACCATCTCTTTATTAGTATTTGCTAATTCAAAAACTCACCTTCAAATGTGTGAAATACACTTGTAGTCTCCCTAGTTCCTCTTCGTAAGATGGTTCCCAAGTGAAGTCCTCGGGATATTGGTGGTCAGTGATTCTGTTCTGGAAGGAATCCTCTCTCAAAGACCTGGAATAGTAGGATTCTTCTTCTCCATCTCCTTCCGTGTCCACTAAGGTGGGCAGTAACAAAGATACCGGTGAGTTCAGAAGTAAACCTAGTGGAGGAAAGGTGTAGGTAATAGTGGTGAGTAAAATGTTTAATAATAATCAATTTATTAAATTGATTTAATTTCAACTACTAAAGTGAATTAAATAAATATATTTTCATAGTACATAGCAGATAATTTGTCTCCATGTATGGAAATATTGTTTTTATATATTTTCCCGATTGGACAAACTTTGGTTTATTTACAAAGCATGTACCCTAAAGCCTTCAAATCGGCTAATTGGATGCAAAGTTATTCAATTTTAGAATCGGTACAACTAAAAAAAACCTGTAGATTTATCATTATGATGACTCACTGAGGTAGAAGGTAGATTCAGGATGGATGAATAAGAATCTCTTGGATCTGTGGTGACTGCTAGAAGTTACCAAACTTAGAGATAGTAAGACAACGAGACTTATTGCAGTGAATGCAACTTTTCTAACCATTATGACTAACAATATCACCTTTCTACTAACAGTATCTGTCAATTAGAAAAATTAGAAACTGAATTAACGAACACAATAAAATAAAATGTTTTTACCATCATGCAGATTTGGGTCTGTGCCCAATGATATAGATTTTATTTCGAAATGAATCATTGAATATCAAAATGTGAAATTTGAGTTCATAATTTTGAAAATGATTATCTTTTATTCACTAAATGTGTATTTAACAAAAATTCTTCTTTAGTAAGTAAACACATAAAACTCTTGCTGGAAAAACTCTTGCTGAGTAATATACATATATATTCTGAATTAAATGGTACTATATGTCTATACCAGTTGTTCTTAAAGTAGGGTGCCTGACATCCTGTTTGGACCTGGATTGTTTGGACCTGGGATGGCTGTTTTACATATGTGTTACTTATAGTTTTAGTTCTTGCAGTTAATATCATGCAGAATGTAAATAAAAAATTCATATTCCTCCTTTTTTTATTTTAAATTCTCACATCAAAATAACCCAACATATTATAATTATAGCTTTTCAATTTATTTCAATGCTCAGGTGGTGCCTAAGCAAATCATTGGGGGTGCGAGAGAAATACTTCAAGAACCACTGGTCTATACCTACTTATAGCAACGACAATGCTTGAATTAAATAAATGAGCTATAAATGGAAGAGCAGGTAGAACTAGTATGTCCTCACAGTGCCAAAGCAGACTCGATAATACCAGTTGACCTGAATCTGCTATAGGAAAGGATAAAGTACGCGCTATGAATTGGAAATTGGAAAACAGGATCGGCTTTGCGGTGAGGAAAATCAAATCTTTTCTGATACAACTATTCATTTAGTGATTGTTATTTTTATATTCACACAACAAGAAAAAGTATAAGTAGGTACAGAACTGAAGATGGCAAAACTTACCGTTTGCCGGTAACCCACATCGAGAACTAGTATTGTGATGTGCTCACGTACGACGACAGTAACTAGTTTCAAATTTGGAGCTTACGAAGATAGAGGTTAGAATTAAAATTGCATATCTTACTAGAAGTGGAAAATTTTCGTTATCTAAAATGAGTATTCATACTTTCATAAGCAGGATTACTTTTAATGAACGTACACTAAAAGAAAAGTGTAATTTGAATTATTTCAAAGTGAATATTATTTTTTGAAAGTTTGCTAATTTCACATTTTCAAAAAGAAACTTTACTGAAAATAGATATTTGTATAGATATTTTACAATTGGTCTGGAAACACAATGACAAATTTGTTAAATTTGACGATAATAGAAATTTAGAAAACTGTGATTTGTGAAATTAGAATGCATGCAAAGACTATTTTTTCTGATAGTACATCATCACAGTGACTCTTTTCTCTGATAGTACATCATCACAGTGACTCTTTTCTCTGATAGTACATCATCACAGTGACTCTTTTCTCTGATAGTACATCATCACAGTGACTCTTTTCTTTGATAGTACATCATCACAGTGACTCTTTTCTCTGATAGTACATCATCACAGTGACTCTTTTCTCTGATAGTACATCATCACAGTGACTCTTTTCTCTGATAGTACATCTTCACACTGACTATTTTCTCTGATAGTACATCATCACAGTGACTCTTTTCTCTGATAGTACATCATCACAGTGACTCTTTTCTCTGATAGTACATCATCACAGTGACTCTTTTCTCTGATAGTACATCATCACAGTGACTCTTTTCTCTGATAGTACATCATCACAGTGACTCTTTTCTCTGATAGTACATCATCACAGTGACTCTTTTCTCTGATAGTACATCATCACAGTGACTCTTTTCTCTGATAGTACATCATCGCAGTGACTCTTTTCTCTGATAGTACATCATCACAGTGACTCTTTTCTCTGATAGTACATCATCACAGTGACTCTTTTCTCTGATAGTACATCATCACAGTGACTCTTTTCTCTGATAGTACATCATCACAGTGACTCTTTTCTCTGATAGTACATCTTCACACTGACTCTTTTCTCTGATAGTACATCTTCACACTGACTATTTTCTCTGATAGTACATCATCACTGTGACTCTTTTCTCTGATAGTACATCATCACAGTGACTCTTTTCTCTGATAGTACATCATCACAGTGACTCTTTTCTCTGATAGTACATCATCACAGTGACTCTTTTCTCTGATAGTACATCATCACAGTGACTCTTTTCTCTGATAGTACATCATCACAGTGACTCTTTTCTCTGATGGTACATCATCACAGTGACTCTTTTCTCTGATAGTACATCATCACAGTGACTCTTTTCTCTGATAGTACATCATCACAGTGACTCTTTTCTCTGATAGTACATCATCACAGTGACTCTTTTCTCTGATAGTACATCATCACAGTGACTCTTTTCTCTGATAGTACATCTTCACACTGACTATTTTCTCTGATAGTACATACCGTAGTTACATTTTCGAATACATTTTTCCTGCTATAACCAGTCGTAGAATTTCTAACCGGCACATTAATTGTCTGTTATTGGCTATTAAATGGAGGTAAATATTGATCCTATTTATCTTAATATATCACAATTCTGACATTAAACGTCGAAATTGTTTGGAGAACGACGATGGACTGTAAATAATTTAAACGTTTATGATAAATTGAAGTTGGATTTACCATCGAATTATTTATGGCTGTTGATAATTGATTATTTTTTCTCACCGTATTTTATTGCCTATAGAATGTTTAAAATAGGCATTTTTAAGTTACCGACTTGGTATAGCTATTACTTACATTAATATTACATTTTCAGAAGTAATATTACATTATCTTCTTTTACTATCGAGGTTACTTCCTTACCCTGGATGTCACATTTATGATAGAGGAGTTATGCTATAAAGGAATCTGCAACTTCAGGTGGTTAAATTGTAACTGTTAGTTAAAATTAATAATTGGACATATTAAAATGAGTGAATGTTTAAATATGGTTCCCTATACATTGAATGTTGTTTTTTAGGTACTATAGTGAGCTACAGATTTTTTTAAAATTTAGACTTTTTGAAATTCTGGATTTTTGAAATTTCAGATCTTTAGAGATTCCAGATTGTTTTAATTTTCAGAATTTAGGAAATGCCAGATTTTTCTATTTTTTTTAAATCTTATATTTTTTCAAATCACTCAGTTTTTATAAAAAAAAGTCATGGAATCAAATTGTATCTTAAATTTAAAGCGTGACATTTTTCTTGCAAGTAACAGACAAATATACTCTGTGTATTTGTTTATAAGGTGATATTAACTAATAATATTATTAACTAATGATATTAACTAATAATAACACTCATGTGTCAATTATTAGTTGTATTTAACTCTTTTATTAGGTAGATGCAGTCCGCTTTTTTAATGGGACACAAATTGCGTTTTAATTCGATGCACTTAGTTTTAATTCGGTACAATAAGATCGAATATAAGGAAATCGCCATTTTCTTACTCTTAAGGGGACTCAATGACTTTTCGGAACTTTTTTTTATTACCCATGGGGGTACTTCGTAATAATTGCTACTCCTGAAAATCTAAAAGAGATAGAAGCAAACGGACTTCGGAAATGGATTCGTGAGACATTTTAACATAAACTGACTGAAGGATTTTTTTTCCATTCAGTTTTTAAATATTTTGTAAAAAAAGTTGAAAAAAATCATTTATTTTATTCTTTTTAAATATCTATATGCAATAAATTAAAAAATCCTTCATACAGAATGTATCTTATATATCACTGAACATTTTGCAATTCACAGATTTTATCTAGGTTACCTAAAACAAAAGAAATAGGCTTTTGAAGATGGAGAAATGCTACTTTTCACGACAGAGCAATTTGTCCACAGAAGAAGACACATCACCTGTCCGCCTTAGTATGCGTTTCACTTTAGTTAGTTTTATAAGTACTAAGACAAAGTTGTACCTACCTGCATCCTTTGCTTCTTTTTTAGAGGAGCAAACTCACCATAGCTCACCCCTCCTCCTCCCATCTTCTCAAAAACAACCAGCAGCGTATGAGTTAGAGGGCTCCACATGTACGCTTGTGAGCATGTAGCTCGCTTTCTTAGCATCAGATCCTCCTGAAATTTTGTGTACATCTTCTCTACACTATATTCTTTCATATTAGAACATAAAAAAAATTGTGAAAGCAAGAAATTTTTGACCATTGAGTCCCCTAAGAGAAGACTATAGTTTTCTCCAATATTTCAATCATAGAAAACTATCAGTGTCCCTGAGCTATGAAGAAACCAATCATAATTCAGAAGTTTCACTGCATTATATATTTTCCCCACCCATTATAGGTTATGTTTCTCCAATGTGTAATTAGGGTAAATGATATGTTGTTATAGCGAACCAAGGTTAAGATAGAAGAAGTCTCTACTGTCTTTACTGCGGTTGCTACCTAGTGTTAGATCAGTTAGTTACCAGTTAGGTGTGATCCTACCGTGACCGGAAAATACGTCCACGGAAAATTCGTCCATTAAACGCAAAATAATATCAATTTAAATGGAACAAAATGTTATAATAACTGTTTTGTATAAGGTAATTCAATGTATGTAGGTGATAGTACATAGTTAATCTACTTTGTTGCATCCATTATAAAGTTTGTTGTGCTGCAAAATTCATGATTTAAAAAAACAAACATTAAGATTGATAAATATATAATAGAATTTATTAACCTAATTTAAGATGAAATGTTAGGTGCCTTAGCGTTCTTAACACCTGAAGATGTTGTTGGCGTTGATGAAAATTTATGGGAGGATTTTAAACTACTTTGAAGCTACGTACGTTGGAACAAGACGGGGATCACGAAATCAACGCGAAAACCCGTTATATTCAATTGAATTTTGGATTGTTAAAGAAATAGCATCCTAATATTTGGTAGAAGAGTTAACCCTAAATAAAAAAATTCAAAACAAGAGAGATGTTACACAGCGCAAAAGGCCAAAATATCGAGGTATCGTCGAACAAATATAAAGCTAGTATTGCAATGCACTCCGAATGAAACAGATTTTTTTTGACAAATAATTGCATTGCTGGAAAAGTCCAGCTATTCAATTCTAATATTTGATTAAGATATTTTTCTTTTTAATTTTTAATTAAAGATAATATAATATATTAGCTACATAGAATACATTTTCCATCAATAGTTATAACTGCTGAATATATGTGTTATTTTCATCTAATCAGATTTTAGGCAACTGCAATTATCTCTAATATATTAACAAAGTTTTTCTTTCCATTCCAAATTTAAGAAAACGGACGAATTTTCCGTGGACGAATTTTCCTAGCACCGATCCTACATTGTCTATATCTCTACTTGTATCTTGAAACATTTTAACATAGTACTAGATCCGATTTTCCGTTTTCCTTCCCGTTTTCTTTGGATATGCGATTTGTGTTGACTAACTAAAATTTTTCTAATTTTTTGGTTTTGAACTGTCATAAAATAATAGATTGTGAAAATGAAACTATCCTTCAATTAATTTTTAGAAATCTTGAAAGGATTCCAAAACTATTTTTTGTTATCTAGTAGCGTGAGAACTCATTTTTTTTTTTTTTTTTTTTTGGTGGAGAATTCGCAGTTTACAGGACAGCCAAAAACGTACTATTTGACCAAACAGTAAATTCGTAATAATAAATAGCTAAGAACTTGAATACTCTCTCGTTCTCTTTTGGCCTCTATTGGGTGGATTGTAGTAACATAACATTTATTATGACCTCTCCTTGTGTCCAAAAGAACCCTTTTCAGCAAAAAAAAAAAAAAAAAATGATAAAAATTATGACAGTTTTCACCACATTTGATGAGTTGATCTCCTTAAGTATACTTTAAATAGTAAGTAATGACAATAATTATAACAAAATACAAAATGAGGCTGATGTAATAGTATCAATTATCAATTTATTTACACATTTGTCAACAGGTATAGGTACTTAGTAAATTTTTAAATAAACTCCTGGCTAAAATTGAAATCATCCATCGATGAGAATGTACGTTGGAGATGGAAGATACCTCTTAGTATTAGGTGAGCATAAATTCATTGCAATTAAAAACGAACATTATTTAATCTATCGGAAATATTTATGATCCTCTTCTATGTTTTCGACAGGTTTTTCAATCGCTTTGCTCCATCACTGTCATTCTGCTCCGGCTAATTTCTCTTCTGATTTTGAGAAATCCTGCACCATCAAAGTTCTAAAGAATGGCGTTGATATGCATAGGTTCGTGAGCAAAAGAACTGGATTCAACATTTTGGTGATGGAGGAGGAGGGACCCATGGTCAATGGATACCTAAGAGTTGGTAAGCAGTTCAACTTTACAGTATAGAAACCTTAATAAAATACACATTAGTATAAATCGACGTCAAATTTATTCCACTTAATTCCGTAAAATTTTAGAATAGCAAACTCCCAGAAATTATTCTCAGTGTTAACTCTAATTTGATTTGTTTTTTGTAAATTCAGCAACTGAACCATCGGGTGATTACGGTTTTCCATACGTTCTCAATTCTCTGATACTCAATGTTGGGGCTGAAGGTCGCCCTTTCTATGGATCCTTTCATCCCATCGCAAAGAAGTTACTGGCTGCTCAATACGGAGTTGAATCAGGTAATACAAAATGATGTTCCTTTTGAAAAAAACAGGTAATAAAATCATGTCCTTTTAGGCATCAAGTAGGAAAATTATGTCTTCTTGGCAGCAGATAGGGAGATCAAACTATAATAAGATATTCTGCCTCCAGAGTTTTTTTTCCATACTTAAGGAATGCAGATCATTAATTAAAGTGAAAGTTCGAACACGTAATATATGCGAAGCTGATATATATATAATTTACATGGATTTAAATCAGAAATCTTTAAATCTATCACCTTGAAAATACTCACAAGGCTCCTGAAATCAGAGAATTATTAATCTGGAAACCGCATAAAATTCGGTTTCAGAAAAATATTTTTTTATATGTTTTTCAATATTTTTTTTCTCGGTGTGGAAACAATTGTACGAAACACTAATATGACTCTAAAGAAAAAGAGTTGTACACTGTTTTCTAAATTCTATAAAAAGAACAATTTAGTGTATGTCCAGCTGACAACTGTTTCCTGAATTATATAAACTTTTCTATAATATTTTTATCCTATTTTATAACTTTACACGAATATTTAATATGAAATTGATTATACATATACCTTGATTAAATGCAAGACAAACGTTTACATTCTTTTTTTCGGACTTAAAATAAGAAGGTGGGAGTTTTGTATTTTTTATCTTTAAAAGCATATACCATCAATTATATGCTGTCAAATTTCATGGGGTTTGCAGTAAATTAGCTTCAGTGATTATAGCGATGAACAATCTTACTAGTAGGGGACCTTTAAATAAATATATAATTTCAGGCTGCTGCTTTTTTTTATTTCCCTTACAAATACCTTACTTCCAGCTGAAGAATTCTCTGTCTACAGTGCTGAAGTGGCTGGATCAGAGGGATTTCTGATGTTCTTAAAAGAGTTCATGAATCAGATAACACATCCTTTATTCACGGTAAGATATGACTCTTAAATTGATGGTAAAATGGATAAAGATTATATTGAAGATCACATTAATTGTAGTAATCTTTACATTTTTTTTCATTGAAACCAAGGAAACTAAAGTGATATAACTACTTTCAGGACTCAGCAATGAAGACAGATGTTCACCATATTAACGGTGAAGGAGAAGATTCTGGAACAGCGTATAATTTAGTGTCTGGATTGAAGTCCAAACCCGCAAAGTTGATGAAAAATATAATAAAATCAGAACTTTACCAAAACACCGCAGGATTCATTACCAATCTCGATGAAACGTTGGAGAATATCAGAAAATTGAATGTAGACCACGTAAGTATATATACAGTGAAGTTATGACAATTTCATATTATTGAATTGCCGATATTTCATCTCATTTTGAAGTAAAAAATTCATAATTTCAAAATAAAATTCAAATTTTCTGTGCCCTGATTATAATATCATGTTATCTACAAAATTTAATAAATTATGTATATTATTGAATTATCGGTTTCTCGACTAAATTTTTCAGGTCGTTCTTTTTAAATGGTACGTTCTTTACGCTGATTACCTACATGTAATTTCTAAATATAATAGATTTCAAAATAAAATTAGATGTGTTTTTAAAAAGCTTTCTATACGGAGCAATTATTCATAGTTAAATCGTATACAATTTCTGAATGGCTCATCAATTAGTTTTCTTACTTTTTATTATTTTAGAATCAGAATTAATCCAAATTAAATTTATGCTTAATTACCACTCTTTCCTTTCTTAAGGTTCGAGAATATCACCGCAAATTTTATAGACCAGAAAATATGGAACTACTCGTGGTCGGTCAGGTTGACCATGAGGATCTCTTGGCTGTTGTCCATGAGATCGAAGATAAGAATTTTCTACCTCGGGTAAGATTATATTTCTGTTATCACTAACTCTTTAATCAAATAGTTTTCTGGTAAAAATTCATTATGTTAAATTTTATTCAAAGTGAAGCCTAGGTCGCACCGCATGAACTTTGTTGGAGCATTCCTTGAACTGAGGGAGAATAAACCAAACTTCGACAACGCTCTTTACTGCGCAAAACGGGAAAAACCAATCATGGTAACGCGATTGTTGACAGAGCGTTTTCTACGAGCTTGGGCAGAAGTTGGTCCCCGTTTAGGTAACGTCGTATACGCTCAGCCACCGCTCATGATCACTCAAAAGTTTTATACTACATAAAATATTTCGAGCAGTGAGGAGCGTTTATTTTTTGGGCCCTGGCATCGTTCAACATCGCCACAACAACGTCCAGTCTAAATTTGGCATCAATAGACCCAAGTTCGTGAACGTTTGGGTCCGCTAGGCCAACTCAAAAATTTTAAACGCTGGATCAACCGTTGCTTCGCCAACTTAGTCCGCGCGGTGATTAAACATTGCACAAACTTTGGTGGAGCGATCGTAAGCGTTCTGTGCAAGGACACGGAATTGCTGGAACTGAGTCGGGCATTGAAGTAGATATCAATTACAGTGCTGAACTGATGTCGGTCGCACAGCTCCATGCAACTAAACGAAAGTTCGCTGCCTCTCGCTACTGTTAAGACAAAACAATAGCAACGTCTATTTCAACGGTGCACTGATATGGCAACGACAAAGGTTTAGATTTTTCCTCATTTTGTGCGCAAATTTTGTTTAAAAAATCAGAAAAAATCGAAAACATGGGCGTTGCCATAGCAGGGCATTAAACAAGCCTGCGTTGCCATAGCGGTGCACTGCTGAAGCCTGCGTTGCCATAGCGTTGGTTTAACGATAACAAGGGTTGGTTTAGTGGTGAATCCAGCATCCATGAACATGCGTTAAGCAGTGCCAAACTTTGACTGGTCATTGCTGCTGTTGTAGTAAATTTTTCCGGAGCTGAAAATTGGCCTCTCCTCAGCGCTCGCAATATTTTGTGCAGCACAAAACTACCGAAGTGTTAGGAGGGACTAAGCGTTGGTCTAACGCATACGGCGTTGCTTTAACAAGGACCAACTTCTGTGAAAGGTATTTTTTTTCACCGCTGAAGGAACGCCACAACAAAGTTCGAGTGGTGTGACCTAGGCCTTAGATTACAACTTTCTTTTTCAACATAATTGTAATCTATGACTGACAGCTTTTGACGGGAAAATATATTCTAAAGCCTTGTTCAGCGGTGCACCGCTATGGCACCGCTCGTATTTTCGTTTATTTTTCTCTCCATTTTGTGCTTGTTGATGAGCACACAAACTCGAAAAAAATTAACAACGCTCTACTAAAGCTTGTACCAATGTACAACGTTTAATCACCGCCCGGGCAAAGCTGGCGAAGTACCGTTCAGAATTTCTGTATTGCCTAGCAGAACAAAGCATTACGAACTTACGACTATTGGTACTAAAACTTTGTCTGGACGTTGTTGGGGCGATGGTAAACTTATCGTATAGGAAAAATATCGCTCTTCAACGCTCGCACTGTTTTGTGCAGCTAAAACCATTCAGAGCGTGAGGGAACATAAGCGGTGGCCGAGCGTTTACAGCATTGCTTTAACGTGGACCAAATTTTGCGAACGGTAACGAGCGGTGATGAATTTTTTTCACCGCTCAAGGAACACCCCAACAAAGTTCGGGCGGTGTGACATAGGCTTCAATTAATCTACCATAAATCTGCAACGATAATATATTATAGGAACGCCCAATATTTTTTTCAACGCCCAATAATAACCTAAAAATATTACCTGGAACGGGTCAGAGATTACATTTGATTATAGAATTAAATGAATTTATCAGTCTCATATCATGTTGTTTCGCCTTAGATTTTGGGAGATACAGCTTTTGTTTTAATGTACTCAATCTATTTTCAGAATAAAGTTATTAGTATTATTTATTATTATTAATATGTCATGAAATTTACATGAAAGTTTAGTTCGAGAAGACTAAGATAAGTGTTTACAATTCTCTTTTGCACTTTTCTTGCAGGATAACTTGGATGATGTAAAATTATCGCCAACTCCCCTCGAGCAGAATATTTACAAAAATATTTCGCTACCTATTGCAGTAGATGAAAAAATTAGTGTCGGGTTCAGATTGAAGGACCCTTCTTTAATCAAGTAATAAAACAAATTAACATGATAAATTTCTATAATTCAAAATTCAAGTATAATTTTTATAGGCACGATTACGATTTCAAATTGAAACTAATGTCTGTATATATGAATTTAGAAAAGAATTTATAGCTGCAAACTCAATTTTTTCCTCTCACTTTTTATATTTATTATTTATAGAGTTCAATAGCTTGTTATTCCTGTTAGTATGAATTACACAATATTTAAATTTTATCGTATGTAGGAATCTCTCATATTTGGCATGGATATCGTGTCTGAAAGTCATTATTATTTTCGAGCACAGGCAGCCCCGCTTTTATTACCAAAATCACAACTCCGACTTATTTATTACAAATGTTTATAAAAGCGAGATGTGCATCGAAGTTATTAAATAATTGCAACTCCTTAGACACTTCATTTTATCTTAGTTAGAATGTAAGAAAAAGGTCTTGAGGGCTGGATTTATAGTGTTTATTGCTGTAAATTTGCTGTATTTTCATTAAATTAAATAACTACAAGTTAAGAACCCATATATAAAACTGTCCCCCATATTTGCTACAATGAGTCATGACAGGCTGATCTTTTATGGGTTTACTAACTTTCTTCTTATTTTCAGAGTTTACGCCACCGAAGAGTTGATGAGATACCTTGCCTTTAATGAGATCTCAGATAGAAGATTAATGTTCTGCGACCGAGAAGTAAGTTATCATTCGGTGAAGTGAATCTTTCCTAGGTCGTTTCGCCGAAAACCGTCACGCCAAAAAGTTGACAACAGTGAGTGAGAAACTGTAGGATAATTTAAGTTCGTGTCCAGACAATTCGTCGCGGAGACAATTCGTCGTGAACAAGTCGTTGCGGACAATTCGTCGCGGACAAGTAGTCACGGACAATTCGTCGTGGACAATTCGTCGCGGACTATTCGTTGCTGACAATTCGTCGCGGACAATTCGTCGCATAAAGTTTTCTTTATTTTTTCTATATTCGTATTTATAAATTTTTAACTTAAATTCAACACAATTTTAAACCATTTTTTAATTCTTCAAATTGCATCCAGAGATTTTAAGTTGGTTTGATCTGAGGTTTTATGATTTATATAAATTACTCGTATTGTTGATACCAAATCTTGATATTATTTAATTATTTTTTATTTATTTCAATTATTGTTCAATAATTTATTCCGAAATGTGGAATAATTAATTTCAAATAATGGAAGATCACTTATTGATTAGAAAAATCTTCTGTATTTTAGATACCAAGTTTTGTAAATATTGTACCATTTATTAATTTGAAGATTTGAAAGAAATTGAAAATATACGGATAAATGACGAAATTAAATGTGAAACAAATTAATAAAATGAAATATGTCTAAAGGGAAAATATGGAGACGAATTGTCTGCGAAGTAATGTCCGCGACGAAATGTCCACGACGAATTGTCCGCAACGAATAATAGTTCTCGCAGCGAATTGTCCTAGCACCAGTTATAGGTTAATGATAATATTTACTTTCATATATATTATAACCAAGATACATTAACTTACAGGGTATGGCACGCCCTGATACAAATTTTAGACTTTTCTGCGCATAAACAAAAACGCACATACGAACACACAGATGTGACCCTACAATATAATATTACATACTTTATATAAATATATACTATACAGCGGGTTAAACACCTTCTTCATGGCATCAGTTCACAGTAAAAACAACTATGGACAAATCCTTATATACAAATATATTTAATCCGCTGTATTTAATCCTTATATACAAATAACTATTTAACCAGAGGTATAGAGTATGTAATGTAATATTGCAGGGTCACATCTGTGCGTAAGAATGTACGTATTTGTTTATGCGCAGAAGAGTCTAAAACTCGTATCAAGATATTTAGTATACCTTCATAGTAAATAATTTTTGAGGATAATCAAGGTAATGCTGAATTCAGCCAGTTTAGAAATGAAACTAAGTTAAAACATTCGATTCTATAAAGAATGAATAACATACCTTGTTTCTATGTAACAATAAATATTCCGGGTCATTGAAGCTTCTTTCACAACAAAACTGTAATCATCTTGTTATGAACCTGCGCAATATTCTACTTTGTAGTTAATATACCTTGATTATAACAGGGTGACTACAATGTAACAGCAGACAATGATGCTAGTTTCATTATTCATTGGAGAATGTGCTCAGACGGACAAGTTACGGTTAGTTCCATTTCTGTGTAAATCCCAAGCGGTCAAAACTAAAGGGACTTTTAGACGTGATACATTTTGTATCAGCAACATTGTATATATACAAATGTCGCACAAATGTTTCTGTATACGACAAGCAATTTGTTTAGACTAGAATACGGTATGAGGCAACTCTAGTGTCGCACATGCAGCTGTATGTAGTGAAAATTACTTGCTAATAGCTATTCCTAACGAATTGAGGTTAGGAACTTTGAGGGATAACTTCAGTAGGTTCTTCTACTTGGATACAAATTGAAGAGATCAATTATAATTTAGAGCACATATCTTTATGACTTTTAAAACTTAAAGCGTAACATAATAAACGCAATGCAACAATAGATAGCTAGGATGCCAAAACAATATTTTGTTCCATTTATAGAGCGTTGGCTGTATTTCTTATAATTATGAATTAGCTTGTGAAAGATTTCTTTATTTATATAAAAAAAATAATACAACTGTATGTGATGTTTAGCTAGATGTGTGCGTGTCTGTAGCAGTGATGCGCACACATACAATTGTCGCAGCATTGTTGCGCGACACCAACTCGCACTGAGCGAAATGTCGCAGAGAGAAAGTGGCTGATACACCCGGGCGACAGTTCTAAAACAAATTATCGCGCGACAATGTGGAAATAAATCACGTCTAAAAGGGCCTTAAGGCACTAAATTTCCAAATTTTATATCTACAGATTTAGGATTTTCTAAAGATGAAATTTTTTCAACGGATGTTCTTGATAATTTATTTTAACATATTGAAATTCAAATCATATTTAAAAGTAGATAAAAATTTTATAATAATAACAACTTATTTACACATTTTCGAGAGTCCAAAACTAAGGGAAAAATATATTTATTTTATTGGAAACAATCTAAAACAATGAAAATGTGTTCATTTAGTTAATAAGTTAATGAAAGAATACTTTATTAAATGTGTTCATTTAGTTAATAAGTTAACGAAAGAATACTTTTTCCCTTAGTTTTGGACGCCTCAAAATTTGTAAATAAGTTGTTACCATTATAACTTTTTCCTATCATTCGAATGTGATTCAAATTTTAATATGTCATCATTACGGACACGAATAGCATTAAGTAAAAATTTAGGTTTTAAAAGATTACAAATCTAACGATATATAGTTTTGAAATTTTGTCCCTTAGTTTTTGACGCTATTGTGTATACAAGTACCATAATATGATTTTTTTTATATATGTTTAACATTTTCCTGATTTAAGTTGGAGTCCTGGATGAATTCATTCCTTAAATCTTTGGCAAATGAAACATTAAAATTCCCAATCAACTACATGAGATATAAACTGAAACAGAGGAAACTCCGTTTAGAAGAAAAATCCTCCCTGATTGATGCTGTGACCAAATTTAGTGTCCATGGAGGTACTTGTGATAATGTAAGTCTTGCAAAATCGAAATATGTACAACATTGCAATTACCAGCTATCATTTTAATTAGGTATTTTATTTTTCCACAGTTAGAAAACAGGATAACATCTCATTTACTAGATGAATTACTACAAAAACCAGAGCAATATTGGGAAGATTTGATCGAACAGGAAATTCTGCATCTTCCCAAAATTTACATCAGGGGCATCCATTCTGATGATGAAGAAGCAACTCCATCTGCAGAATCTATAAGGATTCAGGAACGCAGGGAAAAGATAGGAGAAGAAGGGTTCTTGAAATTGGAAGAGGAAATTCAGGCTGCTAAAACTATCAATAAGGTAGGAAGTTACCGTAAATCTAGTGAAGGGTGTCATTATACCACTTCCTTACTTATTCACGCCGATGTTTCGTATAATTTTTATGGAAATAGATATACGTTTTCATTTTATGAACCTACTTTATTAAGATAATTTTGTCAATTTGAAGTTCAATTCAGGTTCATTTGAATTTAGTATGTTCACAATTATAGATAAGAACGAGATTTATAAAAAAAATTGATAATGCTATTAGCAAATAATGAAGTAAAATGAATGAAATCGGTGATTGACAGGACTTCATTCAATTGATAAATTAACAACCCTCTACGATTTCAGTGTTATACATTTTTCCACCCCAGATTCCTGTTCCTCTTTCCTTGATCGAAGAAACGGAAATTCCTGATTTGAACAAAATTCCTTTCCATCATCTGGAGTCTTACAGTAACATAAAATCCATTAACAATAAAGAGACTTCCTATAATTCCAGTTCACCTCATTTAAACATTGCTAACTTCCCTTACAAGTTCATTGTGGATGATGTCAAGAGCAATAAAGTGAAGGTTGGTCAGGATACCTACATCAATGACATATACTCGTTGTTTTTTAATGTTCAACTATAAAATACTACTTTTGTATCCATGTCACAGATGTACGCCATCTTTGACACATCTAACCTGACCAAACTGCAGACACAGCTTGTTCCTTTCCTTTGGGATTTGCTTGGAAATTCTATGCAGACTGAATACAACAGTGAGTCTAAATCGATTCTAGGTCTTTTTGCCGAAAAACACTTTCGCCACACGACACTTTCGCCGAAAAAATTACAATTATTTACCTAAGTAAGGGATACTTGTTTCGCGGTAAAAAACAGTAAAGTATATATTATTAAACCTGGCCAGGGGGGTGGGGGGATCAATGCCTAACCTTATGTGGATCTGTTTATTTATATATATAACGCATAGTGTTTTTTTTTAATTTTCGGTAAAAGTGTCGCTTTGCGAAGGTGTCATGCGGCGAAGTTGATGGCGGCGAAATGGTTTTCGACAAAAAGGTTTTCGGCGAATGAACTGGTCACCGTCTAAATTTTAGTATGTTATAGAGAGAATTGAGGTCTTTATCCTTCATATTATTTACTCATCAGAGCAAAATTGAAGAGGATTGATAGTTTCTTTAATTTTCTTAATAGAAAAAAAGAGAGAGTAAGGTTTTAGTAACTTTGATTATCATATTCAGAATTGAATGTGTTGCCTTGATGAGTAAATGATGAAGTCACTGCCAGAATACCTTTAATTATACTAATATGTTAATTGTGAGTACTGTGGTCTAAGCCAAATAATAAAGCAACATAAATATCATTACAACTGTAATGACACATAAAATTGAAAATTCTTCTGCGACTTTTCTTCCAGGTAAAACCCTACATGAAATATGGATACAACTATCTAAAACTTATCTGAAGACAAGAGCAGCTATTTATGTCGAAACAAATGCGGTAATAGTCAAATAAATCAAATATATTAATGATATTTGTTAGTACATTAACAAATTTCAGATTTCAAATTAAAACTATTTGGGAGTCGTCTCGCGCTCACCTCACGTGGGCGAGGTCAGAGTTCGCATTCCGCACTGTCTCAGAGGGATATATGTGCTGTGTGAACGAGTGGTTATATTAGCCAGATCGGAGTCACCTGGATGTGAGTAGGTAAAAGTAAAGAATTAGTACATGTAGGCCCAATTGCTGGCACAAGTGCTGTGGCTTCGGAGTGTCCCATCAACTTATAAATTCTTTAGTGATCTACACAGAAGCTATAATTGTCATCCATACGTGAAGTCACCGGTGCTTGTATCCCTGTTAGTCACATTCATTGGTAAGTGACGGCAACTCCCCCGTGCAACGCAGTACAAAAAGACATGCAGGAGAAATGAACCCGGTTAAATACCTCCGTGCAATAATCCCCGGTACTATTCAGGAATTGCTTTTCTGAATCTTGTAGGACTATTTCTTGGGTGTCCCTTTGATTATTTTCGTTTTTAACGTAAAGTGACATATGAAGAGTTATAGCTAATGCTAAGTTGTACACAGAATAAATTATTGAGATAGAAACCTTAATAATTATTTTACTACTTTTAATTAAAAAAATAACTGTACAATAAGTTTTACATCGCTCGATATTCAACCGAACAATGAAAAAATAACTCTTGAATTAGAAAGAGTAGTGAGTCTAGAGTAATATTTTATTTTTATGTTATTTTCTAAAGATAATTATCGGTGCCACCTCATGGTACCAATAATTATCTTCTATGACCTGATTCATGCTTACTCTTTTGTATAAAACGTTTCACCAATCGACAGGTTGGCGCAGAACTCTATGAAGAGAAGGTATCTCAGCTGTACGACGTTATGTACAACTACAATTTCACTGCCTCGAGAGATTATCTAAGGGATGGTTTCCGCAGAGAGTTACGGCATTCAATTTTTCCTTTAAATAATGATTCGTCTGTTAATGAACTTTTCCTACGATATCAAGAAAGGTTGGAGGGAGTAGGTTAGTAGGAATAGATATTAGAAAATAAATATTGAATTCTCATTGTGCACTGATCAATTATTCAACTTTTTATGGAATCGCATGATTTGACATTATTTTACTTTAAAAAGTTCATAAATTCTTTCTCCATTATATTTTCATTCGAATCAGAATCTTTATCAATTAGGTCAGTGAATAATTGATAATAAAAATATCTGAATTATTTAACAAACATTCAACCAAATACATTATGATGCGTTACCATGTTTTTCGTTTGATTTGTGATCCATCCAGCTGGTCAGTTGTCTCCAGTTGAATATTTTCGAAAATTCTTCTTGCCTCCTAAAGAAATGTCCACATTAATGATGGAAAATTCCTTTGATGATTTCATGGAAGAACTAAAAGAACTTCTGTCAGTTCTCACCAGTTCTGAAAGAGTTACCTTCTACATGGTTACGAATTTGAACAAACTGGCTGAGACTACTGACATCAATGCTCCGTGGGAGAGATTCCTCAACAGAAATTCCACAAAAACCGACTTCAAGTGAGTGATTCGTTCCAAATGAAATGTTAAATATTTAACCTTATAAAAATCATGTAGTTGTGAATGTATTTTAAAATTATAACTTGTAAAGTAAATTATTTATCCCCTTTTTCGATTAGCTTGAATGTGGTGCACGAGAGAGATTTACGAAAACTAGACAGCAGCATCGACTGTTTTGGTCCAGAAGCTCTCGGCATTCGTCGGATTAATTCTAGTTTATACGAACCGAATAGATTTCTCCAGGATGGAGAAATATTTTTGATAAATTCGACTAATGACTATCCAGAAGAAAATGAAGTGAACTGCTCTCCGTCAGCCTATATTCAAGGAATTCATGGTCCACATTTAAGAAATTCAAATATCCAAATAGTTGCAAAATCGTTCGAAGACGACATTGATGAAGACATAGCTGCTTTGCTGACCATTATTGAGTACCTTAATCAGAAAGAGGTTGGTTATAATTCTATCAATAACCCTTCAGAATTTTTCTAATAGGCTTTGATTACTTCATTATTGCTTCCATTATACATAAGTCATCACCGATTTCATTTGCTGTGAATATTGATTTAAGTAAAATAATTAAAGTTTGCCCGTTTGTTATATATTTCTATTTATTTTCAATAATAATAGTAGTATTCAAATATGCGAATACCTTATATTTGATTATTAAAAAAATTGTCTTGAGAAACAATCATGTCTTGAAGTTGCCATATATGTTATTATATTCATTTATAATGTAGATAGAAGCGTTTGAAGAAATTTTCTATGACAATTAATATATAATCTATACTCTAGAGGATATCATTGTACTTTGCAAATTTGTATTAAGTTTTATCTTCATTAATCCGGTTGATTTCCATAGGGTCCACTGTTCGGAGAGATCATGGATCTAGCAGACTCTTTCGATGTAAGGCTGACAGTCAGAACTGATAACAAGACTGAAAATGATGGAACTCTTTCCATCGAAGTTAAAGGTGCTCCTCATCCTGTGAGAGTATACCAAGCCATTACAAACATATTCGTGAGTATAAATAATGAAAAAAAAACTATGCAATGACAACCTATGTGATTATTGTGATCTATATTTTCCTGAATTATTCACGAAAATTTTGATGATTAAAAAATTAACAGTATTTTAAGTATTAATAGTATTTAGTGAATGAATGAATACTTGCTTGTTTTGATAAAAGTACAACAAAAAACTTTGATTACAGAGAGGTTATTTGAATGGCAGCCAAGAATTCGACCGCATTCTGGTAGACCTCGCCAAGAGCAAAGCCATCACCTCTTCTATTAGCAAAGAAAAGACCCTAACTGGCGCCATCAAGATAAGCATGCAATCTTATTTCCAAATTGCGGTGAAAAGCAGGTAAGTGTTCCTTCGTATTGACTGTCTGATACAGCGTAAAAATTAAATTGCACTCGCAGAAATTCTGTATAATTTAACCATGGAATTATTTTATATATAAAATCAACCAATTATTATTAAATCGGTTTTGAAATAACCAAATGAAATTTTTTACAATTTATTGGCAATATCCACCAATGATTATCCCAATTCATTTATTCTATGGATAATACGTGTATTATCTTTTTCTCTAAATTCATTCTAAAATATTGATTAACCATCACTTTTCTAGTGATTTGATTCCACTCTTCGACAATCTGACTTTGGATGATGTGCAGAGAGTCTTTGAAAAGTACTTCAAGCGACTGGTTACTCCTGAGGAATCCTTTACTCTGATTCTCTGTCCTTCTTCTCAAGATAGAGAAATAGAAACACAAATGAAGAGGTAGGTAACTTAACGTGGAAAAGTATAAAGAGATAGAAAGAAACAAGAGTGATAGCGACAGCAAGGAATAGGTAGTTTAATGCAGAGTATAAACAGCCGGGAGATAGGGAAGAAAAATAGGTAGTTTAGTGCAGAAAAAAGTACAAAGAAATAGAAAATACAGAGAGATAGAGACGGCAAATAATAGGTACCTTAGTTCCGAGAAAATATACAGAGATATATAGAGACAGCAAACAATGGGTATTTTATAAGAATAGATAGTGTTTTTGAGAGATACACTTTTTCAGAATATTGTGTGGTGGGTAAATTTGGACTGGTGATATGTCTGTGTTTACATTCGTTAAATCACTAGGAATATATTTAGTAATTCCTGCTCTGCTTAGGAAATAGAATAGCCATTTTATTTTTTACTGTTTTATTTATTTGAATCATTTAGTTCAAGATATTCTAAAGGAAAAATAAATTACATAATTTCGTTTCTTTTTAAATGTAATGTGAGTTTAATAACCTTGAGCAACGTTATAGTACTCGGAGAGGGGTGTAACGTAGCTCCTGATAGGTCTATCAGAAGTATCTAAAAGTCAGATTTGTTAGTGACTCATAGTGAGTGTCCGAAAACTATAACGCTCCCTCAATTTTCTAACATTTGTTTCAGATTGGGCATCAGAGCTGTGACTACAACTGGAGCATTTCTTATGACTGGTGGTTCATACCACTACTACCAACTACGTTACTGATGCTTCATACAATATTGAATTTATAGAGAAGTATTAAATTAATGGAAGAAATTAATAGTAAGTTTCGAATTCATTGACGTTACACTTGATCCGTTCTTCAGAAAAGATGTAAACAAATGACGTCACACAAAGTACTGTCAAAATACTATAAGTATTATTAGATGAATGTTATAGGTGAATAGATAATGAAATGCAATAAAGGAATTATTTTATTGCATCTAATTTCCATGAAAATGAACATTTAAATAAATAATAGGACAACTCTTATTTAAAAACAAATGTATAATAACTCTGTGTGACGTCATTCAGAGTAATTTTGGATGTTATTATATTGTACTTAATTTACTTCTCTAATTATTTACTATTGTTACTACTACAAAATACCTAACTGTTGGTTCATACCACTACTACTAAATACCTAACTGTTGGCTCATACCACTACTACTAAATACCTAACTGTTGGCTCATACAACTACTACCAAATACCTAACTGTTGGTTCATACCACTACTACCAAATACCTAACTGTTGGTTCATACCACAACTACCAAACATATAATAGACAATAACTAGTTTGAGAGTACTATTGAAGTGATTAATGGCAGCATTTTGACAGTTATACCTTTCTATTCTTACCATCTTACATTGTTGCTCTTTGTCAAACTGAATTGGAGAAACACTTTTTTTAATCTATGAAATTTTTTGTGTTGAAATACTTTTCAAAAAGTTTTGAATTTCATAATCTTTTGTGTAAAAATTTCTGTTATATGAGTCAGTACATGGACACTCTCAGTACTCGGAAAAGGGGTGTTGACCCTAATGAGTTTGACGTTTGTTTTCTAAGCACATCCTTTTTAAATTACTTTATTTTTCATGTCATTCGTTTAAATTTATCGGCCTTTCATGACTTTCTCCCTTCATAGACACCAAATATATTTTGGTATTTAAAAGTTAAAAAATATTTACGTATCACCGTAAGTCAACGTAAATTAGGAAATTAACTGTAATGTGGTGACGTGCGGCAACGTAGAAATACATTTAGGACCCGCTGAACACACTACAGTCTACGTTTTCATAGAGAACACACTCATGCGCGAGCTGTGATTGGCTCACATTCCACCCAATCACAGTTCTGCTCTGTTAGTTGCCAATGTCTTATATACTTATGTATATATTTCTCCTTACATGTTCAATATATTTACTTGATATTTGATTCCTATTAGTTTAGTATAAATTCTAAAACTTGTAAAAATTACAGTACCGTAGGTTTATAAATAAGATGTGTTTTTTGAACACATAGTCAAACCTTCCGATACATTTTGAACGTCAAATTCATTAGAGTTAATATCGATAACTAACCAATTATATCTTTGGAAAGTGTCGATTGATTTATCATGACCTACTTTGGGGTATCAATTTATTTAGTTGCTAAGCGAGTTTAAATAGTATAATAATCATTTGGTTACTTATGTTTAATTGCATTTATCTTCTATTAATGAAAATATGTTGAGAAAAAGTATGATTTTAAATTTTCTTTATAGACCAATGAATGATATATTAAATATTTTTGTTTAATTGAAAAATAAATGTTAATTGTAAATTAAACTCTAATGCATTAATAATTGTATTCTTATCCTTTATAATTTTTATTCACCTTCGCATATATTGCGGAAGAAAATATTTTAGGCGAAAAAAATTTTATCATCTTTTTACTCGTATAATAATACCAAATTGCCTGAAACTTGGTGTAATAAATGGTCAATGTCCAGGAACCATTTGGTAAATTTTTTAGATCGATCCGGTCAAAGTTCAAGGTCATTAATAACTCGAAGGCTCCAACCAAATTGTCAGAAATTTGGTGAGACGATTGGTCATTTTCCAGCAACCACTATATAATATTTTGGGAGCAATCAGGTCAAAGGTCAAGGTAATTTATTAATCAAAAACTATTCAACCAAATTGACTGAAATTTGGTGTGACCATTGGTCCTTATCCAGGAATAAGTTTATTCCATTTTGGGAGCAATCAAGTCAAAGGTCAAGGTCATATATATTTCAAACATTATTCACCAAATTGCCTGAAATTTGATGGGAGGATTTAGAGAGCGAACGGGTAAGAGTTCAAAGTCATTTAAATTCAATGATTATTGGATGGTCAAAGTCATTTATAAGCCCCAGCGAAGATATTTGCTGCAAGAATCCGTCTCCTAGTTATCAATTATTTTCTTCATTTAAATCGCAATTTTCAATTTTTTCATTTTTTTAAATTATTTGATTTTTCAATTATTAATTTTCAATATCTACTTGGTTAAATTATTTTCTACTTATCACTAACATATGTAGAGTAGATAATAGAACCAAAAAGAATCTAACAATGTTATTCACCTTTCTCACCAGTACGACTAGATGAATCATCTGTCTGGTAGATGAATCATCTGTCTGGTAGATGAATCATCTGTCTGGTAGATGAATCATCTGTCTGTGGATGAATCACCTGTCTGTAGATGAATCATCTTTCTGGTAGATGAATCACCTGTCTGGTAGATGAATCATCTGTCATCTGGTGAACTCTGAAAAAAAAATCCATGATTCAGTTTTTTATATTCCACCTTATCTTTATAACACTTCAAATAACTCAGTTATTTCACTCTTCTTCTTGTTGTTTCCCACTACATCTTGTTTCATAAACTTTAATTAGAATCTGAATATATCTGCTAATTTTTCAATAATCCTGTTTAGTTAGATAGTGTTCCTCAACACTCTAATTTCGTTAATTGCCTATTTCCTGCAAATCGCCTTAAACCTATATATTTTAAATACCGCTATACCCTCTAAAAACAATCTATGTCCCTAAAATATAGGCCTAGCTATTAATGTGTTGGCTGTACCTCTGACTTGACTTAAGGCGCCCGCATACAGGATCAATATTTTAGCCTATTTGATATCAGTTTATTGACATCAATACCATTGGGAAAATCACTTTACCAACACATGGTCAAATTATACAAAATTATTTATATGAGGATGATTGAATTAGGCTTCGTAAATTGAAACAATTACAGCTTATAGACAGTATTTATCTTATTGTTTATGTAAAATAGGCTTTATTGGACAGCTTTATCCAATGCTTTATCTCATAGTCCTTAGAGTATTCATCCTTGAAACTTTTTTTCCTTTTCACTTGGTATACCTAGGCAGTTGAATTATTCTAGTAAAAATACCTTCTCAAGACTATTTCAATGCTTTCAAATCAGGTATCAACAATATGCTATTTACGAGAATACTAGTTTTTAAGTTCCTCACCCCTTATAGGTTATGTTTCTCTAATGTGTAATTAAGGTGAATGATATGTTGTTATAGCGATCCAAGGTCAAGATTGAAGAGTTCTCTACTGTCTTTTCTGCGGTTGCTACCTAGTGTTAAATCAGTTGCCGGTTAGGTGTGATCCTACATAGTCTATATATCTATTTATTTACTGAAACATTACGAATTTAAATGTACACTTGTATTCAGATGAGCTTCGTAAATTGAAATGATTATAGTTTATAGGCAATATTTAGCAAATTTTTGTTAGGATTTTGATTATATTTAGGGTAATATATCAATTAAAGGAAACAATTAACTTCCGTTTGAGAAAACTTTTATATTTGTTGACCGATTATTTTGAAATTTGCACAGTATAATATGTAACTTTGGAAAATAAACACATATAGTTCGTGTTTCTTTTTTGATTTTGGCATTAGTTTCTAGAGATTTTTAAATTAATTTTTCTTGAATTTCGAAAACATAGAACACTAAGAGGTTATATGCTAGAACAAAAGCAGACAGTTCTGGAATCCTCGTAACATTTTCAACAATTATTTGAAGCCGATTCTCCATTTATTTTCCCGTTTTCTTCTGATAAGCGATTTGTGGTAACTCACCAAAATTTTCTGTTTTGAATTGTGATAAAAGATTGATTGTATGATTGATTGATATCACTTTAATAGAATCTTTCTAGGATTCAAAACTGCCCCTTTGGTTTCTTGTAGCAAGAAAACTCATTGATTTCTAATCATTTTTAAGTGGAAAATTATATTTTACAAAAGGGCCAAAAATGTAATATCTGGCTAAAAACGTAAATTCGAAAATAATTGATAGCAAAAAAAATTGGAGACTCCCTAGTTGCCTTCTGACTCCTAATTTGGTGGATTGTAGTTCCCTTAACTCTCAAAAAAATTGGCAAGAACTCTGCCCTACATTTCTTCTCCAACCAAAAAATAAAAATCATGATTCTTGGTGAAAATGATAATTCTCAAAAAAATTGATGAATTGATTTCCTTAAGTAAACTTTAAATATAAATGAAATTGAATAATAAAAAAATAAGTATAATAAAAGATTCAAAATGTGGGTGATGCAGTGGTATCAATTATTAATCTATTTACACATTTTTCAACAAGTATAGGTACATTGTAAATTTTTATCTCAATTTCTGACAAAAAGTTGAAATCATCATAGAAGATGATGTACGCCGGAGGTGGAAGGTACCTCTTACTATTAGGTGAGCATAAATTCATTGCAATTAAAAACTAAGATTTGATTAATCTATTGACGATAGTTATTGATTCTCTTCTATGTTTTCGACAGGTTTTTCAATCGCTTTGCTCCATCACTGTCATTCTGCTCCGGCTAATTTCACTTCTGATTTTGAGAAATCCTGCACGATCAAAGTTCTAAAGAATGGCGTTGATATGCATAGGTTCGTGAGCAAAAGAACTGGATTCAACATTTTGGTGATGGAGGAGGAGGGACCCATGGTCAATGGATACCTTAAAGTTGGTAAGCAGTTCACATTTGCAGTATACACGCATAAATGTCAATCGGTTTTATGAATCACTCATCAGGATAACTCACTTGAATCCGGAAACTAAATAATCTCTTAAATATCAGATTAGTAAACCTGTTGCCATACGTGACTCTTCAATGTTTAATGTAAACTCTAATTTGATTTTATTCTTGTAAATTCAGCAACTGAACCATCGGCTGAATACGGTTTTCCATACGTTCTCAATTCTCTGATACTCAATGTTGGGGCTGAAGGTCGCCCTTTCTATGAATCCTTTCATCCCATCGCTAAGAAGTTACTGGCTGCTAAATACGGAGTTGAATCAGGTAAGAAAATGAAGTCCCTATTGAAAAAACAGGTGAGAGAATGATGTTCTGAAAGACAGGTATGAAAATGATGAATGATGGCATCAAGTAGAAAAAATGATGACTTATAAACAGGAGAGAGCAATATTCTTTTTGCCACAGACAAAAAAAATTGTGTCCTCTTACAAAGTAGGTTGGAAAATGATTTCCCTTCATGCATCAGGTAGGACAATGTTGTTCTCTTAGACATCAAGTAATGAAATAATGCCTTTCAGTCATGAAGGAAGAAATATTCACGATGCTCTTTAATTGGAGATAGTACTTAAGACCAAACTATAATAAGATATGCTGCCTGAGATGAGTCAGAGATTTTTTTTCCATACCTCAGGAATACAGATGATTTATTATATTGAAATTTTGAATACGTATTATATAGTATATACTAGGCTGATAAATATAATTCACATGATATCAACAACCATTTGTTAATATCTATTTGGTTCAGTATACACATATACTGTATTAATAAATTCTATTAAAGTTTTTCATACTTGGTGTGCCAATAATTGTACGAAACACTAATATGATGCTAATTACCAATAATTTTACATTCTTTGTTTCGATTTCCAATAGGAATTCATTAAACGAAAAATATATGTCGCTTGTTTGCGAGGACAGTATCATAACTTCAAAAAGCTGTTTTTCAGGAGAGGCATTTTGGTACTTGTAATGTACGTACATCTAATGGTATATCGTTAGGACATTTAGCCTCTCTATCGGTAAATTTTAAAGTTTCAATAATAATTTTTTAACCAAAATTATCAGCATTTTATGATTTATATGTCTATATGGATAACTCTAAAATACATGTTTTAATGTTTATGACGTAGTTGCTGCAAACAAGCGATGTATAAATGCCTTCGTTTGATGAGGCTGTAAATTATTGACTGAATTATATAAAAGTTTCTATAATAAGTTTCTCGTATGTTATTCCTTTACACAATTATTTAATATTGAATTGATTATACCTACCTATAACCGAAAATCAAAACAAACGGTGTATATACTTTTTCTTTGGACTGAAAATTAGAAAGTCGGAAGTGAAAGGTTATTGTAGAGTTTTGATTTAAAAAATCGTTAAAAGCATTCACAATTAAATGTTAGCCTCAATGATTATAGCAATAAACAAATTTTCTTGGAGAGGTTCCTTAATTAAATATATATTTCAGGCTGCTGCTACTTTTATTTCCCTAACATATACCTTACTTCCAGCTGAAGAATTCTCTCTCTTTAGTGCTGAAGTGGCTGGATCAGAGGGATTTCTAAGGTTCTTGAAAGAGTTCATGATTCAGATAACACATCCTTTATTCACGGTAAAATACGACTCTTAAATTAATGGTAAAACGGATTAAGAGCTTATATTGAAGTTCACATTGAATGTAATAATTACTTTCGAATTCATAAATCGTGTACTATCACAAGAAAAAATATATGTGATGCCTTTTATTCACTATTCATTAATTTTACAGTTGGTTTATGACATTATAGTAATATATTCATTCCTATTTTTTAAACTATTTTCATTATATAAATGTCGACGAATTTCAACGACTCAAAAATTAAATAAATTTTTAGAATACATGGATCTTTCAAATCGTCATCATTCTTTTTCACCATAGTATTTAGCTCTTCTTAATTAACAATTGTTTTCAATAAACCAATGAAACTAAAGTAATATAACTAATTTCAGGACTCAGCAATGAAGACAGATGTTCACCATATTAACGGTGAAGGAGAAGATTCCGGAACAGCGTATAATGTAGTGTCTGGATTGAAGTCCAACCCTGCAAAGTTGATGAAAAATATAATAAAATCAGAGTTTTACCAAAACTCCACAGGATACATTACCAATGTCGATGAAACCCTGGAGAATATCAGAAATTTGAATGTAGAGCACGTAAGTTTATTGTCTGAAATCATCATGGAAAACTATTTAAAAAGTAGAATCTCTCGATTTATAATTACTTTTCTTATTTTATATAATTTGAAAAATCATAGTTAATCCAAATTATGCTTAATGTATAATTACCACTTTTTCCTTTCGTAAGGTTCGAGAATATCACCGCAAATTTTATAGACCTGAAAATATGGAACTACTCGTGGTCGGTCAAGTCGATCATGAGGAACTATTGGCTGTTGTCCATGAGATCGAAGATAAGCATTTTCTACCTATGGTAATGTTATATTTATATTTTCACTAATACTTTCAATCAAATAATCCCCGAGTATTATTTTTTATGTAAAAATTTAGTCAAATAAAGATCTACAATTTTCTTCGTCAACATAATTATTGTAATCTATGACCGACAGCTTTCGACTGGAAAATTTATTTTTATGTAATATATTATAAATCTATAACGATAATATCTTGTAAGAATTTTCGATGATAATGTATCGTAAAATTACCACGTATATTTAGTTTGAGAAGACTAAAATATTTGATCTCTCGTTTACAACCCTTTTTTCTAGCAAGGGAACCAGGATCATGTAAATATATCGCCAACTCCCCTCAATCACAATGTTCACAGAAATATTTCGCTACCTATGGCTGCAGATGAACAATTGAGTATCGGGTTCAGATTGAAGGATGACCCCTCTAGAATAACGTAATAAAGCTAATTTTGATAATAGATTAAAAAAATTGAAAATTCATGTATAAAATTTTTGGGTACGATTACGATTTCGAATTGAAAGTATAATACCTATGCATGAACATGTGAATCTAGATAAGATACTACACCTGCAATATCTTAATTTTATCTTACATTTTTATTTTCTATTTAGAGGTTAATTGCAAGAATTATATAAGAATTAATATGAATTTTATAATATATATATTTTATTAGAGATTTCTTATATTCGTCATGGATGTCGTGTATGAAAGTTATTATTATTTTCGAGCACAAGCAGGTCCCGCTTATATTACCGAAATCACGACTATGACTTATTACAAATGGTAATATGAGCGAGATGTGACTCGAAGTTATAAAATAATTGTAACTCCTAAAATAAAACATTCCATTTGATCTGAGATAGAAATAAATTGAATAGAGTGCTCGAATTAGTGTATATTGCGGTGAATTTGCAGTATCTCCATATTTGCTACAATGCCTAGTGGATCATTTTCTGCGTTTACTACCTTTCTTCTTATTTTCAGAATTTTCGCCACCGAAGTGTTGGCGAACTTCATGGGTCTTGGGGTGATTTTTAAGGCTAAGCTCTGTGACCCACTAAAGGTAAGTAATTATTATGGGAAATGAAAAAGTTACCTAAATGATTAAAATTGAAACTTACTTTTCTAACTAAAACTTCATCCGAAATCGAGATCAAATGTAATGTAATATAGGATTGATATTGAAAATAAAATAATATTCAAAACTTTAACAATGAGTGGGCGGTGATAGTGATCAAATAAAAATGTAGGACGATTTAATTTATAAGTTAATTGTAATATTTACCTTCATATTTATTATCACAGGGTAACTTCAATGTAACAGCAGACAATGATGGCAGTATTATAATTCATTGGAAAAAGTGCTCAGACTCACAAGCTACGGTTAGTTCCATTTCTATTTAAATCAGAAGCGTTCTAGAATAAGGCGCATAATTTCAAAACTTCATATACTTATCTTAGATTTAATACTTTTTAAAGTTGAAATTTTACCAACTGAACGTCTTTATCATCTATAATAAGGGTGACCGGTATATCCACCCCGGTATATTCCACCCCGGTATATTCCACACCGGTATATTCCACCCTAGGTATATTCCACCCCGGTAAATTCCACCCCGGTATATTCCACACCGGTATATTCCACCCTAGGTATATTCCACCCCGGTAAATTCCACCACGGTATATTCCACCCCGGTATATTCCACCCTAGGTATATTCCACCCCAGTAAATTCCACCCCACTTTACAGGTTAGGATGGTTAGTTATTATTATTATAATTTATTAATATTATATGTAATACTAGGTAACTTGCATTTGCACTTTATCAAATTAAACCTTTTGCTGGCTAATCACAAGCTGTACATTTTTCACTACACATGTGATAGAATAGCAGAAAAGAAAGGTTGTGTGAACGCTCTTTAATTATCAGTTGAGATATTTAGATTGCAATCTCAAGCTGATTTTCTTCTCTATTGCCAACACAACAGCGATATTAACTGTAAGATGATGTCATATAGTACTACTTGTAATGCTTATTTCATTTTGAATTTGGTATTTTGACTACTTTTAAAAGTGGTGGTTTTTGACCGAAAGTTTTTTTTACGTTTGTTTTTTGACCAGGACGTTTTATATAGGGAGGTGAGGATTATTGTACAGGGTTTTAAGACTGGAAGGTTATTGCCTTTTTACATTGAGAGATTTTGACCACAGGTAATTTGGTCCTGGAATCCAAAACAGCAACTTATAAGCAAAGAACAAAAACATTGACCCCTTCCACACCTCATACAACCATTGTTGTAAGAGCACATATGCAGTTTCATGTTAAAAAGAAATTAATATTAATTTGTTCAACACGTAAACTTTGAAATAAACTACCATATCAGGAAAATTTGTAATTCTATTAGGATAAAATTTAATTGACTTGAGCTACCTCTAAATATTGTCCAAATGTCTCAGGATATTGTCTGAGTTATTTTTTCATCGGTACGAATTATTTAACAAATGGCAATCTAAAAATAAATATTTGGATTTTTATTGTCACCCAAATGAGCATTGTCACATGGGTGGAATTTATCGGGGTGGAATATACCTGGGGTAGAATCTACCGGGGTGGAATTTACCGGGGTGGAATATACCTAGAACCATAATAACATACTGAAATTCGTATCAAACAACTTACTAACACATTTTTGAACGTCCAAAACTATGAAAAATTATGTTTATTTTAATAAAAATTTAGTAAATAAATCAATGTTCTCGTTGATCGATTCATATATCTGCAGCTGGAAGAATGATTCAGTTTTTAATTTTTTTCGAAATCAATTTTAGACCTTTCTTCATGAAGTTTCATCGACTACTCCCACATTTTAGTGGAATTTCTTGCCAAAATATTCATTTCTAAGAATTCAAAATGATATTCTATAGGTTTTAAATTCAAAAATTGCGGTGACCAATCCATAATTTCAAAATATTGCTCACTAAATTAATTGACCCAATACCGTTTTTACCTTGTTACAAGATGCAGTATCTTACATGATAACATTTGCATCGATACCTGAATTATGCATGATTGGCACAAAATGATCTTGAATTATCTTTTAATAGAATGAGCGTTCGCATGAGTTTGTACGCGGGCAAGAGGCATTAAAATTTGGCTTAAAAATGTTGAAAGTACCATGGAACATTTTCCCCCATAATTAACAGTCTTCTAATTAAGAACACATTCCACTTTCTTTTAACTTCACAAATTTCAACATAGCGCTTACCATTATAATAGGATAATGATAGGATAATAGATTTATTGAAAAAAAAACATAAAAAAACATAGTACAAAGTTACATCTTGTTATAATTTTTCTTCAATTCAAGCCCTTTTATAGATCTAAATAGATCTATTTTATATCCAATCAAAGAAAACTATTTATTTATTATAGTGAGATTTGGTTTAGTATTATTGTTAAGTTTTGATTTATCACTTTTAGTTTATATTATGTTTGTTTAAAGATACTGACCAAATAGTTTAATTGATAATATTGATATAAGCCTACATATAAAGAAAATGATACACCCTAATATAAATGATGAACCCTAATATAAATAATACATCCTCCTAATGTAAAGTTATGAGCTATAAGGAACTAGGTTATTTGATTTGGTTTTAATTACAGGTGTACTATGCCTGAGTGAGATCCGTGCTTACTTGAGATATTGGCATATGAGAGGCTTAAAGTTGATTGTGGGAGTGGCGGTATTGCTTCAGTATCAAGTGTACCTCGATAGTGAGAGTCAGAGTAGCTCTGTGTTCTATTTGATCATGTATGTGAGGCAGAGTTGATTGTAGTGGTAGAAATTTATTACAGAACTCCTCTATGGTTAACTTCCACTGGTTTACTATACTATAGAGAATTTAAGATATGAATAGAGAACTTTCCTTTTATTGGCAGAAAATATATTATTTATTTTTGAAATAAATTCATTATAGCTGCAGGGTATTTTATTTCTCAGAAATCTAAAAATCAGGATGGTTCACTACATATGACTTCATTATAGAGGAGCTGTAGTTGTACAATGTAGAATTCCTGTTTCATAACATATGACTAATTTATATTGTGACAATGTGTAAATCATGTATAGCACAGATTTTATCATATATTCATAATTTAGAGCTACTCAAGGAAGTTATAGTATTGGAACTATAACAACGTCTCTCAGCTACATTGTTAGGTCTGTTTTTCGGTCCACTGCTATATACGTAGTAGTGACAACAGAATGACTTGTTATCGTGACGTCATTAAGGCAACAGACTTTATCGGAATTTAGGGTCAAGTAGTTTGAATAACTGAATACACCATTACTCTTTTCGTATATTGGCAAAAAATAAACATTTTTTTATGATAAACACTCTTCGAATGCCTTAAATTCAATTTTAAAGTGATGCTGTGATGACGTCACGTACACTAACAGTCTCAATTGTCACTACTACATTCTATATACTGGTAGTCCGTGAATATGCTTGTATTAGCAGTGGACTGGACTACAGATACATTTAAACAAAATGTTAGCCGCCTGGAGCTACTTAGACTCTCACACTATCGTAGCAGTTAGCACACCTGACACCACACTACAGCAATAACGCAACGCCCACAATCAACTCTCCGCCTCTCATATGCCAACATCTCATGTAAGCACGGATTTCAATTAGGCATAGTATACCGGCTGGTAATGTGTTGGAGGTAGGTAGTGAGATTTAGTCAGTAAGATCTAGACGAGGCTGAGTAGTGAGTAGGTAGGTTCCTGATTGAAAGTTGTCTCGACTGAAATCCTATTGGTTGGATTGTGAGTTTGATGCAAGAGAACGCTCAAAGCAGCGACGTGGCTCTATGAATTTATACTCTAAGCGCAATTGACTAACTGGCAACTCTCGTATGCCAGTTACTCTTAATTAGTGCAATGTTTATTTATCATATTATATAAAATGAAACTATAAGCTTAAACTATTTAAAAACAAAACAAATACATTAAGGGGACCTATAAAAATAATAAGAACTAGTCAAAACCTACTAATTCTAGATATAGATTATTCCGTATCAAAACAATTATGAACATGTATTGGGCAACAGATCACTCTAGATTCTAGAAGGGAACATAAATAAAAGTAAATTAGAATTTAATAATAGTATGATTAGTGTCACCACACTACTTTCTTTTTTATTCTTCCAACTAACGAGTGATTTTTCCAGTTGACTTCAATTACTTAACCCTAGAAGATTGAAGTTTTCTAGACCTAGCTTGACTCGTTTACACTTGTGTTTTGATTGATAACCACTTTTCATTTCTGCAAGAGACTTAAAACGGTATTTTAATGCTAAGCGCTGAATACATTGAATTTAATAATGTTCTTTATTAGATCTTTCTATATTTTTTTAAAAAGCATTTTAGTTTTGAATGGATAACATTTATGTCAGTATCACTGTAGTATTCAAGAATTCTGCCAAAACTGCATTGACATGTTTGTGAAACTTCAAGAAGCGTGATCTGAAATTAGTCTCGATGATTATCGAAATATCATTCGTTTTTGCAGTATCAGATGTTATCAAGGGCAAAGCTTTAATAACAATATAATATTTGTACATTTATGTTCATAATTTAATCTATTCTAATATGAAAGAACATTATTTTCTCATAGTTTTGGATGCTCAAAAATTTGTAAATACGTTGTTACCATTATAGATTTTTTCTATCCTTTGAATCTTTTACAAAATTTAGTATGCACTTATAAATATAAACGATAACGACTATCAAATTGTAGAATATCATCTTTTAAAAGATCATATATCTAAATATATATAGTTTTGAAATTTTGTCCCTTAGTTTTGAACGCTACATGCAAGTACCTTAATTAGATTTTTAATATTTATATATAACACTGTTTTCATTTAAGTTGGACTCCTGGATGAAATCGTTCCTACAATCTTTTACAAATGGAACATTTGGAATCCCAAACCACTTAATAGAATATAAACTGAAAAATATGAAATTCAGTTTGGAAGAAAAATCCTCTTTCATTGATGTTGTGACCAAATTAAGTGTCCATGGAAGTACTTGTGATAACGTAAGTCTTGTGAAATCAAAATACAACCTAAAATTAACTGCCATTATAGTAATTGTTTTTTTTTATACTTCCACAGTTAGAAAACAGGATAACATCTAATTTGCTAGATGAATTACTTCAAAAACCAGATCAATATTGGGAAGATTTGATCGAACAGGAAATTTTACATCTTCCCAAAGTTTACATCACGAGCGTACATTCTGATGATCAAGAATCGTCTCATTCTGCAGAATCGACAAGGATTCAGGAGCGCATTGAAAAGCTAGGAGAAGAGGGGCTCTTGAAATTGGAAGAGGAACTTCAGGCTGCCAAAAAGATCAACGAGGTAGGAAGTTGCTGTGATTCTAGTGAAGGGTAGAAGTGGCCGTGCTTCCATACCTCCTCACGCCAATTTTCCGTATTAAAATATTTTTTTGTAAATATCTTTAGAAATTCGTCTCATCTTTTGAACCTACATTGAAATTAGAGTTTAGCCAATTTAAAGGTCAAGTCAGATTCATATCTATTTATTATGTTTTCAATTAAGAATCAGAATTACAATTTATAAAAAGATATTGATAATTGATAATAACAATTAATGTATCAAAAATGAATACAATCTAATGATTGACAGGACTTCATTCAATTGATAAGTTAACAATCCTCTACGATTTCAGTGTTATAAATTTTCCACCCCAGATTCCTGTTCCTCATTCTTTGATCGAAGAAACGGAAATTCCTGATTTGAACAAAATTCCTTTCCATCATCTGGAGTCTTACAGTAACATAAAATCCATCAACAATAAAGAGACTTCCTATAATTCCAGTTCACCTCATTTAAACATTGCTAACTTCCCTTACAAGTTCATTGTGGATGATGTCAAGAGCAGTAAAGTTAAGGTTGGTCAGGATACCTACATCAATGACATATTCTTGTTGTTTTTTAAAGTTAAACTATAAAATACTACTTTTATATCCATGTCACAGATGTACGCCATCTTTGACACATCTAACCTGACCAAACTGCAGACACAGCTTGTTCCTTTCATTTGGGATTTGCTTGAAAATTCTGTACGGAACGAAACCAGTGAGTTTAAATCACAGTATACATAATTTAGGTTTCTGTCCTGCATATTATTCACTCATCAGGGAAAAAATGACGGGGTTTGATTGTTTCAAAAATTGATTAAATATTTTATTTTGTTCATAAAAATTTAAGAAAAAGTAAAGTTTTAGTCAGTCTGCTTACCGTAATGATAAAGTGTTGCCTTCGTGAGTAAATGAAGAAGCCACATATGCAGAATCCCTTCATTGATACTAAGATATTAATTGTGTGTACTGTGTTTTTAGGTGAAAAATAAAGCAACATAAATAATATCATCACAACTTGAATGACTGGTAACGACATGGAAAATTGAACATTCATCTGTGACTTTTCTTCCAGGAAAAGACCTGCTCAAATTCATGATGGGAATATACGAAGACCTATCTAAAACATATCTGAAGACCAAAGCAGCGATTTATATCGAAACAAATGAGGTAATAGTCAAATAAATTAATTGTGACGATACTTATGCATTACTAATTTCAGAGTAAAAAGTGAAACTCTTCGCTAGCCGCTCAGTAAAACAGTGCCCTCATCTCTCGTGAGTGAAGTTGAGAAATTTCGCATTCCTTTGGTTGTGAGTAGGTAAAGATAGGAATTTAATACATATAGTCCCAATTCCTGGCCCGAGTGCCGAAAGTTTCGGAGTGTCCCATCGACTTTTAAACAGAAGCTGTCATTGGTGGTTTAAAAAATAGGGGTGGTCGTCAGAATGCAATACTGTGGTAATCAGGATTATGAATTTCATTCATTTCCTCTTCATTTTGCTCTTCAATAAGTTTGTAAGTTCCTTTGTAAGTTACGGATTAGCTTTTCTGCATCTTGTCTGACTGTTTTTAGTTGTTCAGAGAATAATTTACATTGAAGCTTTGATTCTACTACTTCTATATAAAAAAAAAAACGTACAATCAAATTTTCATAAGTTCGACATTCAATTGAAAATAATTTGTGAACTCGTGAATTGATTAGAAAGAGTAGTCTAATTCTAATTTTATCTCACTTTCAAAGATAATTAATGTTGCCAACTCAAGGTATCAATAATTATCCTCTATTACTTGATTCATGCATTACCTTTTCTATAAAATGTTTCACCAATCGACAGGTTGCCTCAGAACTCTATGAAGAGAATGTATCTCAGCTGTACGACGTTATGTACAGCTACAATTTCACTGCCTCGAGAGATTATCTACGAGATGTTTTCCGTGCAGCGAAGGATCTTTCAATTGTTTTCAATGATTCTTCTGCTGATGAACTTTTCTTTCGTAATCGAGAAAGGCTGGAAGAAGTAGGTGAGTAGGAATAGGCATTATAATAAATATTGAATTTCTTATTGAGCACTGATCAATAAGTTAATTTACTATCGAATCCCATGTTTCGTTAATAATTCACATTAAAAAGGTCAAAATATACTTTAATCATCGTATTTTCATTCTAAATCTAAAACTTTATCAATAAGGTAGTTGAACAATTGATAATAAAATATTTGAATTATTCAATGAATGATCAACCAAATCCATTATGATCAGTTACAATTTTTTCTTTGGATTTTTGATCCAGCTGATCAAGTTTGTCCTGTCGAATATTTTCGAAAATTCCCCTCGCCTCCCAAAGAAATGGCCTCTTTCATGATGGAAAAGTCTTTAGATGATTTCATGGAAGAACTCAAAGAACTTCTGTCAGTTCTCACCAGTTCTGAAAGAGTTGTCTTCTACATGGTTACGAATTTGAACAAACTGGCTGAGTCTACTGACATCAACGCTCCGTGGGAGAGATTCCTCAACAGAAATTCAACAAAAACCGACTTCAAGTGAGTGATTCGTTCCAACTGAAATGATAAATATTTTCAATAATAATAATCATATTTATTGTTGTAAAATTAGTTTAAAATTCTAACTCGTAAACTGAAATTAATACCATTTTGCGATTAGCTTGAATGTGGTGCACGAGAGAGAAGTACGAAAACTAGACAGTAGCATTGACTGTTTTGGTCCAGAATACCTCGGCATTCGCCGGATTAACTCCAGTATGTACGAAAAGGATATACTTCCACCTAAAGGTGAATTTTTTTGGATAAATTCGACTAATAACTATCCAGAAGAAAATGAAGTGAACTGCTCTCCGTCAGCCTATATTCAAGGAATTCATGGTCCACATTTAAGAAATTCAAACATCCAGGTTGTTTCAAGATCATTCGAAGACGACTTTGATGAAGACATCGCAGCTTTGCTAACCATTATTGAGTACATGAAGCAGAAAGAGGTTGGTTATAGTTAGAATTTTATCGATGAATATTTAGGATTCTTCTTCTAGAGTTTGATTCTTTTTCGAGTAATAATTATTCGTTTAAACGAATAGTAAAGTCATTAATATTCGTTTAGTTTAGAATTTCAACGAATTTATTGCAATTTCTCGTAATAGTGGCCTTGCATTTTTCTCTTTTCTTCATATTATTAATTGTTCAATAATAGTAGTATTCAAATATACGAATACCGTTGATTTGATTACCAAAACAGTTTTATCTTGAAGAACAATCGTATGTCCCGAACATGCCAGTTACCATTTTCATTTAGAAAGTAGATAGAAGCATTGGAAGAAATGTATGAAGATCATTATATAGGTTATCAGTTCAAATGGTAGATTTGAAATACGTTGTTCCTTCATTAATGTGGTTGATTTCCATAGGGTCCACTGTTCGGAGAGATCATGGATCTAGCAGACTCTTTCGATGTAAGGCTGACAGTCAGAACTGATAACAAGACTGAAAATGATGGAACTCTTTCCATCGAAGTTAAAGGTGCTCCTCATCCTGTGAGAGTATACCAAGCCATTACAAACATATTCGTGAGTATAAATAATGAAAAAAAACTATGCAATGACAACCTATGTGATTATTGTGATCTATATTTTCCTGAATTATTCACGAAAATTTCGATGATTAAAAAATTTAACAGTATTTTAAGTATTAATAGTATTTAGTGAATGAATGAATACTGCTTGTTTTGATAAAAGTACAACAAAAAACTTTGATCACAGAGAGGTTATTTGAATGGCAGCCAAGAATTCGACCGCATTCTGGTAGACCTCGCCAAGAGCAAAGCCATCACCTCTTCTATTAGCAAAGAAAAAACCCTAAATGGCGCCATCAAGATAAGCATGCAATCTTATTTCCAAATTGCGGTGAAAAGCAGGTAAGTGTTCCTTCGTAATGATCGACTGTCTTATAAATATTTTCTTATATCACAATATTTTCAACATATTGTAACCATAGAATTAATTAGACGTACATGTTTTGAATTAGTAAATTATCAATAAATCGCCTTACTAAATACCGCATACAAATTTATACAAGTTGGTCATATAGGTTCTAGAATCTAGGACAACTCCCCGCCGGACAACTCGCCGCGGACAATTCGCCTTGAGGACAACTCGCCGCGTAATTTATGTTTTGCCAGCGTATACATCATTTACATATATTTAAAAATATCATAAATTTGAACAATGATTTTTCTCTATACGTTAAAGACTGACGTAAAACAGTAGTTGACAAATTTCATTGTTTCAATTAATTATTTTCTTTTGTTCTATCTGTGAAAATATTTCAGACCGCAAAAAATATTAGAGTTATTAATATAAATTTAGAAGAATTTAACGACTGCTTTGAAACGAAGGCCTTTATTGTTGATGTCAAAAGGAAATTAAATACAAGGGACATGCAGGAAGAAAAAGTCAGAAAGTGAAGTGACTCCTTCAACAACGGCACCAACCACCAGTCCGTGACAATGCTCATGGATGCAGAAAAGCTACTTCGTGGATGCAGTCACTTACCAAGGAATGATATGAAAAGGAACACAAGCACCGGTGACTGCACTCACGAATAGAAGAGGAAAATGAAGAGGTGATAGTAAATGTACATTATTAGCCTACCTTAGACAAAAATCTAAGACTTCGTAGTTAAATAACCGTTATTTGCACTGATGTACTAGTTTAAACTAAATTGATTTTTATAAGTCATTAAACGTATTAAGAGACATCGGAACTTGTTTTCTTTCCAATAGCAAAATATTTTTAGCAAAATATTTTCTAATAGAACGAAGAAAATTTTATTGTTAATTTACAACACACACTATGTTTATATAATAGTTCAAAAAACATTATATTTAACTTTTGTTATGGAGTAGAAAACATTTTCAAATACTGCTAAGAATATTTGATGATTAATTTACAACACGCAGCTTATATTTTTAACATTGTTATTTATAAATGGTATATACGACGGTGAAACATATATCACACGGTGAGTTGTTTTGGCGGCGAATTGTCCTAGCGACGAGTTGTCCTCACGGCGAGTTGTCCGGCGGCGAGTTGTCCGGTCACCGGTCATATATATCATCGACTATTATAATGCATTTCATTGTATAGAATCTATAGATATTTTTGACTGTTAAATGATTTTTCTCTAAATTCTAACTAAAATAATTTACATTAAACATCACTTTTTCAGGGATTTGATGCATCTCATCAACAATCTGACTTTGGCTGATGTGCAGAGAGTCTTTGAAAAGTACTTCAAGCGGTTGGTTACTTCTGAGGAATCCTTTATTCTGATTCTCTGTCCTTCTTCTCAAGATGCAGAAATAGAAACACAAATGAAGAGGTAGGTATCTTAATGTATCTGTCTATAAATCTACTCAGTGTTTGCGACTGGTGAATCCTTAGAGATAAATTTAGTTATAATTTTAAGAAGAACGGCTGCCCTCAGAAAACCAAAAAATTTGAATAATGACAATAAAATTATTCGTCTGAAATATTCTTACTGGTTTGCAGAATGCACTGAGTAAATATAATAGTCATAGCTTGTCTGTAGCCCGTAGAGTATAGGTGAAAAATGGAGGGGTAGATAGGAATACATTCACCCCCGCACAGTGCACATCCCAGAAGGGGTGTGGGAGTTAATTTGGGGGTTGCTTGCGGAAAGCAAACCACCCCCAACTCTCTTGGCTCCAAATAAGAAATAAGTGCTGCAATTTTAGAACGAAGAGGATATATTGATTGTCTAAGTGACACACTTCTCTAGAATCAGAAATTTATGGAGGTGATTAGTGCAGGAGTGATGTTAACAACCACTTTCTGAGAACTGTGAGTGTCCGAATACTGTGACAATCCTCTAATCATCCAATATTGATTTCAGATTGGGCATCGGTGCTGTGACTACTACTGGAGCAGTACTTATAACTGATGGTTCATACCACTACTACCAAAACACTGACTGATGCTTCAAACCACTACTACCAAAACACTGACTGATGCTTCAAACCACTACTACCAAACACCTAACCGATGGTTCACATTATAGTACTACCAAACATCAAACTGATGCTTCATATCACTACTACCAAATAGCTAAATGTTTTCTTCTTAAGCCTAGGTCACACTACCCGAACTTAGTTGTGGCGTTCCTTGAGCGGAGAGAAAAATTCATCACCGGTAGTTACCGCTTACAGATGTTGGTTTCCGTTAAAGCAACGCCGTATACATGCACTGAGAAGAAATTGCGAGTCTGCCTGACTCATCGCTGGAGTCAAGGCTAGCAAAATTCCAATATCGGAGTATTTTTTTCTGGATTGACTCTAACTGAATAGATCTAACTATGAATTAGGAGTCAGATCGATTTGGAGTCAGTCAATTTGACTCGTATTTTTTTCAGTGAACGCTTGGCCACCGGTTTATGTTCCCTCACCGCTCCAAAGGTTTAGAGCTAAAAAAAATATTGCATGAGTTGAGGAGCGGTAGTTTTCCCTCTCAGCAAAGTTTACTACTGTCCCAACAAAGCCCATTCAAAATCTATACGCAAGTTCGTGGACGCTTTGTTCCGCTAGACCAATGCAGAAATCCTGAACCTTACTTTGCCAGCTTTGCCCGGGCGATGATTAAATTTTGCACAAGATTTGGTAGAGCGTTGTTAAGCCAATACTATGACAATGTTTGCAGTTTTAAATTTTCCGAGTTTGAGTGCTCGTCACCACGAACAAAATAGAGGAACAAATCGAAAATACAAGCTGTGCCATAGCAGTGTACCGCTGAAGCCGGCGTTGCTATAGAATTGGCATTAACTATAGCGAGCGTTGGTCTGGTGGTATCGATCTGTGCAACCTCCACACAAATGTCAAAACAAAGTTCATAACCGCGAAGCAGTGGTGGTCCAGCGTTTAAGATTTCTGCGTTTGCCTTGCGGACCCAAATGTCCACGAACTTGCGTCTAATGGTGTCAAACTTTGACTGGTGGATGTTGGTGGGCCGGTGATGAACTTTGCGGAGCGGAAACTACCGCTCCTCAACTCTCGTACTATTTTGTGAAATTCTTAATTTTTGTATCGGTTGGGGTAAACATAAGCGATGGTCGGGGGTAAACAGCGATGCCTGAACGGAGGCCAACTTCTGCTGAACGGAAATAAGTGGTGATGATATTTTGTCCTCGCTTCAGGAACGCTTCAGCAAATTTCCTCCATTGTAACTAGGCCTTCAATTGATGAACTTAAATTATCGATTTGTATAAAAAATCTATCAAAATTTCAGATAGATATCATCCTCTCAGCACCGTAATCAAAAGCATTATACCCCTATACCACACAGATCATTGAATATAGAAGATATCCCACTACAGTATTTTCAAATTTCTAGCGACACTTGGCATCGGAGGAGTGCGTAATGTGACGTATCCTTGGAGTTGTCTACGATTGATATATTATTTTGTTTTAATTATTCAAAAAACGACAAGAAGAGAATACTATTGAATTTAAATATGCTATTTAAAATCAAAACATTAATTTATGATATTAAACTGATAATAAAATTATACATTTATAAACAATATAATTATTTCTGTTCTGTACATGTTTTGTACGTGTGTGTGTTTGTTCAGTACGAATTTGAAGGTTGGTTTATTTCTGATGCAATATCATGAGCGGAGGGTGTGCGCTGTATTTTCTGCCTAATTCGATAATTCTCTTATCTTTCATCAAAATTAACTGGTGACAAATGAGCAATGCGTGAAAATGTTCAATTTTCTTTTGTACCAATACATCTAAAGATGGGTACAAGTTGTTTTTATTCAGAAAATATGATAACAATCTGTGGCTAAAGGCTTGCACAATGGCGTTGAGACTGAACAGTTAATAAGACACTCTTCAGTTTGCTCGAAATATTTCAGTTTCGACTTCGATTCTTGTTTTCTATTCTATAATAAATATACATTAAAATATATACGACTTTAATTACCCTATTTTCCAGAAAATTAAAATTTCCATATCTGCTTATAGGAAGTAAGAAAATTTAGTTATGACCGTTATGTATATACTTATACCAGTTTGTGAGTACGATGGTAATATGTGACGTCACGTTACGCCTCTCTCTGATTGGCTGATACGCTCTCACTTAAATAATTATTATTGGAAAACTCGGTCTTGGAAAATTCGGTCTCATATTATAGTGATCATATTTAAGAACAATAATCGAAAAAGTTAAAATTATGGATAATAAATGTGCAATGTATTTATTAAATATCAAAAGTGGATGATATCTTTAACCGTTCTACGGTTAATGATACGTAACATTAGTAATTTGAAATGTTTTGGCATTTATTTAGATTTGAGCGAATATTCGGCCTATGAATTTTCAGTATTAGAAGATTCGGTCTGAGGTATAGAAAAAACTTATGAATTAGTTGTATTAAAAGGGGGGGGGGGGCGTGCTTCCTCCGAAACCTCCCTACCCAGGTCATTTAATCAGTCATGGAGTGTGCAGTACAACAAGCTACATAACGTCATTAATGTTGAGAGGCCATTTATAATTCTGATTTCGACATTTCCAAGACCAAAATTTCCAGAACGAAGATTCTGAGACCAAAATTTCCGAAACCGAAATTTTCGAGCCAAAGCCCACACGCAGAGAACGCCGCTCTATCAATGCTCGCGTTACCATGATTTGTTTTTCCTTTTGTGCGCGGTAACGAGCGTTATCGAAATTTAGTCCATTCTCACTCCTTTCCAGGAACGATTCAAACGAAGTTTGTCGGTGTGACCTAGATTTTACCACTACTACCAAACAACTAATTGTTGCTTCTTACCACTACTACCAAACAACTAATAATTGTTGCTTCTTACCACTACTACCAAACAACTAACTGTTGCTTCTTACCTCTACTACCAAACAACTAATTGTTGCTTCTTACCTCTACTACCAAACAACTAACTGTTGCTTCTTACCTCTACTACTAAACAACTAACTGTTGCTTCTTACCTCTACTACCAAACAACTAACTGTTGCTTCTTACCTCTACTACCAAACAACTAACTGTTGTTTCTTACCACTACTACCAAACAACTAACTGTTGCTTCTTACCACTACTACCAAACAACTAACTGTTGCTTCTTACCTCTACTACCAAACAACTAACTGTTGCTTCTTACCTCTACTACCAAACAACTAACTGTTGCTTCTTACCACTACTACCAAACAACTAACTGTTGCTTCTTACCTCTACTACCAAACAACTAACTGTTGCTTCTTACCTCTACTACCAAACAACTAACTGTTGCTTCTTACCACTACTACCAAACAACTAACTGTTGTTTCTTACCACTACTACCAAACAGATAATATACAATACCTCACACAATAATCGTATAATAATTATTTGGTTAGTTATTTTTATGGCCTTTATTCCTTAATATTGAAAAAACCTTGAGAAAAAGTATCACTACATACTTTCTTAATAGACCAATTAAAGTTATATTAAATTTTTTAGTTAGATCGAAAAATAAATGTTAATTGTAAATTAAACTTCATTGCATTATTGAATTATTGTTTTACTTTCCTTATTATATCTTTATTATGTATTATTTGATTCATTTAATTCGTAAATTTCAATTTTTTTCTGTTATTTTATACATAATTTTCAATTATTTATTCTATTATTTTTCAGTTATTTTCCATTTTTTATAATTTATTTCCAATTGCATTCCTACAATAATTTATATTATCAATTATTTTTCTTATTCACCAAACGAATCTAGCAATACTATTCACCTCTCAGTTCTCACATCAGTACGACTGGTAGATCAATCATCTGTCTGGTAGATCAATCATCTGTCTGGTAGATCAATCATCTGTCTGGTAGATGAATCATCTGTCTGGTAGATCAATCATCTGTCTGGTAGATCAATCATCTGTCTGGTAGATGAATCATCTGTCTGGTAGATGAATCATCTGTCTGGTAGTTGAATCATCTGTCTGGTAGATGAATCATCTGCCTGGTAGTTGAATAATCTGTCTGGTAGATGAATCATCTGTCTGGTAGATGAATCATCTGTCTGGTAGATGAATCATCTGTCTGGTAGATGTATCATCTGTCTGGTAGATGTATCATCTGTCTGGTAGATGAATCATCTGTCTGGTAGATGAATCATCTGTCTGGTAGATGAATTATCTGCCTGGTAGATGAATCATCTGTCTGGTAGATGAATCATCTGACTGGTAGATGAATCATCTGTCTGGTAGTTGAATCATCTGTCTGGTAGTTGAATCATCTGACTGGTAGATGAATCATCTGTCAGGTAGTTGAATCTTCTGTCTGGTAGATGAATCATCTGTCAGGTAGTTGAATCTTCTGTCTGGTAGATGAATCATCTGTATGGTATATGAATCATCTGTATGGTAGATGAATCATCTGTCTGGTAGATGAATCATCTGTCTGGTAGATGAATCATCTGTCTGGTAGATGAATCATCTGTCTGGTAGATGAATCATCTGTCTGGTAGATGAATCATCTGACTGGTAGATGAATCATCTGTCTGGTAGTTGAATCATATGTCTGGTAGTTGAATCATCTGCCTGGTAGTTGAATCATCTGTCTGGTAGATGAATCATCTGTCTGGTAGATGAATCATCTGTCTGGTAGATGTATCATCTGTCTGGTAGATGAATCATCTGTCTGGTAGATGAATTATCTGCCTGGTATATGAATTATCTGCCTGGTAGATGCATTATCTGCCTGGTAGATGAATTATCTGTCTGGTAGATGAATCATCTGTCTGGTAGTTGAATCATCTGTCTGGTAGATGAATCATCTGTATGGTAGATGAATCATCTGTCTGGTAGATGAATCATCTGTCTGGTAGATGAATCATCTGTCTGGTAGATGAATCATCTGTCTGGTAGATGAATTATCTGTCTGGTTGATGAATCATCTGTCTGGTAGATGAATTATCTGTCTGGTTGATGAATCATCTTTCTGGTAGATGAATCATCTGTCTGGTAGATGAATCATCTGTCTGGTAGATGAATCATCTGTCTGGTAGATGAATCATCTGTCTGGTAGATGAATCATCTGTCTGGTAGATGAATCATCTGTCTAGTAGAAGTACCATCTGTCATCTGGTGAACTCATGAAAATCTTCTCCCCTCCGCCATATATTCATAACATTGATATTCTCCCTACCTCCCAGTTATTTCTCTCTTCTTGTATTTCTATCTTCTCTTATTTAATTTTAATTTTGTTTCCCTCTTCTCTTTCGCGCATATTATAATTATTAATGCATTCAATATACTTACAAAAAATTCCAGTTACATAATATTTAAATGATAGTAAGTAAAGTTGGAAGAAAATAATTCTGTGATCCATTTTTCTTAATATAATTATACTATACTCTCAACAAATTAATTAACTTCTTATTCACTGGACAAAAGGTGAAAATTTAAATTTTCCTACATTTAATAAACAAATGTTTTTAAATAGAAATAATGTCAATTAAAAAGTTACTAACGAAGTGGATGTCAAATTCCATTCAAAAATTGATTACTGGAAACAAAATTCACATATTTCAAAAACTAGAAAAGTTTTAATAAAATATTTGAAAAAAGAACTCTTGTTTTATTTAAATAAAACTAACCATAACCCTAAAGCGTAGAAGATATAATGTTTCGAATCACTTTTGCACTTAATTAAATATCCAAAACTCTCTAATCACTAAACTAAAAAGTGGTATAAAATATTAATTGCTCAGTTTGAAAAAAATGCATTTTCAACATTTTGTAAAACACAACTGAGCAGATTTGGAAAAAAATTCAATTTATTTCGCTTCACCATTCAAATATAAATATTGGATAAATTTCCCTCGAAGGAAAATCATGTCATATCCAAGGTACAAGTCCCCATTTTTTCACTAGGTGACTAGATGCACAACTGATAAAAAAATATTTTAATAATAATATTAAAAATGATTAAAATACATTTTTATCTGTAAAATATAACTTGAGCGTTTAAGGGATTATAGTGCCCTATTGCTGAACTAGACATACAAATATAGCTATTTATATGTATAAATATCTGTAAATCAGTTAGTTTTATTCTTCATACACTATTCTCACAGTAACATACTTAAATAGAAAATAAAATATCCCGTAAACTTTCGACAAGACGCAAAAAGTTGCATCTTGTCAGCCTTGTACGTGCGCTGATGTTAATTCAAGTTTTGTAAGTGGGTTACTTGCTAGCAAACGGTTTAGGTTGGCGATAAGTCTATCTGATAGCCACACTTTAATTGCTATGTAGTAACTTCAGTTGGAGAAAAGAATATAACAATTAATTGGTATTAATTTATACATCTGTTGGTTTAATAGCATAAGGTTTGCTACAGTCGAATCCCTCAAATTAGGTAGCCACATTAATGATGACTTCCTCCTTAATCTTCTGGAGATGGGTAGAAACAGGTCAACTGGTATTATCGCTTTAGCTATGGCGAAGTGAGGACATACTCGTTCTACCTTCTCTACTACAAGGAAATAGAGGCTTAGATGAGTGCTGGTGTATATACTTCATACGAAACTTCTTTCCAATGGTTTATTATATAGTATAGTATTCTGTATTATTTAGATTATTATATTGCCTCTAATAACTGAAGCCTCTCATTCTACTGTATTCATAAATAATTCTTATCATAAGATTGTGTATTATTGTATTTTGTGAAGCTTACAGAATTTAATTGGTAGAAATATGCTATAAAAATACTATTTAAAAAGGGAGCAGCCTCTTGAAGAAGGCGCTTGTAGGCAATTGATATCATTTAAAACATATGCTAAAATATCTACCTATGATATGAAAAAACATCGACAATTTTAAACAAATGGTAAAACGAGTTAAAAAGTTAATGTAATTCTCTTTCTTTCTAAAACATAGTCTCCATAGCTTTTCTTGAATTTAATATTTGAAATAGGTAAAGTTAAGTATTCGGGCAATTTATCAAAATTTCTTTTAGCTTGATATACAGATATATATTATTATATAAGAATATATACAGTTATATATTCTTGATATACATTCGTATCTAACTAGAGGTAAAATCAATTAAAAATGCCTAGTATGGTAATGATGAGTAGGAATACAATTGGTAAAATATTTCATGGACTTTATTTTCTATTTAATTACAGTCTTGTTTTTAATGGAAAAATATTGTCTTTTTAAACAAAAAAAAAGAAGAAAAAAAAAAAAATTTAATTACACAATTAATCACTTACTTTATCTTATAAGATAAATTCATGCGGAAAATGACATATTTCAATTTCAGAATCATAATGTATGTAAAAAGTTTGACATCCGTTACTTTATTAGTTTTAGTATCTTTTGGAAAAGTAGATGGTGGACAGAGGTCTGAACGAGCACTGTTCATCAATCCAGATGTCCCTCTCAGTCTCTGTAAGTTTAAATTCAAATTATTGATTATAGTTATTAGTATTATGTAGTAAATTTTTATATTTTACTTACCAACACCTCCTTGAATGAGACTGTATTCCATTATTTGGGAAATATTTTCAAAAGGATGTTTAATTTTAATCGAAAAATAATCTGTTAGTCGAACCCCAGGCTTCTAGCTTAAATTAAGTTGTCGCCAATATCAATATTATGTCCACAATAATCAAATTTTATCATTTAGGGAAATCAATTAAAAATCATACTTAAGTATCAATGAACAACTATTAATTTCCTAACGTTTTTTGTGATAATTTATACTAAAATCTTCTAAGGTCTGAACAGTGAGTAATCATGTGGTTGAAAAGTTATATACTAAGTAGAGATGGCTTAGTTTAGATTTGTAATACCATTTTATATATCGTCCATTTCAGATTTTCTGCTTCAACTGCCAATGTCTTTGCTGCTACCAACCCTAGTAGACACAGAAGGTGGTGGGGATGAGGAATATTATTCTAGATCTCTCAAAGAAAATACTCAACAGAACGGACTCACTGACCACCAATATCCCGAGGACTTCACTTGGGAACCATCTTACGAAGAGGAACTAGGGAAACTACAAGTGTACTTCACGCATTTGAAAGTGAGTTTTTGAACTGCTTAACACTAAGGAGATGGTTTTCATGAAAAAAGGGTATTCAATTAACTACTTCTGTTAATTACTTCCTTCCATGAGGTTGATTCGTGCTAAAAAGTTTTCTCATTTCAGGTTTTGTCAGTCCAATGTCAGGAGCGATTGCTGTGCGAAATGGCGTCCAACCCAAACGCTTTCTCACCTCTTTCGGAATTAGTGCTGAGGGAAATCAGGTGAGGGAAGAGAAATATGATATTAATCTATAATTATGGTGTCACAGAATTTAAATATCAACATCAAATTTTTAGACAAACGCATGGACCGGTAAAGCCATCCCAGGATTCCCTCTTCTGGCGGTTTTTGGCAGCTTCCGCAACAGGATTTGCCTACTCCCAGAAAGAATGCGGAGTATATTACGGAACCTGTCCATCGTCTGCGAACCAAATGATCAATATGTCCAAACTAAAAATGTGGAAATTCTTGTCTTCTCAAATTAATTTGCAACTTAGAATTTAATTTGCAAAATTTATTACATATATCATTATTGTAGAATTTAAACATTTGTAGACGGTTGAATTTGCAGAATCCGAAAATAGTAGGAACTGTAATTTTGCTGAAATTCGATACCAATTACGAATTACATGATAACTTATTGTGGTATCTGAAACTAAACAGAAGTATTTTGAATTCAATTGATATTAAAAAATTGAACGAACATGACATCTAATATTTTTTCCAAGTCTTGTCTTATATATTTTTATTCTTATATTTATATATATGTAGAATTTCGTAATCGTTATGCACTTAGTCAGAATTATTTGTTATAAGAAATTCTATAGCAATTGTTATATTTATTAATAGCTAATGATATATCTAATACTTATCATATTTCAGTTCTAGTAGAATTTATTTAGACAATATAAAGTTTGTGGTATATTCAATAGTGATTTTTCAGGAATTACGTTTATTTACCAAAATAAACAAACAAAGCATTATAAGGAATAGTGATATCAATATCAATCATTAATGATTTAAGGGCATTTAATTATAGTTTTTACCAGAATGAGATTGTGAGTGGGTAATGTGAACCAGTTACATAATTTATGTTTCCATGACACTTTTAGAATAAATTGATATTTTTCCAAATTTTTGTATCATTTCACTGTTTAAATAAATTGAATTGTAAATTATGTGTAGGTACAGTGAAGGGATAAAACAACAAATAAACTGAACAGTCAAGAATTAATATTCTACGTACATAACAATTTTTCGTAATTAAGTAATTCTAACAGGAGAGTGTTATAATTATAAAACAATAATGACAATGATGTTATAAAACATTCGGCAGGTCTCAAAGAGTAGCAGTTTCTAATCTAGGCTTTATAGGTGCGCTCATATGACCATTCAAGTTTTGTAAGTGGGTTACCTGCCGGCAAACTGTCCAGGTACTGATTAGTGTATCTGCTACCCTCACCTTTTATGGTCTGCTGTAACTTTAGTTTGGAAATTTTACATCAATCAATCGTTAGATATTTATACATCATTTGGTTAATTAACATTAGGATCGTCACTGTCACGTGTCTCAAACTAGGTAACTTGTATGATCTATGACGTCATCCGTAATCTGTTGAAGATGTGTAATAGCAGGTCAACTGGTATTATCGCGTCAGCTATGGCACTGTGAGGACATACTAGTTCTACCTGCTCTTCTGCTAAGAAATTATGTTGGGGTAGCTTACATTTGATTTAAGATAACCTACATGGTACCAAAATTAAACCAGTTGACAATAACTTTGAGTCGGTTATCATGTTGACTACGTACGTAAGGTCAATACGCAGTCTAGCCTAACTGAGGTTTCCAAATTACAACTTTACATTATTACTTCTGTATCACGTGTCCGACGATAGCGAAAGGAGCTGAGTAGATATCTCTCTACGTGTGTAATTATTGAGCTCGTCTGTATGATTAAAACCGTGGATAATTGTAGTTCACATTGTCACAATTTAATGCGGATTTGAAATATTGACAGTAGTAATTATTTGTAGCATTATTGATAGTGGTAAAATGACATATATTTGTACCCGTGATTAACAAGCCCAGTACTTAATACTTCTGCCTCCTTGATATTACAATCAATTTCAATATTGGGATCAATGGTAGCCCAGTATCGCTCATTCTGCTTGTTTTGATACTGCTTTTCAACCAACAGCTTTTCATGGGAGCACAGAACGTTATTGCAGAATACGTCATTTTGCTGAAAAATATATTTACAAAACTGAACTCTTAAGCATCTTGTGTTGGTCGGTAGAGCTTAGCACAGTTATTGATTTGTATGGATATTTGTTCAATACTTTCTTACAATCTTCCACACAGTGCCCGTTAAGAAATTAAGCGCTGTCGACTCCTAGGGAACAGAAGATCAGGGCTTATATTCAACAAGATTTCTTACTGTTTCAATATTCTCTTCATTAACTTTGGTTTGGTGAAGACCTGAAATCAATCGGTAGGTGGGAAATAACTTGCACTTTTGAGCTCTGCATACTTGGATATAATCCAAAATTTCTGGTGATTTGAAAATGTTAACTTAAAATGGTATTCCTTTTGAAAATTGAATGAATGAAAAGATATTGAACATATAAGATACCAAAAACTTCCATCCAGGGAAGTAATACGTTACTCATTCACAGTTCACAGTGAACACCCTGTACTAATTCAATAGTTTATTATACAGGGTGACCCACAAAAAAGTCTACCCATCTTTGTTAATATAAGTATTGAATAAAAAAAAAAAAAATATTAGAGCTCAAGTAATATAAAAAATTAGATATTTTTACTTGTATCCATTATACCATTCGTCATGGCTTTAAGATTTATTAGGCAATTTTAAATACAATATTTATATTAATTCAAAGCTGGGTTCACTTTTTTGTGGGTCACCCTGTATGGTACTAGTATTTGTAAGATTTAGTCAAAATGAATTTCAATTTCAGAATCATAATGTTTGCAAAAAGCTTAACATTCGTTACTCTATTAGTTTTAATATCTCTTTTACAAGTAGATGGAGGACATAGATCCGAACGAGGACTGTACATCAATCCAGATGTTCCTCTCAGTCTCTGTAAGTGTAAATTCATAAAATTGATTCTATTTTTAATTCTTAACTAATTCTTATTTTTTAAATCCATTACCTCCTTACACGAATGGAGGTTTTAAAGAACCTAGTTATATTATTTCACTTAAACACTTTGGATATAATTTCAAAGGGAGTAGGTAATTCAACCACCGGCTTTCAGAACAAAGACACCTGTTTGTTAAAATCGATGTTTCTTTATGAGAAAGAATTTTTTGTACATTATTAGTGGAAATTAATTTCGTTCTTAATTACGTTCCAAATGGTAATTGTGATTAGTGTGAACACTGATTAGTCCACACAGGACAAAAACGATTCATTCTAATTTCCTCGTCAGTTATGCAGATGATTCTGCCGATGTCTTTGCTGCTACCAACGCTAGCAGACACAGAAGGAGGTGGAGAAGACGAGGATTCCTATTCTAGATCTTTCAAAGATAAAAGTCAACAGAACGGACTCACTGACCACCAATATCCCGAGGACTTCACTTGGGAACCATCTTACGAAGAGGAACTAGGAAAACTACAAGTGTACTTCACGTATTTGAAAGTGAGTTTTTGAACTGTTGAACACTATTTAGAAAAGGGTTTTTGAGATGATATTGTAGAAAAGAATTAAAGTAAATTCGTGATAAAATAATTTCTCCTTTCAGGTTTTGTCTGTCCAATGTCAGGAGCGATTGTTGTGCGAAATGGCGTCCAACCCAGACGCTTTTTCCCCTCTTTCGGAATTGATACTGAGGGAAATCAGGTGAGAGAACATAGATGTGGGGACAAAATGTAAATAAATTGTGATATAATTTCGAGATTGTTTTGGATTTTATCATAAATGAATTATCAGACCAACGCATGGACCGGTGAAGCCATCTCAGGATTCCCTCTTCTGGCGGTTTTTGGCAGCTTCAGCAACAGGATTTGCCTACTCCGAAAAAGAATGCGTAGAATATTACGGAACCTGTCCATTGTCTGCTAGTCAAATGATCAATATGTCCAAACTAAAAATGTGGAAATTCTTGTCTTCTCAAATTAATTTGCAGCTTAGAATTTAACTAATTGTTTATATAATTGAAAATTGAAGAATGGAAATATCGGTAGATAGTTGGGTCTACAGAAGTAGCTGAAAACATCAGGAACTGTAACAATAATAACAGGAATATTTTGTATTCAATTAATATTAAAAATATGAGTTAGTTAGTCTGATATAAATTAAGAATTCTGTATAGTCATGCACTTAGTCAATGTTATAAGAGATTAGTTAATAGTTAATATTGATAATTTAATATTTTGTTGTTTCAGAGTGTCAGCGAATGAACTCTAATTAGAATTATTTATTATAAAGATGAAAAATATGTAATTAATATTCAAGGTTTACTATTATCGTCAAAATAAGTCAATAACGCATTATTAGTAGTATTTGGTTAATTCCAGGGCATCTTATTTTATTTTTACCATTTTTAGTTTGTGATCAAGAGGGTAATGTGTGCCAGTTACATTGTATATGTATCCTTTACTGTTTTAGAATAAAAATTGATATTTCAAACAATTTTCTGTATCACTCACCTACAGCGAAAAAAAATTCGATAAATTTCAAACTATCAGATTTTTGCATAAACGAGTCCCTTTTACTCTATATTACGATAACAATAAATTTCAGCAATTTCTTTTCGATGTTTCGTCTTAAGAAAAATTCATCTCTCTTTATGAGAAAATTCATCTTTATATGTATAGTGTTCATAATTTTTTTTATTTATCGTCCAATGTAACTGAATTATTCTATTTGATATTTAAAATTGAATTCTTAGAAACTATCGTTCGTGACATTTTTTTGATAAGAAAAATATCAAAAAAATGTTAGGTAGTATTTTTTCAAAACTCAATTTTATTTCAAATTTTATCACAAATTTTTAAATTTTAGTTTATTTACACTATATATTAGCTCAAATTTCAGCTAATAGTAGTCTAAATGATTTGATTAGAAATTTCCAAATTACAACAAATAAATTTTCAATAATATTTTACTTTTTGTAATTCTGACTAATATGGAATATTTATTTCTTTTGCCATTAAAATAAAGGTTCACTCCTCTTGAATAAGTTGCAGCAAACTGCATCGAAATATATTGAACATTGCAAAAGAAGTTGATACTCATAACTGCGTTTAGAATAACATTCGAAACAGAATTTAGAAAAACGAATAATTAAAAATAACATTCGACAGTTGCCTTCAGGAAATCAGACATTGCAATTGCAATTACAGGGTGTTTAGATGAATACGTTTTCTTGAAACAGAAATGATTTGATTTCCAACAGAGAATACAATCAAGGAAAACTGTTAGAGACTTTGGACGTCATTCAAAGTCGTAGAACCCAATGAAATTGATCCTAGAACTCTTTAAGAGAAATCGTATCACTTGATTATATTTAAATAGAGTTAAAATTATTTGTTAGAATAAATATATCACTAAAAAGTAAAATTAAATCAAAGTTTATAAGCATACACTTTAATTGAAAGCAGTTTAATTTTAATTTTATTTATTTCATTCAGATTTTGTATACATATTTTATTTATTCATTAAGAAATATTTTGAGGTGATAAAAACCCACCCTCATGATTGGACAGGAAAACTGACACGTCACAACTGCTGAGGAAAGATGGTCTCTGATTGGCCCATTTGATTGGCGCCAAGAGTAAAGTATAACATCCACCTGCCTATAATTAATGACGTTGTGCAAGAGTAAAATATTAGAAGTTCGACTATTTTTTGTCCTTTACATTATTATCAAAGTGAGGCATTCAAGCAAACTCCATACGTTTCCTTTTTCTTCCCGAATTTGAGGGAAAATGAAACAAAATCTTTGAAAAGATGAGTATGGTGGATGATATTGGGTTTTAGGAGAGGTAGAAGAAATTTAGCAATTTTGTATTCTGAAGTTCCTTTAGCCGAAATAATAGAAAGCAGTGTTCCCTCCAAGACAAACTACAACCAGAAGATGAATAGTATTTTAGAAGATCGATCAAAATTTAAAATTGTTCAAGAAGATTGGTTTAAAGAAATAATCAAACAAGAAGACAAAATTAACAGGCTAGCTACTAAATTAAAAAACAAGAAAGAAATTAATAATGAACAATATGACTATCTGCACTGTTCAGGATCTGAACCAGGAGTACTTTATGGACTACCGAAAGTACACAAAATTGGGGCACCACTGCGACCTATTCTTTCGGCTATAGGGACTTCTTCAGGATACAGAATTGGTGGATGATATTGATATACAACTGATTTCTAAATCATGTTAAAATGAAAGGATTCTACTGGATATAAATAATTAAAATCAATCATCTCCATAAAATTGTAATTGAAATAAATTATTAATAAATATGGCATTTATTTATAACACGATAAACTTTAAACATACAGATAAAATGCCCCTATAAAAATACAGTTTCTCTTGAAATAATGCCTTAGAACCTTCTACTAGGTATACTGACTAATATACCGATAATAAATGATCTGTAGTACATTAAAAATAATACCCTAGGTTGGGAGTTCGTCACAGTACCTACAATTAATAAAAAGTAGCCGCGCCATTTCAATTTGTTATTAATCTCCGACCAAGCGAGCATTAATGACGTATCTCAAAGTCGAGTAGTGATTGATCGAACCAGATTACTTTCACTTAGCCATTAGAATTATTCTAATGAAATCGCTATTTTGAACCATAAGTAAAAGTCTACAAGAAGTCTAAAATATTTTCCAATGGTCAGTCAAGAATTTTGTCAAGTAAGTACAAGGAATCTAAGAAAATTTGACCTGTCATCTAGCTATAGTCAAGAGGGTTGAACGTCTATAGAAATAAAGCATATAAATACAAAAGACTGATTAACTATTTGGTACCTACGTAGGTATCGCGGTCTCTAGCAAACGCTACTAAACAACCCAATCATTCTCTAATTAAAAGTGATATAGTACGTAGAATCACCTATTTTCTCAATAACTAATTTGTTAGACAAGTGTTCATCAATAGATACCATTGCTGAATATCATGTCTGCTATCACATTAGCTACCAATTACCAATAATTGCGATCATTAGACGAAATCAATCAGAGTAGGGTTCAGACGAGTTGCAGGTTCAGTTTTGAAGTTAGGAATTGCCATACTTTAAGAACTGGCATATTGAGCATTTGACTGGCGGACGATGGACAGGTTCCGTAATATTCTCCGCATTCTTTTTCCGAGTAGGCAAATCCTGTTGCTGAAGCTGCCATAAACCGCCAGAAGAGGGAATCTTGAGATGGCTTCACCGGTCCATGAGTTTGTCTGAAAATTTTGTATATTATATATATGATAATTTAGATAATGACATCGAATTTCAATATTCTGCGCAAATATTTATAATTAATATTGGTAAAAGAATATGCCATGAATTTACTCGTTCGTTATCTTATCCATGAACGATTGTCTATTTTTCCATCCATACCGAATCGGACTGAATTATTGATAAAAATGAATCTGTATTCTTGTAAATGTATGGTAGATGGTTTGTTTTTATCATTTTGTTTATTGTTGAAAGTTTTTGACCTAAATTAATGTACACTTCAACTTGATTTCGAATTTAGCCATTAAATTACAAAATTTTAATTGATTATTTTGAATCGCAAAAACAATTTATCGCTTTTGACCGGCCAATTAAAGCTTACAGTTTTATAAAACATGTTGCTGTAATACAACAAATACTGTCGATCACCATCACAGGGAATTAAGCCGTAATCTGGACTAACAAATTTGAACGACGTCTTAAAATACACAAACCTATTGATTGTTTCACTAACCTGATTTCCTTCAATACCAATTTTGAGAGGGGGGAATAGAAGTCAGGATTGGAAGCAAACTCACACACTAACCGTTCTTGACACTCAACAGACAGGACCTGAGTGAGTACATCACGATTGTTAATTGAATAGAAGACTAAAAAATTATATATTTGCAATGTCTCAATACGTATCATAACAAAAATCCAATACTATTAATAACAAGTACAAGATTTTGAAAGCAGCTAGTTGTAAATAATGCTCTTATGGACTCACTTTCAAATAAGTGAAGTAAACTTGTAGTCCATCAAGTTCCTCTTCGTAAGATGGGTCCCATGTGAGGTCCTTAGGGTCTGTCAGTCTTTTGTGGTCTGCAGAGTTTTGGAATGACCTGGCGTATACTTCTGTGTCACCTTCCTCCTCTCTACCAGAAGTGTCCACTAGGGTAGGTAGTGCCAGCGATATCGGCATATTCAGCAGGAAACCTGAGTAGAAAATATAATTAGGTTTGATAAATTTGAAAACTGCACAACAACTTAATTGAATATTTATATATATTCAAGAATAACATGCGAAATATATTGAAAACAGCCAATTCAACTTAATTCTTTTTCATCTCTTCAGTTTGAAAATCAAAATATGGGATGCCGAAAAAACCTTTAGATATGAATAATCCCAGGCAACAAGGATTTATTCCTGGGATATTAAAGGAATATCTCAGTAATATAGTATCCTTCTTCCTTGGGTTATTCCCTAATTAATATCTCAGGAATAATGCTTGCTGCCTGGGATGAGGCTGTGGAATAATATAGTTTTATTGTATTGTGAACTGTACTTTGATAATTTGTACTTTGATAATAATTTGTTTGAATGAAGAGCATTCTATCTATATATAAAGAAGTCCTAGTTTGGCAACATTTCTGAGTTGACCATCTTTTAGAGTTTAGTATTGCTATGTTGACCAATATTATTCGGTAAATTTGGTTTGGTTGATAATGAATGAATTTAATTTTAATTCACTTGTGGGTTATTTTGATTTAATTAATAGATTAAAAAAATGTATCAGTATATACTTTATATTAGATAATCTATTGGAAACTATATATACTTACCAAGAGTGATGGGAGCATCAGGATTGATGAAGAAGTATCTTTTAGATCTGTGACCTCCGTTAACTAATCCTAATGATATTAAAATGACTAGGAAAACTGCTGCCAATAATTTGAATGCCATATTGAGAATAAAGAACCTGCTGATTGAGAAAAACAACATTGAGATTAGTAAACTCTTTTGAATACTAAGAAATTTTCCCAAAATTTCGTTTTCAACAATTACTATATTTAGTAAGTATATGTAAAAAAAAATGATAAAAAAAATGATATTGTCCCTATAGTAGTATAGTATATAAGAAATTATACATATAAGTATATGGAATTTACGTAGAAATGTTATATAGTAGTGTTGTATGTATTAATATTTAAATTTATGCATTTTAATTTATGGGTATGAAATAACGAGTTCAGTTAGGCACCATAAAAAGTCCCTGATTATTATTAGTTCATCAAAGTTATTTGCTATTGTTTTTACTCTCTGATATCGTCTGCGCTCAATATATCTCGGTTAACGAACACTCACAGTATTCAGAAAGTGGAAGTAAACATAGGTTTACTTCCACTCATGAACCAATGTGACTTCATAAGTTTTTGATTGACGTCTGTCAACACCCACTTTCCGGGTACTGTGAGCCATATTAAGTGACCAGGTACTGCGATGTTACCCCATCGGAATAATAAGTTCGAGTCCGGTCAGTCGTAACTTTCTAATGCGGTTATAGCGGCTACGCGAGGGTGTGGCGATGGGATGGGGGAGAGGGGGGGGGTTGTGCTTGTTTTGTTCTTTACGGTAGCTTGCGTGATGAGAAGCATTAAGCAAAATATATTCTCAGCATTTGAACTTTATTGTAACGGTACAGTACTAGTATTTCCATTGGATGCTTAATGTTTCAGTAAATTTTTGGTGAAATGGAATGTCAAACGGTAGAAAGTTTGGGAAAGGGGAGAGGGAGAGAGGGAGGGGGATATCAAAAACGTGATTGCCATTAAATTGTGAAAAATAGTTTCAAAAAGGATGTGACATGATCTGAAAAAGAAATGTCAGTTATCAATATTAAAAAAATATCTTGTATTGTTATTGAAAATTAGGTAAATACAATAAAAGACGAATATTATTACTTAAGATAAAATAATTAAATTAATTAAAGGGTTTTTACTTGATAGGAGTAAGAATTTTTTAGTATTTTTCGTATTAGTAACGAATTAACAAAGAACAGTCCGTACAGTGCAATCGTTCATGTTAATTATAATGCTAAATAAAAATATAAAACATGAATGAGAAAGAAATAACCGGTATTTCAAAAAAACATATCAAATAATACATCTGATGACATATCAGATTCTATACTCCATTATAAATTGATTAATGCAATGAAATTTACCCATCAATTTCGTCAAAATAATTTCTAACTTGAGTCTATTTAATGTTTGTAACAAATGAAAAGTAGATTCCATCAATTCGACTAATCACAATCCCAAAAAGGTATCCTACAATGGTTTCCTTATATCCATTTGCAGACTGAATGCGTATGTCCTCACTGTGCCACAGCTGACTTGGTAATACCAGTTGACCTGCTTCTGCAGACTGGCAACGAAAGCGCTTACGGGTCCTGTACCTTACACGCACAAACTACGAAACGGCGTTAGCTATTAGAAATGGAAATACACAATATAATAACTATTTCATCTTGTGGATGTTGGTAAAATGCAAATACGTTAGTGTTAGTTAAGACTATAGAGTGTATGGGTGACACTGTAAAGGCCACAGAGTTGCTATAACCGTTAGGTGGTGACCTAGTTACTGGACTAGTATTCGGTACATGTACAGGCTCAGACCCACCGGTTTTTTCAGGTTTTTGTCTATCTCATCCTTTTTTTTGGGCTATTTAATCAATGCATACTTCTATTATATGTAAAGAATTATAATGAGGCTGAATTTATCCGAAACTCGATGAATAGAATAGAAATTCGGCAAATCTGAATTTATACTTTTTCAATAGTCTTCCTCGATGCGGGCAATTCTATATTTGTAACCCTTCTGATAAGTAGCTACTATTTAATATCATTTCCATAAAACTAACTTATAATTTCTCCAGGCTAAATGCAATTTTTAATTGCCCTGGAACGAATGGAAATCATTTCGAAAAAATCTAAGATCGCAATCACTGAGTTATAAAACAAAACATTATATAGGCTACTATTAATATTTTCTTTATTAATGGTACTGTAGTCATTAATTCCAGATTATTCACGTATCTCTTCCATTATATGATTTGATAATTAGACTAAATAAATAGTATTATACAACTGATGAATTGTAATTTTAATTATCTTAGGAGAGAAAACAGTGTTAATTTTAGAAAATATTTCATTCGATCACTTGCATTGATAATAAATGAACCAAAATTTGAAACAATTTTCCTATTTAATTCAAATATTCATTAACGAATTTTAAAATCATGCAATTCCATTCCTACCTCAAATTATTCCTGAATTCTCATTCCTTGGAAAGGCAACTCACCGCAAAAACAACTTACCGCACAAAATAGTAATTTGGCGTAGATATCCTTTATATGGGAATTACTTTGAAAAGATTTCTTTGTAATTCTACACGTTAAACATTTCAGAAAAGGGAAATTCATGAAACAAAAATGGACAATATTTAGTTAAATACTAGCAATATAACACATATATTCGTTAAAAATAACTAGGTTAATTTAGGTGATAGATGAGGAGAATAGGAACCAGTTCAGCTACGTGATCACAATATAATGTTGGTCAATTGTACTAACGAGTTTTTTGTGAGGAACTTTTCTAATCCTAGTTTCTTTTTAAACTATTAAATAGACATGAAAATTTGTTAATAAATATATTAAGGAAGAATAAAAAGATTGAAGGCAGAGAAACGAATTATTTATTAGGATTTTTGATTTGGAATCAACGAGTTTTTAAAATCTAGAATATGGTAAAGCTAATTAATTAAATGAAGAATATATCCCAGTATTTGACAGAATTAATTAAGAAAACAGTTCTATATAATATTACTTTACTTATTTATATATATATAATATATATCATTTAATATATTTTGAAATAGTTATGAGTAGAAATAATTATTATTAGAGAGTTTGTTCTTGTTTTTAATGGAGAAACATAAAAAAAATATTAGAGATAATCAAAGTGAAAATATGTCCAAAACTTCTGAACAACCTCTGTAAATATGTTATAGGTAAATGTAGTTAAATGCTATGAAGTAATAATAACATATATTTTAAAGCGAGAAATTATGTTAAATAAATTATAAGTATATATGACGATTTTACATGTAGATATAATACAGTTATATAACAATATATTGACTTCTATATCACAGATTACTTTATAGATCAATGTATGTATAAAATAATGTATGGATTAATTAATTACTGAATATGATGATTGTTATACTGTACACAAAATATCAATTCTACAGTACAAGAACAATCACTGAACAACTGCAATCATTTTACAAGTGCAGTCACTGTACAAGTGCAGTCACTGTACAAGTGCAGTCACTGTACGAGTGCAGTCACTGTACAAGTGCAGTCACTGTACAAGTGCAGTCACTGTCCAAGTGCAGTCACTGTACATGTGCTCTATTATAACTCAGTCACAGTACAAGTGCAGTCACAGTACAAGTGCAGTCACTGTACAAGTACAATGACTGTACAAGTGCATTCACTGTACAAGTGCAGTCACTGTACAAGTGCAGTCACTGTACAAGTGCAGTCACTGTACAAGTACAATGACATTACAAGTGCAATGACTTGTACAAGTGCAATGCACAATCATTTTTTCATCAAAGGAGTCATCTCAATTCCTACAGCTTCAGAGTTCACTGTACTGTACTGTGTCTGAGGCTCCATCACGCTGCTGTGGACGAAAATAGTACTAATTAAACTATCATTTTTAAAGTACGTTTAAAATAATCTTATCATATACCACCCAATGTGTGTTCCAGGTCATATGGGTAAACAATAGATAGGGTCAGTTCCGAATTGCTCCACCTCTCCACATTTTCGGTTAGTTAAGAAAAAGTATAATAATCAATAATTATCTGGTTAAAATAAAAGTTACATAATAAAAATTAAACATTCTTTTCTTACATGACCGAAAATGTGGAACTGTCCGATAATTCAAAACTTAAACACTATTATGTACTATATAAAGTTCAAATAATTATTATTTTATTACCTGGTTGCTACACTACTCGTCATTCCTCGTCGATCAGATTTTGTTTTCTCGGATCCGAACAGATTTGACGAAGCCATTTTCAGCCTCAATCCTCTTGTTGAACGGTTCAGAATCTTCATAACCTGCGATTGTAGTTTTAGAGCTTCTTAAAGCATACAAACTTTTTTTTCATAATAGAAGTATTGAAATATTACAGCTAACTTGAAAAAAGTAATTGAATAAAAGTTAAAACGAAAATATAAGAATTGGTGATTTTTGGTCAAAAACCAGATTTTATTGAAAACATTCATTTGGTCAAAAGCGACATTGATTTATTATTATAATTCTTTCTTGGCTAATCCTTCTACTTACCTCATTATTCCTGTAGAAGTAGATGACGGAGACGTATGTCCCCTGTAGACCATACGCAGCATTGGTTACGAAAAGGTATGTCTGTGAACAGTTCAAATCAATAAATATTAACATTACAAAATTTTCAGACTCAACCTTATGGTGTTGTATATAAAAATAGAAACATAACTTGCAATAGAATCATTAATAAAATGATTCAAAAATCTTCAAAACAAGAAATGAATTTTAAGTCTCTCGTTTCGAAATTAATTATACACGTAATTAAATACCTACAATGCAGAAGAGAACTGTTAATTTCAACTATCAAAAGATAAAATCTAAAAAATTAAGTGAGTGTAAACAAGAAAATGAATAAAAGATATCTTTAGTTCGGAACTGACTTGCAAAAGTGCACAGGATTTTCCCACAGGGACAATAGCAGTTAGGAGGAACTGAAGACCGAAAACTGGCAACAGGAATGAAGTGGCTCTGAAAGCTCGTCTGCAAAGAGAAAGAGACGTTTACTTACTCAAAAACCAATATTCTATCAGATTGGAATATTATTAATGCCGGGTTTCGGTTTTTTATCGGCGCTTACGTATAACCAATGATAAAAGGATCATCTATAAATAATGATAAATTATTCCAAGAATATTAAATCGTAACCCATAAAGTCTATCGTCTTCTGTCGGACATTCCCGAAGATAATCTACGGAATTAGGTCTCTTTGAATCCTTCTGCCTCCCTCATTGATTCATTATCAAAACTCGAATCATTTCTGATTCTTAAAATTTGACAGGTGAGTAATTAATTTCTATATTGAACTAATGTCAGTCACGTAACTGTAATTAATTACCTGTTGACAGTGTCCTCAGTGCTGGCGACTCTGCGACTCTTCAGTTGTACGTACATAATCCGGCCCAGATGTGCGAAAAGACAAGCATTCGTCTGTTTAAGAAATCTAGGATTTGGTGGACTGAATATTTTCCCTCAAATTATAAATAATTAATTTTCATAGGAAGTGTTTTTTCTCTCGATACTAACCAGTAGAATGAGCAAGAGCGGAATGTCTATCAGTAGATGTAATCTCAGAGTATCTCCTTTCTGGTCTCCTAGCCAGCATTGGTAGTCTTCGTACAGGACACGCAAGGTCACCCAAATGGAAACTAAAACCAACGGGCAGCCTGCAAGATAGAGTAGTTGTTATGATATTACTTGTGTGTGAATCTTGTAACTTATTAATGCTATAATCATTATTCTTTATGTATGAATATAGAGTAGTGGCTTATCAGCATTTGTCGTAAAATATCTACGATTATTGATAAGGGTGTAGTGTTTACTGCTAACATTCACTAGTCATATATTAAAATAAAACAAAACAAATTGAGAAATATTTCAGAGCTCGTCACTTGAAGAAATACAGTATCTTTTCACATATTTTCTTAAAAATTGGGGAAAATTTCGGGATTAAAAACTATCGAATCCAAAAACGGAGTTAGTTGTGATCATAGAATTTTACTATTGCCTCATCTTAATCTCTGAAAGCGCCACCCTGACTTGAGTGAGAAATATTACCGGCCTCCTTACCCCAAGATGCGAGCAAATACGGCAGGATGGTGGTGACTCTGCTGAATGCCCTGGCGATCATTCGGTAGAGAAAGATACTCTCTGACAACATCCACAACCACACCGTGATGAGGAAGTACTTGTTCAGCGAAGTTAGGATTTTGCAACCTATGCCATTCTCCTCGATGATGTGAGAAGTCTGTTCAACCGATAAAGAGAAATTATTAATTACAATAATTTAGGGATATTACACCCTCGTTCAATGTAAGGGCAAATGACATCTTAAAAAATTGCTAACTAGACATTTGCCATCCTATGACAATAATTGCCACCATCTGGCAACTATAAGCTCTATAGATTTTAATTTCTAGTAATTCAATTAAAGTGCAAGGTGATCTATATTGTTGCACACATACAATCTTAGGCAATGACGGTGGTAAAATGGATAAAAATATTTTTTTTACTTAATTTCTATTCTTAATATATGCTTAGATTAATTAACAATTATTGAGTACACTTCTTAGTAGGTCACTCATTATAAAGTAGCGTAGCACCGCCCCTCCCGCAACCCCCTGGCTCATCATTACTCATGAAGTGTGCATGCAGTACGACGAACTAACGAATAAAAAAAAACACATTACGGCATACTTAGTGCATAGTGTCCCAACTTCTTAACGAAGGGCAAAGGCCATATTTTATAAATGAGAATGTTGTTAAAATGTATTAATGATGCAAGATGTGGGAATGTCCTCGTTAGCAATTTTACGCGGGGCAGTTTTCATCTGACCATTTTCCGGACACCAAATATACAACTGAGAAATCTAGTAGTAAATTAGTACTGTGTATCATTTTAAAAATACTTTTAACCATTTATATCCAGAATAGATTTACATCTGAAAAAATGATAATCTCCTTAAGTTTAAAATCAAACAGAATCATCGAAAATTTCAGGTAAAGATTATTCTCGTTGAAGCATATGATTGACTCACGTTGTTATTCTCTGGCATCTTCATAATGGTCACCTCCAGAATTTTTAGAAAACTTCTTAACCAGAGAGCGAGAAAAAAGTTGAAGTGAATGTAGAACCTATGCAGATGTAAAGTCCTGAGAGAAAGAAAGACGAATCAGTTGGTATTTAGAATAAAAAGTGAAATTCATTAGAACAACTAATAAATAATGAACAATTTAGTTAATATAAATGAATTTTATGGATATGGGAGAAAATCTTCATGCAAACCCTGCATTGTGAAAAAACAGAACCTTCTGAAGTAGACTTAAATGTGTAATTCATGTCGAGAAAAATAGCTCATTTATATAATTTTTTGATATTTTTACAAGACCAATGATTTATTTCGTACTCAGTATTGACAACCATTACAAACCTGTACACGATTATCATCAGCAAAGCTGGAGTAAGGAAAAGAATGGATACAGAATGTACTGTCAATTCCCAAATATAGTTGACATTATGAAAATGTTGCATGGAACAACCGCTGTAGTCAGTCTTCTCTCCATGTTCATCTCGAAACCAAGAGCCATCATCTGTGCACACTTTTTGTCCCTCATCTGGTGAAGTTTAGATTTTTAATTATTTGAGAATTTTAAAAACATTTCCACACTAATTATTGTTGAAATAAATTCTTTGCAATTCTATGAAGAAATAACATTCTCAATTTGTTGTATTCTTCTAATATTAGGTTAATAACACTCCAAATCTTATTTTCCGTAGTTTCGTACTGTAGAGTCAATGTGTTATTAGGTGATTACCCTGTACTATTAAGCATACAAGTTATTAGGTACGCTTTACTAATTATTAGGTATGCTGTACTAGTTATTAGGTATGCTGTGCTAGTTATAAGGTATGCTGTACTAGTTATTAGGTATGCTGTACTAGTTATTAGGTATGCTGTACTAGTTATTAGGTATGCTGTACTAGTTATTAGGTACGCTGTGCTAGTTATTAGGTAATTCATTTCGAAGTATATCCATTGGAGATGGATAAAAACTCACAATAGCATTCAGGATATCCCGTGTAGGCGTAGTCAGGACACTTTACGGACAGAGTAGTTCCAGGTTTGGTGTCCTTTGGAAAGCAGCTCCAACCATCCCAAGTGCGGGGGCAGGGGGCTGCACGACTTTCGTTCGAATTGCCTTAATGTAAAAATATAATATATCAGTAACTCAAAACTACATAATTCTGTTCAATGCTCTGAAATGATTATCCTAAATAATTATTCTCGCTCATTTTGAAATAATTCAATGAAACCTAGAATGGATCATAATACGTACATCACTAAAAAAGTTTTTCAAGTTATTCCAGTAACAATGATTAATAAATTATTAACGGCCGAAATCTCACCTGCTAGCATTTCGAGGCAGCAGGTTCTAGCATCCTCACAACATTTCTCGAGTTTCGAAGATTCCAAACTGTCTATCAGAGACTTACGAACTTCATACCAAGTAACGGGATCTCCTCTGTTAAATGGCTTCATTGTTTTGTTCTATAGGAGAGAGAAAGAGATTTGTTAACGTATATTGAAATAGAAACGTATTAATAATTTTAAAAAATAATGTATTTATTATAATCTTTGCATGTATCATAGATATGAGTAGGTTCAAGTAAGGCACAGACAAATCACTGATACATACATTACAGTCAATATCTATACAAGATATACTCTTCTTCAAAAGAAGCTCATTAGAATGATAAGAGAGATATATATGACACATTTATCATCTGTATGAACAAGATTACGAAAAACATCTTTCAAACTTAAAAATCACAGACAATAAATGCATATTCACTTTGGCCAAAAACATGTTAAATATTTTAAATTTTGGACCACTTTAACTAATCTAACCTGGTATAGAAATCCGTTTAGGGAATGCCCGAAGTAGTCGAGTGGCCCCAAATTTAAGTGGTACCTCTTCCTGTGCTCAGGGATGTACGCGTAACACCAAAAACAGGAGCTGTAGTCAAAAACCCGATCTTTGGACGGTAGGTAAGCCATTGTGGAACCTCCGATTCGACAAGAATCTTCGGGAATTTGATTTTGAACATTTTTGGAGGGACAGTCGACACACAATTCACCAGATTCTTCACTCGTAAGTGCTATGTGAGGCTCTGAATTTTCAGAAGTTAACTCACTAGGAATAACTTCTCTTAGTAAGAGTACAGCAACCAAACATATCTGGAAATAAAAAAAGATCTTAAAATACAACACTGTTACACATTTTTAATGAAAACAATCTGGTAACAAGAACGACACAACATAAGAGAAATAAAAGAAAAATCAAGATAATTACTTAATTCTTTCATAGCCAAACAAATCGTATTATCTCAATCATCCATCATAAGAAGTAAGTATCTACCGCAACATTAGAGTTATAAATGTTGTTAATTTTAACACACTAGATGTGTTAATGTTTTTGATTTACAAACATAAAATTATTGTAACCTACTTTACTTAGATGTCTGAAACAACTGAAAAATAGATGTAATTGAAAACTTACCTGAATTCATATTGTATCAAAGTTCAAATAGTTTCAAATGAAGTGATAAATTGAAATAGAATTTACTATATTTCTATTCGTTGAGATAAAAACACTTACTGATAGTTGTTTTTGTAGACTCACGACCATCTTGAAAAACTTAATCTACCTCTGTCAATCTTATTCATCCTCAAGTTAATATTACTTTTGGGATGTAGAAAGATGAAAAAAAATTAATTGATTAAAAATACCTTCAATATACCATATTAAAATTAAAAGCACTCATTATGAGTAACAAATTGAAACATCTGAAATAAAACTTGGTTTAATACTATTCTGAGACTGCAATAGAATTCTGTCTGTAATAGAATGATGATTAAGATCCACACACTGGTGTTGCCTAACTCGTGAAATACAATGAACTAACACCCTAGAAAGTTTTTATCGAACATTATAATGGGGTTATCTTATCAGTTCTGTGAACTTTCTTAGAATGTATGAAGCTAATGATTAAGTACTTTACCCGATAAGTTACAATTTATTGGAGTGATATACTAGAATATAACCTGTTAACAGTTATCAACTCTCATTAATTTATTTAACGAAACGTATCACGATGCTGTTAAATTAAAAACTGAAATCTTTCATATTTTCCTACCTGCAGCTATTGAATAAAACTTCACTTCATTACTTATCATATCTAGAAATTAAAATAGCGACTTGTGGCAGTTGTCCGCATACGTCATTAGAGCCTGCGTGAGAACGTTTCGTGATTGGCTTAAGATTTTGCCGCCCCGTTTTGTAAATAGTAATAAATTGGTGGAAAAAATATGTAGACAGGTTGACGACACAAGCCTACCATGACAAAAGCCTCCCCGGATGCATACTTAAGCCCACTCCCCCAATTATAATTTCCTCGATGACGTCACGCACCCACGTAGCATTAAAAAATCTTGGTTTACTGGTCAGTAGTCACTGGTCTGCCAGTCTGTTTAGCAGAATGCACGGAAATGAGATGGGCGAGGTAGACGTTGTGCTCAATAAAGTTATTTTCTTCCGTTTAAATTTTAAAAGAATTACAATATACAGCGGATAAAGTTTTGGGTTATTGTCTCTACATGTAAGTTTCTATCGATACAGTGCTGCTATAGTAAAATGTTTTTACGGATAATTTATCTGAGTATAACACTTCTCTGATTGGTCGGCTAGGAGGAGGCGGAGTCAATTGAGGGGAAGAGCACTAAATTGGTAGTGCTCCGCCCCCTGTTTACTGCTCCTTACCTATAGCTATGAGTTGAATTAAATTAAATTTCAAATAATAAAAACTTTGGAACTCTCAACATGAATGGATCTGATAAAGTTACTTCACAATTATAAATGTTTAATGATCTAGTAGGAGGGTTGGGGGCGGTACGCCTCCTAATACACTCATTGGTCAATCTCCATAGCCAATCAATGAGTTAGTAACCTTAAAAACATTAACCCAAAAATCTTATCTACAAGGAAAAATATTTATATTTTTAACCATAGAGGTGCCACCCTGTGTTAGACGCTAATAATATAGTTATTTACTGTACAGTGTATAACCTATAGGTTATGTACTGTAAAGTGTATAACCTATAGGTCACTAAGGTCAGTAGCAAGCATAGTACTTTGATAGCAGCAAACTTCACAGCACAAACTTTCTCTACTGTTACTAGATTGATAATACAGTAAATAGAATAAGAAGTAGATTTGTTCCACGAGGTACCGAAATCTTGATTTATAGAGTTCTAGGTCGTGACGTCACATGAAGATAGTGGAAAGTTATATATGATTAAAATTTGTATAAAAATCATTTTATTGTACAGGGTGGGGCGTAAGTTTGGAAGCAATTTTTCAAACATTAATATAATTCTTAAAAATAAGTTCCTAAGTAGGTGATATGGTTTGAACTATAGTAGAGACACTACATTATGACGTGGCAGTGTTATTTTTTACAAAAATTTAGTCAATTCAAAAATGTCAGACAAAAGAGAAGCCATTATTGCTCTACACCGTGCCGGGAAGTCAGATTCCGTCATTTCAAAGACTCTCTCAATAGCGAGATCGACTGTTTGGAAGTATGTGAAGCGTTTTAATGAGAGAGGAGACTTGACTGATCGTCCAAGAAGTGGTAGACCACGCTCACAACGCACCAAACAACTGATAAAATGTGCCCGAGAGAAGATCAGGAGGAACCCGAAAAGGTCAATACGATTGTTAGCCAAAACAGCTAATGTGAGTCCCAGAACAATGAGAAGAGTTGTCAAAGAAGACCTAAAGATGTCCTCTTTAACCCTCCAAAAGAGACAGACTCTGTCAGAAGCTGTAAAGAAAAAGAGATTGGAGAGAAGCAAAGCACTTCTGAGAGAATTGAAGTCTGGCACGGCTGGTGAAATTGTTTGGTCTGACGAAAAAAAATTCACAGTGGAAATGGCTCACAACCGGAGGAATGACAGAATAATTGGTAAAAGTGCAAAAGACATCCCATACAACCAAAAAACTGTCCACAGAACCATGAAACCTGCTTCAGTAATGGTCTGGGCCGCCGTTTCAGAAACTTGGAGATCTCCTTTAATTTTTGTGGAACAAGGCGCCAAAATCAATGCTAAATGTTATATTGAGATTATTTTGACGCCAATGTTGGAGTCAGCTAAGGATCACTTCGGTAATGACACTCTATGGACATTTCAGCAAGACGGCGCGACTTCACATACTGCAAATGTCACTCAAAGCTGGTGCCATGACCATCTTCCACGATTTTGGTCCAAAGAAATGTGGCCTCCCTGCTCCCCAGATGTTAATCCTATGGACTTTTCGTTATGGTCCATTCTTGAATCAAAGGCCTGTGGTAAATTCCATCGCAGTGTGGATGATTTAAAGCGTTCGCTCCAGAGATCTTGGAAGGAAATTTCACAAGAACAGTTGCGTGCCGCAGTAGGAGGAGTTTGGAGGAGATTTGAGGCTGTTATTAAAAACAAGGTGGGACATTTTGAATAAATTTATGATTTTTGAATTCTTTAAACCCTTATGTAATAATACATAACTGTAAATTATTAAATATATTTTTCGTTGGATTATAATATGCACTTTCATTTGCTTCCAAACTTGCGCCCCACCCTGTAAATTAAAGAATATTCTCCATTCTCTCTTCGTTTTTTTGGATAAACGATCTTCGATGACAAAGTAAAATTCATAAAAACTTAATTTTCTGTTTTCTACGGTAATAAAAAAACAAGAGACAGAAAAAATAAGTTTCGTTCCTAACACTTTGTTAGGAATCCTCGGAGGATTCCAAAATTCTCATTGATTTTATTGTAGCTTGAGAACTTATTGACTTCTATTCTTATTTAGGTAAAAAATTCACATTTTTCAAGAGAGCTAAAAACATATAAATGTATCAGACTAAAATCATAAATAGTGAAGATTTAAAAGAACCATAAGGTGCGCAGTGGAAGATTAAAAGTACCAAAGAATAAACATTTCAGGAATAGGTATTGTGAATCTCAATGATATCGTAAGAAAATTTCTTCTAACTTGAATATGTGTTTAATTGTATATCATGTATATTATTTGTAGATAGAAAATAAATATCTATCACAAATATATCCAAGGTAAATGCTGATATCTCTCTAATGATAGACACAATACGCATTTACCAACTGGTCAGTACTTGCGGCACTGACTGTACGGACGTTGCTACGCACCCATACGGCCAGGAACTAACGAAACGTTCTTGGTATTCGACTCTGTCGGTGCACAGATAAAGTCGGTGGTACACAGTGTGAAGACGTCTCTGCTAACGGATATGGAGTGGTGTTGTCACAAAGAAGAATTATAACTCGTACACTGCTATTTAATCATAAACAAGAACTATATTAAGAAAAATGAGGGAGATTGTACATCTCCAGGCTGGCCAGTGTGGCAACCAAATTGGATCGAAGGTAAGGATCATTAATTTTATAACAAAGAAATATTCTTTACAGCATAACTAGATCTCTTCTTTCATATATTGTTTGTTTTTGATATATTTTAGCTTCAGTTTTAGTTTAAACTCTTATCATGTTTGTTTGTTTTTATTTTTATTTCATGGATTAATTACTTCTACAGCTAAGTAAATATTTGGAGAACGCTTTACTTGCTTCTACAGTCTGGTCTCTAGTGTATGTATTCTATCAGATAAATATTCTGTGATGTGGTTAATGAAATTAATGTAGGTCTAATTTTCTATCCCTAACTGTACTTGTTAGAGCAAGTTCCTACTTATCAGATGGTTCTTAATTTTCAGTCATAAAAGAAAACAGTTTAAATTGATATTTATTTAACTTTTTCTTTAATTCGTAAGTTGTGGAATCGTCAGATAACTTAGAGCTGACCTTCAATATAACTGAAGTTTCTGAAACTTATAAAGGATGAAGACTGTTAGTCTTGGTGTAACATCGTAGCTCAAATTTTTCTCTTTAGTTATTAATCAAATATTTTGTTTGACACGAAAAAAGTGGACACTATGGAACGTTGATAATTTCAACTCAATTTTATCAGCAGGTTTCTTTTTCAATTAGAATTCATCAATATTTACCTTAGTTCTTTGTTGTTAGAAGTAGACTGGAGACAATTTAGAATGTATCTAACTAACCATCCTTTTATTTATATCATAATCTGTAGACAAGAAGACTGAATTCCTATTGAATTTAATCAAATGTTGAATAATTAAATTTAAATTTAATATAAAAAAATGATTCGAATGTAATTTAAAAAATGAATTTAAATTTTATTTAAAAAATGATTTGACTTCAATTAAAAAAATGAATTTAATTTTAAAAAAATAAGATTGAAATTTATACTAATTTAACTGCGGGTAAAAATGCATACAATGCAGTAACTATATATATACCGGGTGGGCTAAAAGTCACTTTACTATTTTAAAACTTTATTACGCAAAAACTATATGAGATAAACCTAATTAGTAAACTGCATATGAAAGAAGAATATTTAAAGTTTTTAATGAAAAAATTCTCTCAAATATGTTCCTACATTAATTAGCACAGATGAACCTTAGCTGCCCTGTCTGTTTTGCATCACTCTTCTCAGCATATCTGATGAAAATATGATCATTTCTTAGAAACATTCCGTTTTAGTTCATGAAGCGTGTTTGGAAATACCTTTTCAATTAAATATTCAAAAGAGAAAAAGGTGGAGTAGTTATATCCATTTATCCAGGTAGCCAAGAAATGTTGACAAAGCGTAATTTAGTGGGCCTGGATATGTTGTTCCTAAAAGTGTCCTGGTATTAACTGAATATTGTAAGGATATAATTTTAGATCCTGTTTTAATATGCGCCGTACTGATGTGCGAGACAATAGCAATTGAGTATATACTACTCTTTTTCGTGAATGCTGAGTAGTCTTCTGTAACACTAAGATTCACACGCTGATTAACTTCTTCAGTGTGAGATGACTTAGGTTTTCCAATTCGATCTTTGTCACCACATGTTCCTGTTCGTCTGATTTTTTTTATCAGGGCAAGACTACAGGTCTTAGATTAATTTTCTTAAAATTTCTCCTACAAAACTTCTAACTCCAACGACTGATCAATTTTAGTTGAAATTAATAGGCAACAATTGTGTGTCTCTTTCTTCCATATTGAATTTAGCCATTTTTAGAGGTTCAGGATTTCACACATTAGAAAGTAGATTTGAAATATAGGAAATCTGAAAGTCATATTTTGATTTCGTTTCATATCTACTAAAACTTTAGGTATTTTTCTTTCATTTGCCGTTCACTAAAGATTTGTATCTATTTTAGTGTGAGCGTAATTAAATTTCAAAATGGTAAAGTGACTTTTGGCTCACCCGGTATATTCATTAGACTGTGAATATGATTCAAACTGATTGTTTTTTTTTCAAATTAAATTAGAAAATAATTGGAATTCTATATATTTTGTTTAAAAATTGCTTTCTAATTATTGAAAAATATCTAGCGATATATTAAGTAATATTACTGTAATATATATATATTCTTCCATTCAATTATTTTCATATTATTTCTCATTACAGTAGTACCCCCCTATAATGAAATCCTTTGTAGTGAATGTAGTGTCCTTTATCCTGACTTAGGACTACCCTGCATAGTGACCAAATTTTCTTCAGTTTTTCATGAAATGCCCTAAAGTTTTCTGAAACTAATGATCATATATGACAGGCTATAAAACAATAATTATTGTTCTATATTCTGGATAGTTTTCTATTTTTTCAATATAGAGGATTTCTCTACAGAGGAGCACTGCAATATCCAATGATTTTATATTCAATATAGAATCAGATTTTGATTAAATGCCATTGATTAAATTGTTAAAATGCCACATTGATTAAATGTCATCGTACAATTCAAATTAATAATATATAATAATAATATAAATAATATTCAATATGAAGTATTGCTGTAAGAAATAATTCAACTTAATTATTATTAATTGTATATCATTGCTTAAATATTATCAAAACTGTTTTGGAAATTCAAAATGAATAAATTATTAATTAAATAAAATAAAAATTAATTCAAATAACGAGTAATATATTATATTTAGATCGAGGACCATGCATTATGGCATTGAGTATCTCTAAAACAATGAAGCTAAAGGGCACTGAAAAATCATTGTTATTTCAAAAAACATATATAATTTATCTTTAAAATGGCACCATCTTACTACCAATGATAGTCCAGCAGATATGAGGACTAGAAATGTCACCAACACTTCTGCAACAACCTAATTAATAAATCACAAACTTTAATATATGAAACACGAGTTGTCAAGATGAAAGCATTGATTTTTCTACATTGCTTGATTATTATATTGACTTATCAGTGAGTTAGAGAGATATACTTTCCTAATACAAAACTTGCGAAAGAGTTCTTGAAGTACATCAAAACTTTTGCTACAAACGTAACTTTAGATATAGCGTGGTGACTTTGCTTGCGGAAACTCCATTGTTTCTGCGGTCAATAAAAGTTATATATATTAATATATAGTCGTAAAAGTTTGATATAAAGTAATGCTTATTGTTATCATTGAATGCTGTGTCGTAGTTTTCACGTCATTACCTGAAAAGTAGGTCATCATGATTTGCTTTAGTGGACAGGGAACAGAGTGTCTAAAATCTATCACCCTGTCTAAAGAATCTAATCTAAATTAGATAATTAGATTCAAGAAATTATAAATTTAATAATTTGTAGATGTCTTTTTGTTGCCAGATATATTCCAGTGAAATAATCCTGTTTTCCCCGAAATAATGGAATTTTATATTATCACCGAATTCCATTTTAATGAAGAGTAACTTGGTTGAAAAAAAAAAATCGGTAGATCATCTTCTATTGCCAATTATGGTAAATATTGATCATTTTTATCGTAAAATATCCAAATTTCCGAAATAATCGTCAGGCTTTTTACCAGGTGTCCGACGAAACAAGATAGATTGACTATTTTTGTTATAAATTTATGATGAGTCACGATACAATATAGGTCGACTCATGTACCTTAGTAGATAGATGATCTTTTTAAGCTCGAAGATAATCACCAGTTGATCGGCGGCATCAATTTTTCGACTGAGATACTCTCGATAGTAATTCACCGATTAGAAGTTGGTAGAGTTTTTATTTCCATGAAAAGTGGTGAGTTAAAGTCACGACATTATGGATTGGCTGATGTGTTTGCGATGGCTGCCCTGACGACTGATTGAGTTGGCTCTCGAGTTAATATTCCCTTTTTATCGAGTGACACAAATTAGCAACTGCTAACCTAAGTCGCTAACCCTGGACTGTATAGTGTCTCATATATAAGACACGTTTCGTATTTTAATTAAACATATTTAGGTCATTTTAACACGTTCAAGCTTTTCGTTCATGCATAAATAATCTTGATGATGAATCAATATGATGAAACTATTTTAGTTTGAATTCAGATTTCGTACTCAATTATTTCATTTTTCATTGTTTGGTAGAATGATTTTCTAGTGAAACAACCATAGTTGTTAATAAAGCAAGTAGTGAAGGGTTGAAACAACCACCAATAGTTGTAAATAAAGTGCACAGTGAAGGGTTAAAATAACCACCAATAGTTGTAAGTAAAGTGCACAGTGAAGAGTTAAAACAACCACCAATAGTTGTAAATAAAGTGCACAGTGAAGGGTTAAAACAACCACCAATAGTTGTAAATAAAGTGCACAGTGAAGGGTTAAAATAACCACCAATAGTTGTAAATAAAGTGCACAGTGAAGGGTTAAAACAACCACCAATAGTTGTAAATAAAGTGCACAGTGAAGGGTTAAAATAACCACCAATAGTTGTAAATAAAGTGCACAGTGAAGGGTTAAAACAACCACCAATAGTTGTAAGTAAAGTGCACAGTGAAGGGTTAAAATAACCACCAATAGTTGTAAGTAAAGTGCACAGTGAAGAGTTAAAACAACCACCAATAGTTGTAAATAAAGTGCACAGTGAAGGGTTAAAACAACCACCAATAGTTGTAAATAAAGTGCACAGTGAAGGGTTAAAACAACCACCAATAGTTGCAAATAAAGTGCACAGTGAAGGGTTAAAACAACCACCAATAGTTGTAAATAAAGTGCACAGTGAAGGGTTAAAACAACCACCAATAGTTGTAAGTAAAGTGCACAGTGAAGGGTTAAAATAACCACCAATAGTTGTAAGTAAAGTGCACAGTGAAGAGTTAAAACAACCACCAATAGTTGTAAATAAAGTGCACAGTGAAGGGTTAAAACAACCACCAATAGTTGTAAATAAAGTGCACAGTGAAGGGTTAAAACAACCACCAATAGTTGTAAATAAAGTGCACAGTGAAGGGTTAAAATAACCACCAATAGTTGTAAATAAAGTGCACAGTGAAGGGTTAAAACAACCATAGTTGTTACTAAAGCAAGTAGTGAAGGGTTGCAACAACCACCATTGCTGTTCTATAGCATCAAAGCATGCAGTTAAGGTGACAGTTTCGGTCCAATGTAGATTGATTGGGTATTTGACGCTAACAAATAGTATAGGCGAGAGTGATTGATAGAATTATAGATTATTAATATATGGGCAATATTTTAAACAATATACTATATGTTATTGTTATTATGCTATTATTAATGGTCTTTGATTGAAATCAATATATGAATAACTTTTTAAATTTTAAAGATAATTTTATATAGGAAATTGTGAGATTGACAGAGAGAGTATGATTGATCAACTATTAATTGACGAACTGTGCCAAGGGTAGAAATAAATACTTGACCCCTACTTATTGCCCCCCCCCCCCCCACTCTGCTAAGAATGATTAATTATGTTGCAGAAGGTCATTCGGAATATCGCACAGAGTATCAAGAATAGTATTACTGCGTCTCTGAGTCGTATGAAACTTGGAAATTTGAAATATAAGTTTCATGTAGTTAGATGGTTCAAGTTTTTTTATATGTTAGTCATGGGTGCTCGTCACCTCGTACGTATTGTGTTTTTGGTTTTCATGATATGGGATTTAAATATAGACGAGGGATTCAAATTAATTTCTTTGATATATGTTATTGAATTAGCTTTCCATTCTTACTTTGGACTTGTAGATCTCTCATTTCAACTTATTTTCTATCCTTGACAGTTCTGGGAGGTGATCAGTGACGAGCATGGAATCAGCCCTGACGGAGCTTACACCGGATCCTACGACATCCAAGTCGAGAGGATTAATGTCTACTACAACGAAATCATGAGTGAGGAAATGAATAAAAATTAGAGAATTGACATTTTAAAACTGGGCTAACGCCACAAAACTCGGACACTTAATCTTTTATACCCGAAATTCATTATGATATTCCTATAATATGTATATAAGTGAAGAAAACATATTGAACAATAAAAAATGATTTATATAAAAAACAAGAAAAAAAAAAACCATTGTGTACATGCGTGCTCTAATACGTGAAAGAGGATATATGTGTCTATCAGATCGTTTGAGGAAAATATCATAAAAACCTTGCCAAACGGACATATTGAAAAGGGACATATGTGTCACCTTAGGCCATAAAAAGCTAATTGTACTCACAGTAGTCGGATAATGGATTTTATGATAGGCGATAATTAGAAATCTTCAAAATCAGATTAGTTCATGACCGACCTGTGACGCATAAAAAAGTGAATGACGCATAAAAAAGTGATAATTACCTTACTAATCATTCACAGGCAGTGATTATAATGATAATTACCTTACTAATCATTCACAGGCAGTGATTATAATGATAATTACCTTACTAATCATTCACAGGCAGTGATTATAATGATAATTACCTTACTAATCATTCACAGGCAGTGATTATAATGATAATTACCTTACTAATCATTCACAGGCAGTGAGTATAATGATAATTACCTTACTAATCATTCACAGGCAGTGATTATAATGATAATTACCTTACTAATCATTCACAGGCAGTGATTATAATGATAATTACCTTACTAATCATTCACAGGCAGTGATTATAATGATAATTACCTTACTAATCATTCACAGGCAGTGATTATAATGATAATTACCTTACTAATCATTCACAGGCAGTGATTATAATGATAATTACCTTACTAATCATTCACAGGCAGTGATTATAATGATAATTACCTTACTAATCATTCACAGGCAGTGATTATAATGATAATTACCTTACTAATCATTCACAGGGAGTGATTATAATGATAATTACCTTACTAATCATTCACAGGCAGTGATTATAATGATAATTACCTTACTAATCATTCACAGGCAGTGATTATAATGATAATTACCTTACTAATCATTCACAGGCAGTGATTATAATGATAATTACCTTACTAATCATTCACAGGCAGTGATTATAATGATAAATACCTTACAAATCATTCACAGGCAGTGATTATAATGATAATTACCTTACTAATCATTCACAGGCAGTGATTATAATGATAATTACCTTACTAATCATTCACAGGCAGTGATTATAATGATAATTACCTTACTAATCATTCACAGGCAGTGATTATAATGATAATTACCTAACTAATCATTCAAAGGCAGTGATTATGATGATAATTACCTTACTAATCATTCACAGGCAGTGATTATAATGATAATTACCTTACTAATCATTCACAGGCAGTGATTATGATGATAATTACCTTACTAATCATTCACAGGCAGTGATTATGATGATAATTACCTTACTAATCATTCACAGGCAGTGATTATAATGATAATTCCCTTACTAATCATTCACAGGCAGTGATTATAATGATAATTCCCTTACTAATCATTCACAGACAGTGATTATAATGATATATATTACCTTACTCACAGGCGGTAACTACGTTCCAAGAGCTGTTCTCATTGACTTGGAACCTGGTACAATGGATGCCGTCAAGACTGGACCTTTTGGGGCACTTTTCAAACCTGATAACTTCATTTTCGGTAGGACTCTATTTAAAATTTTTAAATATGAAGATTTCGTCTTTTATTTGCAATGGTTATTTTTTTCCAATAATATCCTTATATATTATGTATTCTTATATATAATTATATAGAATTAGTACAATTTTTTTTCAATATTAATAAATATGAACTATGTACGGTGAAATCCTTTCTATTTTGAAGATAATCAAAGATTTGAGTATTTTTCATACAATTGTTTTTGATGGGATTTTATTATTTCAGTCATTTTTAACCTTCATACTGTTCACATCTTCCATTAACAATACATTTGATTTTAAAGAAATGGCAATAGTTTTAAACTGTTTTTTGATATTCAAATATTTTGTCAAGAGATTATTGAATATAAATTGTCTACATAACTTAATTCATTATTCATATTTTAGTCTTTCATTATCATCGTAAGTGAATTAGGTTTACTCGGATTTCATTGATTTATTGTACTTGGAATGATATCAAGTCTGAATTGCTTGTGTACTTGGAATCATAGCTTAAGTCTGAATTATTTTGTGTACTTGGAATCATACAAGTCTGAATTCCTGGTTTACCTGGAATAATATATAGTATGTCTTAATTAATGGTTAGGTAGAATCATAGCAATTTGAATTACATGTGTACTTGGAATTATAGCGAGTATGAATTCCAGATTGACCTGGATTTATAGCATGCCTTGGTTGTGTTTTAATTACTTAATGGATTTATTGATTGGTAAATTTTACTCTTTGATAATTTACATTCCTCAGTTTAGTTAGCCTCGATTTTTTTCAGTACAATAGAGAGCTTTTCGTGCAAGGTAAAGTAGGTTAATTTATACATATAAGATTCAATACGAAATATAATGGGCACACGACATGTTCTTTTTTAAATATCAGAATATAATCTTAAAACCTACCTGATTTCGTATAATAAAAGCGATACCTTCACCTGGTTACCTTTCATGCCCATAATTAATTTGGGAGTGAACAAAAATTATGAAGTTCCTGTAGTATAAAAGCAAAAAAAAAAAAAGAAAATTTATTAACCAATAATTTTTTTTTTCAAATATCACAATATTTCTTAACTAGTAAAATCGTACACAAATATTCTAATATGCGATTATAGATTTTTTAAAAAGAATAATGCCCCATTTGAAAGAAGACATATGGATTAAGTATATATTTATAATGGGTTGTTAATGATATGTTGTGAATAAAAAGGATTCTCATTTTTTCTGTAATTAAAAACAATCTTTGTAATTTTATGTTTGTGAGCAAACATACTTATGACACCGCTTACTATAATCACTATAGCATCAATAGTTTGGAAAAAAAGTAGACAAACACAATGGTAATTTTAGAAAATCATTACTTTAGTAGTTTCCGAGATATATTAATTCAAAGTTGTGTTCCAGTTTTTTTGACCCACCCTGTATAAGTCGTCTTAGGGCACGAAGGGTAAATTCTTCGATATTTTTTTTCAGGTCAAAGTGGAGCAGGTAACAACTGGGCCAAAGGGCATTACACAGAAGGGGCTGAAATAGTTGATCAAGTGGTTGATGTCGTCAGGAAGGAAGTAGAAGGATGCGACTGCTTACAAGGTTTCCAACTGACTCATTCCTTAGGAGGAGGAACAGGCTCAGGAATGGGCACGTTGCTGATATCCAGAGTACGAGAAGAGTATCCTGACCGAATAATGAGTACCTTTTCAGTAGTTCCCAGTCCAAAGGTGAGAAACAGGCTTGTTCATCGATGTTAGTAATGTAATTGTAAATTTAAACTATTCCAATACTGCCTCACCACACAAAAGTATTTATCTTGTTTCCCAGGCAAGAAGGATATATTCCTGGGATATTAAGGGAATATCCCTGGAATATATCTTTCTTCCCTAGGATAATCCCTTAATATCCCAGTAATTAGTCCTTCTAGCTATAGGGTTATGCTCAATTATTACTCATCTACTGTAAGAATGGATAATAATGTTGACGAACCTTTTCCATGATAGGTTTCAGATACGGTGGTAGAGCCATATAACGCCACACTGTCGATACATCAACTGGTTGAAAACACCGATGCTACTTACATTATTGATAATGAGGCCCTATATGACATTTGCACAAACACACTGCAGCTCAACACGCCAACATACGGTGATTTGAACCACTTGATCAGTCTGTCAATGTCCGGAATAACAACTTGCTTGAGATTTCCTGGTCAACTAAATGCCGACTTGAGAAAATTAGCGGTGAACATGGTACCTTTTACTAGACTTCACTTCTTCATTCCTGGATTTGCACCTTTGACTTCACGAGGGTGAGAAAGTCTTCATACTATGAAATATATTATTTTGTAATTCAGAGAAGTCTTTCCAAAAATGACTTACCAATTTTACAAATTTTTGATGAACCTATAATTTTCTAAAGAAATGTAGTGCAATAAATCTTCTTTTTCAGGAATCAGAAGTACACGCATCTGAAAGTAAAGGATCTAACAGAACAGATTTTCTCGCCAAAGAACATGATGGCAGCTTGTAATCCTCACAGAGGCCGCTACCTAACTGTAGCTTGCGTCTTCAGAGGGAGAATGTCAATGAAAGATGTGGACGAAGAAATTTTGAGAATTCAGAATAAGAATTCGTCTTACTTTGTCGAATGGATCCCAAACAATGTGAAGACAGCAGTGTGCGACATCTCTCCTCGCGGAATGAAGATGGCTGCCACTTTCATCGGGAACTCAACAGCTATACAAGAACTTTTCAAGGTATGCCTCAAATTCAATATGTTCAATTATATGTATTAGAGATGTGTTAGATATTATTATCAGTGCATTTACTTGTGACCAATCCATATGGCAATACAAATAAATTGTAGATTTTGATGGCAATGGAATGTTTGTAAATAAAAAAACCTTCTTAATTCTAACTTGGTTAACATTGCAGAATTCGCAAACTCAATATAGGTTCACAGTAATCTGAAAATGGGAATTAATATATCATGATTGTGCTGTCAGAAATTAATAAAAGTCAAACTCACTAAACTCTCCTAAACCAGTATATGAGTGGTTTCCCCGAGTCTGTTTTTTTAAGTTCTGTATAAGATATCAGTTCACTGACTACAAAGTCCTTCCCCAGCGCATAGCTGAGCAGTTCAAGGCAATGTTCCGGCGCAAGGCTTTCCTCCATTGGTACACCGGAGAGGGTATGGACGAAATGGAGTTCAGTGAAGCGGAGTCCAACATGAATGATCTGATATCGGAGTACCAGCAGTACGAAATGGCTACCATAGACGAGGAGGATAACTACAACCACGAACAAGAGGCTGATGACTACGATAACGGCAATCGGGATGAGGAATATGATGAGGAGGAGGAATATGACGAGAATTAGGATAATTTAGGAATGCTCACGTTTATAATTATGAATTTTGTTGATAAGAAGAAATTATTAATATGTTTGTGTAGAGTCTGCTAATCAGAGAAGAAGTTATGGTTGCTAAAAAAGAATATTAAGATTATAAATACTCGAAGATAAAGATTACCACCCACTATCCAATTACTATAAGACACTTTAACGGTCCGAGTACCGAGATGTTCCTTATGTAATATACTATTGCTCCACTATTATTTCCTCTGTGTATAATCTCGTCTTTATGTCGCACATACAGATTTTGTTCAAAAATAATATAATATCTGAATTAAATGGATAGCATTAAGTATATCTGGTATTGGGTAAGTTCCGAATTATTGGACGATTCCACAAATTCGATCATAAGAATGAAGTTAATAATAATTACTATTTATCATTTTATACTTTTTTATATGATCGAACATGTGGAGCTGTGTATTAACTGGAATTAACCCTAAAAAATGCTTGGGTGCATAATAATAATTCATATATGCACATAATATCATTCTAATATATATTAAAATTAGATAATTATAGTTATTTAATTAATCGTTAAAATTAGTCATTCATTCATTACACTGTAGAATTGAAAATCTATTTAAATAATTATATAATTAATTATATCTCGTAATCATAATTTGTTATTGATAATTACAAAGACAATTAAATAGTCTATTGGTAATAAATATTATTCATTTAATCCATCATTTTGACCATACCTAATTGATTTGATGTTATATTACATTCTTATTTAAATATATGAAACAGTTTAGTTATATGTAATATTTCCTTTATTAGTTATTCTTTACAAATTAAATTAAATATTTTTTATTTAATATAAACACTATTAAATTTTAGTATACATACCGATAGTTTTAGAATAGTAAATGCCAGAAAAGAATACACATATGCAATAGTTAACCAACTAGATGCTATCGATAGTTTTCTATGTTGCTAAATCAAAGAAAATGTTTATAGGGGGGACTATAATAATTTTCTCATGGAATAATCCACAACAATTTATGAACAACATCAATTAATATTAAGTTAAATTCTTCAATCATGAAGGGTAATTGTTCCGAGATATCGGACGGTTTCATATTTTCGATCAAACGTACTGTATTTTTTTTGCCCACTTCGAGCACTTGTCAAATACAGACAATTGTGAATTTTCGATAGAGCACCTTGTACCTTAAGTTTGGTAGTCACTCACTTGTGATCATTTCTCATGAAAGATTTTCACGGGCGACCAGAAGATGTTTATAGTCAAAGCATTTGTTCAGATTGCCTCGCCAACCAAGATGAAGCAAGCATTTCCCCGTGACAACAAGATTCAAAAGTGGCGTCCTACTGCAAAATATAAGTTGTATTAGTTTTATAGGGCAATGAGGAGTTCGAAAAACATGATTTTGTAGTTCGCAAACAAATGGAGAGCAAGAGGACCCCCTCCTTAGTTTCAGGATCCACATAAATCTTCATTATACCTGCAGGTATTATGAACATTTTTCACTGGACGGGTTTATAAATTTTGTCCTTCCTTTAATTTAATCCAAACGTCATACTTTGAGTTTAAATGAGTTTTTCTTTGGTAAAAAAGGTTAGTAAGCAATTGATGTCAAGCGTGTATATAAAGGGGGGGGGGCATTTGGGGCAGATCCCCCCCCCCTTTTGAGATCTGAACTTTTAAAAAATAAATCTACGGATTAATAAAAATTTATGAATTAATCCTCCTAATTGAAGAAATGTCAATTATTTGATTATATTTAATTGCTTTTGACATGCTTGAACACTGTATTCTATCAAAATCGTCTTTTTAAAATTGCGAAATGGGAGAAATTAAATTGCTTCAAGTCGTATTATGTATAAGCCATTTTGTCCATAGAGAGTGGATTTCTATCACCCTATTAATATTAGCATTGATCTTCAATTCAAAAATGTTTTTGAATTTGAGAAGAAATGCATCGTCCTGTACTCTGTAGTTTGTCAAAACACCTTCTTCAACAGTACGCCGAAAATTCATGCTTTCCCAAGATAAATGAAACGGTGGCTAAATCTTACCACTTGAAAAAGTTCACAAGAATTCGTGGTCTATTCAATGAAACTGGTTCTATTCACAAGAAAAAGCAAATGAAAATAAAACCAAAACTGCGATTCGATCAGGAGGTGAAGAGTTTCTTTGAAGAAACCACTAGTTTTTCTCTCAGAAAAGCTTTTCAGCAGATTTCATCCACACCAAAACCACGTGGTGGAGGATCGTCATACATTCATTTAGTTTCAGTTTTTATCATTGAACTTCAGTTCGACCATTAACGAAAACCACATAAATAGCGGTTTTGTGAGTTGATTATGCAGCATCCATCCAACATTGCCAATTGAATCGTTTGGACAGACAAGAAATTAATTTGCCTCCATCGAAAAAATACGAATGAAAATCCTCAAAATATGTTGAAAACAAATGATAGGTATTATTAATGGAATGGTTCCAATTGTTCAAGCATTCCTTAACGAATATGGCAACCTGTTACCAGTTAATGGTTTTCAAAACTCTGATTGCTCCAGCACATTATTTGGCCCAGCCTGCAACTTCTTCACTTTGGTGGATGCAAAACCACATTGCACAAATGCAGCTCTAGAATTTAAGGAAAAGTTTCGAGGTAGAGTGCAGAAATACGGAAATAAAATTCCTGGTCAGCACACAGTCCAGATCTCGAACTCTTTGGACTTTCGCATATGGGCTGCTGCACAAATTCGAGTTTTTAAATTTATATATTTAAAAAAAAAACAGATCCCAATGAGTTTCTTATACAATGAGCTCAAATCTCCGCTCAAAGATATAACAATAAGACTCTCAAGAAAGTATTCAAGAATGTTCTGAAGCGTGCATCGTTCTGTCTTCACAGCGGAAGGAGTCATTTTCAACAACTCTTGTAGGACCTCAGGAGATGTGCCTCATAGATATAAGACAATAAATGTTCAATAATAATAAAAATCCTTTCTATTCCTTCAAAGTGATGCATCTATAATGGTATTTGATTAATTTTTAATTTTTACGTTAAAATTACGTTATCTGATGAAACACAGTGTAGCGGTATGGTTTTGATTATTTTTGCTGCAGCCAATGATTGAATATTGTGATTAAGTTAATAACTATCAGTCTATTCGAATTGATATACAGCTTATGGACTATACAATACATCCACTGACACACTGTGTTCCATCAGAAACGACATTTTTAAATTACGAATTAGAAAAGAAAGTATTATCATTAAACATTTAAAGTCCTATATATATGGCTATATCGTATGAACCACATCTCCTGTGGCGCTACAAAAGTTGTTGAAAATGACCTCCTCCAGCCTTAAGACAGAACGAAGCAAACTTCGAAACATTCTTTCAAATTTCTTATGGGTCTCCGGGTTATACCTTTCAGCGAAACTTTAAACACTTTGTTTAAGAGACAAAAATATGGAATATTCTTTTTCATATATAAACTAGAGTTTGTGCTGAAGCCAAGAAGTGAAAATCCAAAGGGTTGAGATATTGATTGTGTGTTGGCTAGGAATTTTCCGTTCTTCTGCTAATGAATCGACCTCTAATCTTTTCAATGAGAAATTCTAGTACTTCATTTGTTCAATGTGGTGGAGCGCCGTTTTGCATCCATCAAAGTGAAGAACGAGATACAGAATGGTGCAGTATGGGCTAAATAATGGGTGCAGTTTGGTATGCGTTCTGTGAGGTTAATGTGATCTGATAATGCATTAATATTTTTATTTTAATAATTATGATAATTTTTCTTTTTAAGTAACTGTGATACAAAACAAACAATATAGACGAGAAGATATTGTCACAATGCATTAAAAGTAAAAAAAAAACATATATTAATTGCTTATTTTTACTTTATATTCAAATAAGTTTGGTAGGATGTAGTTTATATAACGATATTTTCTTGAAGTATTTCCATACTAAGGCTTTGCATATGTAAATGGAATATAATTATTTAAGGAAATAAAATACTCTATATATATATTTGGTATCTCGTATACCTGTTTGTATCTTTTATATTTGCTAATATATTCTAAATAGATCGCATGCCAAACCAGTAAATGATGATCAGATCGCATAGCAAACTAGCACCAAATAATGTCCTGTAGCAATATGAAACACCATTAACCGATGACAAGTTGCCATCATCATCAAGGAATGCATGAACGATTAGATCCATTCCATTACTAATGGCAGCAAAGAGATTTACCTTAGCATCATACCTATCATTTATTCCGTTGATATTTCAGGGATTTTTTTTTGTGTACCTGACGATCCTCCACAACGGAGTTATGATTGGTGAAATCTGCTGAGAAACTGGGGGTTCTGGGGGTTCTTCATAGAAACTCTTCACCTCCTGAATCACTGTTTCTGTTCTTTTTGGTTTTGTTATCATTTGCTTTTCTTGTGAATAGAGCCAGTTTCATTGAATAGACCACGAACTCTTGTGAACTTTTTCAGGTGGTAAGATTTAACCACCCTTCCACTTGTCATGGAGTGAAGCATGAATTTTCGGCGTACTGTTGAAGAAGAAGGTGTTTTGGCAAACTACAGAGTACAGGACGATGCATTTCTTCTCAAATTAAAAAACATTTTTAAGATTTAAGAAAAATGCTAATATTAATAGGATAAAATCCATTCTTTATACCTTATGAACATAATGACGTCCTCCCATTTCGCAATTTAAAAAATGACGCTTCTGACGGAACACAGTGTAAGCATGTTCAAAACAATTAAAATAATCAAGTAACTGACCTTGACTGAATCCTAGATACGCCCCTGATTGATGTAGATTCTTCATTTCTGAACAAGATGGTGCACCTAACACAAATTTAGCGATTTAAAAGTTATGACTTTATTAAAATTATTAATGAACGAAAAGTTCAGTATGCATGGATACTGTTGCAGTATACTTCAACAATATCAAATTATTTTCCTTATTGCTCGCGATTATAATATTTGCTATTTTTAATACTATTGGAAAATTGAGTGTAGTTAATATTTTTTTATTTATATTTAAATTTGGTTAAACATCATACTTACTTACCTTAATGTATTTAAAGATTGAACATATATATATAATTTATAAGTACGCATTTTTTTCCGAGAATGTAAAAAATCACAAATGATTCGACGAGAAGTTAATTGTAATCTTATCATTAATTTAATAGGTTTATCGTTTTTCGTCGGAAATTCTCCACAAAAATTACCTATGATACATTGCTTTTATAATTTTTTTCAACTGTGATCAAACAGTTACGATTTAAATTTATTGGTGCATGGGAATGATATTTACTATAACCATCTATTGAATGACCCACAACTTATTACGTATAAATTCCTTTCTTACATAATTTATAAGATAGTATATGGCAATATTTATTATGAAATATTACGTAAAATTTCATTTCTTATATAATTATTGAGATAGTACATTAGATATCACTCGTATTATCGCTATTAATTATATAATATATGCTGCGTGTAATACATGCTGCGTATAATATATGCTGCGTATTATGTGATTCTACCAAAAAAAAGTAGTCATTTCAACATTATAGCTCTATTTAAGTTAAACTTAAATTGCAAAATATATGACTACATCTTTTTTTCAATAATTTACTAAATATATTAATCTGTTCAGATGTATATTATTATTAACAAAATTCTGGTAAGGTCTTTGATAGGTAAAAGTTTATGCAATATCTATACGAAGAGAGAACTATTTTGATGGTATAAAAAAATTTCATTGTGGTTTTTGCCAAATTCCGTAGATCTAAAGAAGGAAAAGTTGGAGGAAAGATTTTCCTAAAATGGTTTAGTGGTATGTAGAAGCAAATGTTACTAAATAACTAAAATATAGCATGTTAATATGTTGAAAAAACCTTTGAAGAGGCCACCTTCTTGGAGGGGAAGTTTCTACTGTGACGTCTCTTAGCGGCGAGGAGCGGTCAATTTCTCCTCTGGCAAAGTTCACCACCGCTAAAATAACGCCGAGGATAAATTAGGCACCGCTAGACGCAAGTTCGTGAGCGTTTTGGTACGCAAGGCCTATACGCATAAATCTTAAACACTGGACCACCATGCTGCTTCATCAGCTATGCCCGGGTGGTGATTCATTGATTATACGTTGCACAAACTTTGGACGGTCGGATGTAAGCGATTTGCGCGCAAACACGGGTTTTGCTGGAACGGTTTTGTCGTTGAAGCAGCAAACCTTTGCGGTGATGAACTTTGATTATACGTTGTTATGGCGGTCGCACAATTCGAAAACATTAATCTAACGCCCGCTGCCTCTCGCTATCGGTAAGCCTACACTCGTGCCCGGATAATTACCACAGGGAAACTGCCACTGGGAAGATTGCCCCTGGGAAAACTGCCACTGGGAAGACTGCCCCTGGGAAAACTGCCACTGGGAAATTTGTCACTCTATAGGAAAACTGCCACAGTGGGAAAATTGACACTGGAAAATTGCCACATTAAAATACTTTAACATTCAAACTTAAAAAATATGATAGTCTATAAAAAATAAACAAAACAACTTATAGTGAGCTCGGTAATTAGTCTTACTAAATGGAATGCATTTGAAAATTTGTTAATGTAATATAAAGTGAGATACGGTACTAATTACTTTAGTTTCTGAGAAAACTTAAAATATTTTATACAGATAGAAAAGGACAATCTTCTTAAAATATCACCAACAAAAACCACAAATACAAGGAATCTTGGAGTAGAATGGACTAAGGAAACAGAGTTTCTGAATGCTAGTTTTAATGCTAAAAAATATAGTCCAACAGTGATCAATGGGTCTGCCAAAATTCTAATCTAACCAATGAGGTACCTTTCAAATACAGGATGAAAGCTACATTAACTATTTAACATTAGAAATATGTAAATGGTTAGCAAAACAATTAATCTTACAAAAAAAAGTGTAACGTGACAATATACAATTGAAAACATAAAGCCAAGAATAATAATGTACTCATCGTAATTACTTCTAATAGCTATATTAAATTCTGGGATATATTTTATTTTAGAAAAAAAATATTCATTGGCAATTTTCCTCAGTGACAATTTTCCGTGTGCCAATTTTCTTTTAGTGGCAGTTTTCTCGGAGGAAATTTTCCCAGTGGCAGTTTTATCGGGGTAAATTTTCCCAGTGGCAGTTCTCCTGCCTCGACAACACTATAGATATAGCATCGCTGGCTTCATCGGTGCACCGCTATGGCTTGCTGCTCACCACTAACAAAATTCAGTGCAGCTCAAAACTTTCACTGCGATAGAAGAGACCGAAAGAGTTGTTTGAGCGTATAGACAGCGCTATCGTACCGAGGCCAACTTCTGGTGAACGCTAACGATTTTTTTACCGCTTAAGGAACGCCCCAATAAAGTTCGAGCGGATAATAATAGACGAACCTGATAATGATAGACCTTGAAATATGAGTGAGGAAACCATATTGTATGAATTAGTTATGAATTTATTGCATAATAACTTTTACCGGAGCATGGGAAAAGGCACACGCGCTTGGTGTTAGCTTTAGTTTATCTATATAAACAGTTCAAATGAGTTGTAGAATCACAGTATAAATTTGGTCTGCAAAATTAATCAACCACATCCTATTCAAAATGAGGTAAAGTAAAACACCTGCTCTAAGTTACTATTTCATGTTTGAAAAATTACTCTTCTTCTATATAGATTTTCTGGAAATGAATTTTTCATATTTTTCATATTTTTTTTAAAGACAACTATGTTCACATTAAATACAAGAAGAACATACAGATGATAGATGTATAACTATTTATATTCTGCTATCCAAACTGATCAAGACGAAACGCTCAATAGATATTATCATTATCTGTTTCTGAGATGTAATTCAAAATAATAGAATACTATGACTTGTGAATATTAATACAGATAAAATGTATGAGTCACTATTAAATTTCAAATTGTACTTTAAACATCGTAAATTAGCTTAGAAAACATACCAATTACTGAACAGGCAAAATCTTTTCTCAGAAAACTGAATATGTGGTATTTATATTCCACATTTTTTTTTTTTTTGTTTTTTTTTTTGTTTAAAAAGACAATATTTACATTAACTTGTAATTAGTTGAATTTCTCTATAATTCGTATTCTGAGTTAGTAAATAAGGTAATTATAATAGTAAGTAGGTTTATTATAACTGAATTTTACTTATTTTGTTTATCTCCATTCATCTTCAGTCTGCTTTTCGCTATCGCTTTGTCCATGTTTTCCCTGTCGAATGCGGCAATCAGTCCCGGAACATGTCCAGAATTCCATTCTGTTTCTGATTTCCAGATGGATCAAGTGAGTTCATTGATACAATAAGATATTTAGGTATCAATTAATTTACTTGAAAGCGGTAAACAAAATTGGTTTCTTGTTCTTAGTACTTAGGAAGATGGTATGAAATGCAACATTTTCCAAACGATGTCGAGGCAGGTGACCAGTGCATCACGGCTGATTTTGGATATTTGAGTGAGCATGAAGTGGATGTCTGAAACGAAATCTTAATACTACATCATTCCTTTTTTATAAAAACTCTAATTCAAAGAAAAACTAGGACATTAATTATTTTCACTTTATGTAACAAAAAAAAAGCTGCCGTAAAGATGAGCCTAACATACGGAGCCTTTGACGAAAATGGACTGAATTCTACTACCGGTACTGGAACACTCACTGGAATTGAACCTGGACAATTCTTAATCGAGTTCCCAGGAGTCACTCCTGATTTCTATAGCGTAATTGGCGTTGACTACGAAAGATACAGCAGCGTTTATTCTTGCAGAGAGGTTTGTAATGAAATTCATAGCGTCTTGAAGACTAAGTGAAATTCTTTAACTTGATATTTTAACAACTATTTCACTTAACAGGTTGGAAGCATCAGGGAAGAATTTGCCTTCATCCAAATGAGAGAAAATCTTAGAAATGAGACGGTCGTGGTTAGTAATATTTGAACAGTGGTCGGAAAACAGGTGTATAAATAGGTCATGAACCATTAGAAATTTAAAATTGATACATCATGGCCTATGTTAAAATCCTCTTTGAAGTGTTGTAGATTTACCTTAGTCTTATTTCCTACACTAAAGTGGAAGATGCTCAATAATTAATGATTTTTCCAATCTCTCTTCAACAGAATGAAGCTCTAGCTGCTTTCACACAGTATGGAATCGATGTGACCCTATTTGAAACAACTTTGCAGGGAACAACTTGCCCCTACTTCCCTGAACCGGAAATGTAATGACAATTACTTTTGATTGTTAAATTCTCAGTACATTTTATGTTTTACCTTCAAAATTTCATATAGTTTATGTTGATTATTATTTTAGATTATAAATAGATTATAAATAAAATACTGGTTTCAAAGTCTGTGTTTTCCTCACTCTATTTGCTCCGATCATCTGATTACAAGCGGTGAATCATAACCAGGGTTGAGACAATATGCTCTTAAAACTATAGATCCCAAAAATATCATAGATGAAACGAAATAAAATGGTATCGACTACTCTATACAGTTGGTTCAGAACGATTCAATACTCTCCGATCTAATTTATATACTAATATATATATACTAAACGATTTAATTTACTCCGTCTAAAATATTTTCGGGATCTATAGTTTTAAGAGCATATTGTCCCAACCCATTATACGTCACTCAGTAAAGTGAGTAGGTAAATGACCTCATTTCAACAAAGGTTGAAATTGAATGCAAAAATTGGAATAATTTCTGGAAGCCAAATAATTTTTTGTCATAATAATTATATTGGATGAAAAAAATGAAGAATGAAAACAATTCAAGTTGCATACCGAAGCGCTTTCGTATATTTTTCATTTACTTATTTAAAACAATTATTTTAATATTTCTTTAAAGACACCTATGGAATAATATATTTGGAGTATTTAATAATTGTAGTTAAAAAGATGCCCAGATATAATTTTTTTTAAATTTAAAATCAGACATTGGTAAAGTTAAATTGTCCGATGAACTCCAAATATTTAAAGTAAAGTTATGCATCTTCTCTGTTCTAAGAAATAGGCAGATTGAAATAATGTGACCTATTTTAATTATCACTAGAATTTTCCTTTTAAAATATATTGCATCAAGTAAAATATGAATGAAAAAAATCATCAAATTTTGGTAAATTCAAAGATAAACACTTTTAATAAATAGTCGGTAAAAAGCTGAGCATGTAATATGGCATGAGAGAACTCTAGTTTCATTAGTGGGGAATCCCAACACCAAGCCAAGGAGAGGTGAGAGTACCATTATCTCCTCGTGATATGTGAAATGTACGCAGGCATGTCATAAAGCAGCCAAATGACCCTAGAGTAACCCCACTTTTGTCATGACTGGTGGCATTAGTCCTATGTCTAGACAGACCCGATGCAATGTCTTAATATATGAAATGGCCAGAGCTGCTCAATGGGGTGTAAGACCGGAGAACAATTAAGGCACTTAAGTCATGAGAGTGAGTCTCCCAATTGATGCCCAAAGATGCGAAAAAAAGTAATTTTATCCTGAATGCATGAGATTGAGCACTTTCTTATGCATGAAATTCATTTTAAGTCGATGAGATAAGGGCAGGTTATCCATTCAAGAGAACAAGTGATCATATGAAAAATATTATGTAGGTTTGACTAGTTAGTTTACATACTCTCCCTCTCCTACTCGGATTCCCGCACAAAATGTAACGTCATCGCCTCTTTGATGGTGGTGAATCCATTTTGCAGTAACAGCTACAGTAGGTTCCAAACTTTAACACATCCTTCTGGACCGTCAAGCATAGTTCTAGCCTCATCTGTGAAGAGATCCTTTTGAAATTTGGTGTACACGTACCTTTGTATCCATGTAATGCCCTTTTAATGTAATGCCCTACCTAAAAATAGGCTTCACTTTCCTGACCATTTCATTTAAGACATGGAACGGAGTCTGTCTGGACATGGGACCAATGCCAGCCTTGTCAAAAATTGAGGCACTTGCGTCATTTATGTTTTGTATGACCTGCCTGCACATTTTTCGCATATCACGAGGGTAAGATGCTTCTAATCGTACTCTCATCTCTCCTTGGCTTGATGTTGGAATTCTCCAAAAAATAATCTAGAGTTCTCTCATCCCTCGCCAGTTCTTTGGCTAAATCTTGAAGAGAACTCCCTTTTGCAAGATCTGCTACTCTTCTTCCCCTCTTGGTAGTAGTAAATCGTCTATTTTTGGTCATTTTCACAGAGCTGCAACAATGCGATTGAATGTTATAACCCCATCAGTATACAAAAACATTCATAACTTCCTAAATAATATTTCAGGAAGATATTAACCTAGAAACAATCTTCCATGCAGTGAGCCAAGTTTCACTACTGTACCATCGATATTATTTTAATTATTAACTAAATAGTGATATGCAATAAAGCGAATGGCACAGTGTGTGTACATGTCCTGCGATAGCAACTTTGAGTGATGAATTCGTTATTTTGTAGTTCATCAACATAACCACAAACGATGAGGTCAGTTGCTTGCTATTAATTTTGGCATTTATGAACATTGATTCGATTTTTACGATATTTAAAAATGAGAAATTCTTCATTAAAAGGAAATTTTAAATGTACACATAAATATTTTATCTCTACCTTAGAGAGAGGAATTCTTTGAACAGATAACCACCGTAAATCTAATACATCAACGCTTATGTACAAGAAGTTTATTTCTATATTTCATTTTCTTTTTCTGTGTTTACTTTATCTATTATGTTTATATCTTTTAGTATGTGGTTTCAAGATGAAACGAGAAACCAAGTTTGTCTGTAATTTAAAAATGAATAACATTCAAGAGACAATTTTCTGATGTAAAAATTCAAATTAATAATGGTACGAAATATAATAACTGGTCGTAGGAATTATTGTTTTGAATCAATATTATGTATTAACTGATATAATTATTTTTAAAGCGATATTATGGCTTTCAGTTAATAAATATGACTACAGTTTCAATGAATCCGATAAAGTTTCACACCGGCCCAATATGTGTCTCATGTTGTACCATTGTACATACATAATGTTAACTGATTACAGAATATTAATATATGTCAGCAAATAATTGTTCTCGATTCGATTACCTTAATAGGATTAATTACATAATATAAGAATGACTTATCTATAGACACGGTGAATAATCATCAAACCTTACAACTGTTACACTTAGTATGAGGAGTAGTTGAGATCCGCGTCTCCAAAAGTGTCCAGATAGAAAATTATAATAGATTAAAGTTTAGACTCCTTGCTTTCAAAACATTTTTGCTCATGAAGGATATATGTTCGTTTGCATTGCAGGTTTGTGTTAGATTGGAACCTTATGCAGTGATGGTGCTCATTCATGTTCAATATGACTACATAGGGAGATCCTCCAGAGTCTGTCACATATGACAATGTGGTCAAACCATCAGAGATAGTGCATTTTGACGCTGAACTTTAGGATCTTCAAACTCCATCATTCTGATTGTTCGAATCCTGTAGAATGTCTATTATTGTCTAATTTATTTTCTTCCGTAAGCATCAAGTTAGGGATCGTGTCTTCAGCTTTCTAATTTAGGGTGAGATAAACTTTTGATCTCGCATCTTCTCATTATGGTCCGAAAGCTCGATCAAGACGTTTCAACATTTAAAATGTCTGTGACCTCCGTTCTGCTAGCAGCAGTCTATACATTGTAATTTTGGTAACTGTAGCCATTTTTACGATCACACATTCGTGACCGGTAATTTGACTCACGATAATTTTGTCACCGGTAATAATTTGACCCCCTGTTAATTTGATCCACTGGTAATTTGACCCCCTGGTAATTAGACCCCTGGTAATTTGACACCCGGTAACATGATTCTTTGATGATGAAATTAATTAAAAATTATGTTAATATTATGTAACCATGATACAAGATTTTAGAATGAAGTCATAATTAGTTTATATAAAAAATATGTATATTGTTTTATTGCTAATTGGATGCAAATTTAGAACTGGTTTTCCTGCATTTCGGGTGAAAATGCAATCTGAATTTTATTATACTATTTCATTTTAACATCATGGGATATTACAGCACTGGAGTCAAATAACGGGGAGTCAAATTACCAAGGTTTAAATTAATTTAATTATAATTTTGGTCCACACGCATCTTTTAATTACGACTTTTAACTGATATCGAAAAATGTTGTACGATTCATCATAACCTTCTTTGCAATTGATGAATAAGTATCACCTTCTTTCATTGTATTTTAATTTACATATCTGAAATAGAAAGATCATGACACTGGCTTTGAGACGATATTCAATTCACAGAATTATACATTGATTTTGAACAATTTATCTGATAGGCAAACTGTTTAAAAGTGAAAGATGATACCCGATAAAACTTTAATATTTTCATGTAGTCAAGCTTTATTTAGAATTTTATGCAACAGAATTTGATAATGAGTCTAATAATAATTATGAATCAACCATAAAACTTAGGTAACTGTTGTAGAAATTAGCTGTTGTTGAAATGTGATCTTATTGAAAGATATATCCATTGATTTATATAAATAATTTAGATAATTTTTTGCAATTTCTTTTATTAAATTTTTCAGTGATATTTTACAGCTACATTTTTTTCTCATTTGGTAACAGTAAAATCCATTTCTTAGTCACAATTTCGATTGAATCATAATACCAAAGATATTATACTATAAGATACACTCAAAAGTGGCGCCATCTGGTTTCAAAAGCGGAAATAGAGTTGAAATATTGTAATGACATTCGAGATATATTGCGTGCGTGACGTCATAACAGCAACAGTGTATCTTATTGTAGTACAATATCTTTGTTGTACCTCATTGTAGTACAATATCTTTGACCATACTATATATAGAGAGTGGTAAACTTCAGCTCCTAGAGTCTGAAAATCAGTTGATTTTTTTTGAAGAAATCATAATTTTCCAATTTTTTATTATAATATCTAGACAAATAATTTTCACAATTCAATTATTCTGCCAATTCAACTATTGAAAAGGCAAATATTATATTCTTCATTCAAAATGTTATCAGGATCATGAAAGTGTATTTTAAATCAGTCTATGCTACAAAATGGTTCGTTTTCTTTGTCACAGCAACAGATAAGATAGCGACTAAGATTTTATTGCATAATATTTACATCATAATTATTATTGTTACAGTTTCACTATGGAACTAAAAGAAAAATAATTGTTAGAATTATATAGGATAATAAAAGTTTTATTGACTGTGCATATTATAATAATCAAACAATAGAGTAATGAAAATATATATATATGAAAGTTTGTTTAGTCAAAGAAAAGGCCTTAACCCACTCAGAAAATTGTCATCACCTATCATTAATTCACACCAATATGAATAGTATTCAAAAACCGTTATTATTTACGGAGAAGTAAACTAGTCTATGATAAAAATTAACATCTACCTATCTGATTCTACCACGATGTACATTCATTCGGAATTAATTTTTAATTGAAAGACTAAGGTTAATTTTCTTTAGTCGTTCATTTCCAACAAAATTCCAGCGAAATAGGTGAAATTCCTTTGCTGTACTCACTATATAAATATATTATCTATCCTAATAGTACCCGTACAGTGTATTTATTTGTTTACTAGTGTATTTTGCCGATGAAATGACGTGTCATCAAAAGCAGAAATTTATTACATACGTTTAGTTAATTCAATTAAAATTTAATTTTCTGCCTACTGACTGATTTATTTAATGGATAAAATAGTACTAAATATAAAAATTGAAAAAAGCGTAAGAATTTAAATATAAAGTCAATATTTTTGCGTGCGTATCATGGATACATCATTCATGTTCAATACCCATCGAATAAAAGTGAACACCAAATAAATAAATAAACACACTAGGGGTATGATTATGGACTAGTATACTTTCCCGTTAAAAATAACGGGATGTCATCAATACCAATTTATTACCCGTTATTAGGCTACTTTTAATGAATTAAATTAAAATTGAATTTTCTTCATAGTCTAATATATTTTATAGATAAAATACATTAAAAAATTGAATAAAAATAAAGGGAATTTAAATATCAAGTCAATATATTCCCGTGCGTATCGTAGTTACATTCTTCATGTTTAATACTCGTCGTGTAAGAGCGGACACCAAATAAATAAATAAAAAAATAAACGGGTATTAAACCTGAAGAATGTAACTATGATAAGCACGGCCGGGTGGTGAAACACAGGTGGCAGCACTATGCATTTTTGAAACCGAAATTTCCAAAAGTAGCTAATCTTATTGTAGAATAATACCTTTGTTATATATGTGTTATTTCACAGTAATTATATTCTCTATATCACATATGCTATATAATAGCACACTTTATGTATATAGGTTCAAACAGATGATAAAGAGATTAACTGTGAGAAAATGTCCAACTATGTTGATAATGGGAATTGTATTTATTATGGTAAAATTATATAATTATTTAAACTGGATATTATTAACAAACTTTAAAAAAATCTGAAAAAAGAGGATGAGCATAAAAAATGTTCAGACTATACATTAAAAAACTTTCTTTCATATGAAAATAATCTTTATAATATCTAATAATCCTTAAAAAAATAATTAAATTCAAAGAGTATACAAGATATTGCATATAAATTTAACTTTATTTTCTTTCGATTACATAATGGATACTTTTTAGCGGCCACCCTGTAAATAATACACATATCATTTCGGACTGTATATTTGATATGTGAACGTACATTATCTTGTGATTGCATAATAAATGATATGATTATACAATTTAAAACACGTGGATTGTGTCTGCTAGATTTATACTACAGATTAATTACTGCATTGCAATTTAGTATTACTGCTTAATTTCTCTATAATCTGTGTTTAATTACATTTGCAAATTTGAAGATGGTTATATTTTATCCTGCATTTATTTATTTAATTGCCATCTTGTTATTCGCATAACTTAAAATGTATGTAAATTTCCTAAAATTTGGTGGGACGATTAGTCAATATTCAAGAAGCTGCTAGTAGAAATTGAGGAATAATCCGGTTAATGGTCAAGGTCAAGGTCATTTATAACTCAAAAAGTATTCAACTATATTGCGTGAAGCTTGGGTGGACGATTGGTCATGGTCAAAATCCATGAACCATTTTTTTTTTAATTTTGGGATCGATCGGGTCAGAGATCAAGGTCAAGGCCATTTATAACTTAATAACTCCAAGCTATCCAACCAAATTTTTTTTTAAAAGCAAACCTTCTTTAAATAAATGATAACAAACCAAATGGCCTGAAATTTGATGGAACGATTGGTCAATGTTCAGGAACAATTTAGTCCAATTTTGGGAGTGATCGGCGGAACGATTGGCCATAATCCAGTGACCAGTTATTATAGATTTAGGGAGAGAATGAGTCAAAGCGGCGGTGAAAGTATGCGCTCTACCGAGTGCTCGTAATCTAGTTGTATATGTGTTACAATGAAAAAAAAAATATTTATAACCATTTAATTAAAATGAATATTACCTATAAATAATATGATTATAATATTGTGTTGATTATGTTAGACAGACAGGAGAAATAAATGAAAATAATAATATTAAACTGTATACTTTTTATCATAAGACCAAAAATGTGGAACCAGCCGATAACTCGGAACTTACTGTGTAATTATTTAATCTAACTATAAGTAACGCAATGTTTTTGACGGGTATTGATTACGAAACAATGATTGATATTGAAAAAAACTTCTTGCAGAGGTAATAATACGTACTTCTGAATGATGAACGAGAATGATCTACTCAAATATGCAAAAATGAATGCACTAATGGGTGGTAAAGACAAGCCATAATTCTATCAATATTGAAAACAATTCTAATATCGCACCCGAGTGATATTTTCTGAAAACCTCATATACAGTTACCTAATATGACTGAGAATATTTAACTAATGAACATATCATTATGAAAGAACTAGATGATGGGCACTCATATAGCGCATACCTTCGCAAATGACTTTGACCTTCAACCTGTTCGCTTCCAAAATATAATAAACTGGTTCCTGGATAATGACCACTCGTCCCACCAAATTTCAGTCAATTACGTTGAAATAATTTTGAGTATTAATTAATGTGCTGATATTGACTTTTGAGCCTCAACCTGATCACAATGTAACCAAACAGTTGCTGGATATCAACCAATCGTCTCTTCAATTCTCCGGCAATTTGGCCGAATACTTTTTGATTTAAAAATTACCTCAATCTTGGACGTGATTGCTCCCAAAATCGAACAAATTGGTACCTGGATAATGAACAATCGTTACTCTCGTGCGTCGTTCTGATTCAGGCTGGAGGGGGTCATTTTCAACAACTTTTGAAGGGCCTCAGGAGATACGTCTCATAATTATGTAACAGGACAATAAATCTTTAATAATTATATAAATCTTTTCTTTTCCATTAAACTGAAGTCAAATAAGATGCCATTTGACGCATGATGCCATTTTACACATGCCAATTTCACTTGGTAGCTTCGTGAACACAAGTGCCTAGCTTAAAGTTCTTAAACAAATCATTTAACATTTATTATAGTTTATTTCATAGTTTAAGCTACCTCAATTACCATCAAATTTCTCGGTGAGTATTATTTTTCGAAAATAGTCCATTTGAAGGTCCCCTCCACTTGACTTCTTTTTATAACTATATTCATTAGAACTAAAGTTACTGATTATAAAACTACATATTTGGTTCAATACTTTTATTATAATATGTAATTGAAGTTATTCTTCACAAAAAGATCTACCTTCCGAAAATTCTGTTAAATCTAAGAAAATCGGATAGTGACATTTGAGAAAGGATATTTCTTATATTTATAATTAATTAAGACGCGAATACTTAATAGATTTCTTTTCTGTTAACTATTATATGTTTATATAACCTTAGCTCAACAAATTTAAAAGCATTTCCATAGAAAATATCATTTAGTGTTGGTGGAGAGCACCTTTAAAGTTCATTTATAGTTCAATATCATTGCTTTGCTATACATAATAACGATTAGTACCAATTGTTGCTATACGACTCTTAAAATGAAATATATAATATTTCATCAGATGCATCAACAAACAAAATTACTGTTGCTATGTTATATCCAAGAAGACCACATAACTATTTCTATAGAAACGATAATTAAAATCATCTTTTTTAAATATATTTCCCACGATTTTCTGTATTTTTTCTACAGTTACAATCAATTACATAAGAATGGGAAAAATCGCAACTGTTGTTAATATATAACATTAGTTTTCTGTATATAAATGAGACGATTTTCAGTATTGCCACCAAAAAATATTTGTTGGCCGAGTAACGAAGTAGCAATCACAACAATATGAGGTAGACATACTACACCGCAATGACATTATACAAAACCTAGTTCTTTCATTCAAATTTTATAATATAATTCAAATATTTATTTTGGAATATCTATTTTGTGAAACAAGTTCAGAAAGCATTGATTGGCTAATTGCTATTCCTATAGCTTTGTAAAGTTATATAGAAGAAGGATTTTCAATTATATATAATCGATTTCAGTTGAAAATTCAAATATTTATTGCATTTTTATTGTTAAAGACTGCTTCGCACATGTCAAGGATCCATTCGGGACGTCACCGGTCAGTGATTATTTATCACTCCGTGTAGCCGGTACTGTGTGAATATGTCCAATGTAATTAAAGTAACGATATATTTTTACACTGGCACTAAATCACTGAGAGGAGACGGACCGGTGACGTCCCGGACGGCTCACTGACATGTGTGAAGAAGCCTTAAACCATCCAACTTCTTATTTCCAAATTTTTCCTTTTGCCAGTCTTATCGTTCTCACTCTCCTCTCCGTGGTGGCACTGTCCAACGCTGGACTCTACCAGGGAATTTGCCCTGAATATCAAAATGTCGCAGATTTCGACTTGAATATGGTAAGAAAGGTCAATTTATTAACAAGAAGGTCTTGAATATTTCGATCATTCACCGTGTTTTATATCTTCAGTATCTCGGAAGATGGTACGAAATGCAGCACTTCGACAACAGCTTCGAAACGGGGGATCAGTGCATCACATCTGATTTTGGCTATATTTGTAAGTACAAACATATATATTTTCAGATCATAATCCAAAAACTGTACTCGAACTATAAATATCTGTTTACAAAAATTGAGCGTAATCATAATTAATTGTAATCAGAGACCTGGGTATAAATGAATAGGGGAGAATATATTGAAAATATTTGGCGTTGAAATGATTCAATTTTTAGATTTTTAATTAATATATCAATAGTTCATTGTTTAAGGCACCCATTTATATTTTAGCTGACACTGAAATGAGCATCACAAATTCTTGGTATGATGAAAATGGACTAAGTAACATCAATGCCACTGGAACTCTTACTGGAGTTGAACCTGGCCAATTCATTTTCTCCTTCCCAGGAGTTACTCCTGATTACTACAACGTTATTGCGGTAGACTACGAGAGGTACAGTTGCGCCTATGCTTGTAGACAGGTACGTGTATTCACAACAATTAGAAACCGATATCATGAACAAAAGACGATGAATCTAACGTTATACCTAACCTTTTAAGATCGGAAGTACCATGAATGAATTTGCCTGGCTTCACTTCAGGACAAATGAAAGGAACGAAACACTTTTGGTAAGAAACTAAATCTTAAGATTGGTGAAGATAATGGAAATATATAAATTAGTACAGCCGATTAATGTATAACTAATTCATAAACAGGTTGAAGCTCTAGGAGAATTCACCAAATATGGAATTGATGTCTCAAAGTTCGAGGTAACCTTCCATGGAGTCACTTGTCCTTACTACCCTGTACCTCAACTGTAGTACCAATTCATCATTAAGCAATTGAAGGATTTACTATAACTATAAAATTGGCTTATTTTAGTGGATAATTCAAATTGGTATAATTCTTATTATGAATAAATGATTTCACAAATTTCTGTTTATATTTTTTGTATACCTACTATTGAATTTTATAAAAATTGTGTCACAACTCATAGAAGGATTTAATTATTTACAGCAAGATTTATTGCAGATTGGAAACAGTTTTAATTTTGATTCAATCGTGTAACTCGATTATATTCAGAATTTCTTACAGTTGTCACCTTTAAATAAAGCAATACAATTTATATCAATACTATAAATATATCAATTTACGGTATAGAAACTCAGACAACCAATCAAACAAAATGTAAAAGATATCTGAACACGCACCAGTCCTAACTAAAACTGCTATAAAATCCCACCAATTGATTTTTCAATATTTTGTCTCTATAGAAACATTTATTTGATATTTACACATTCAATGGTGAACACAAAGAACATTTATCGATATAAAATAAAATAAACAAGCAAAGATGAGAAACAAATATTTCTTAGGTTTTATAACTATTTGTGCAAAAGCCATTTTCCCCATTCATCGATAAAATCCTTATAACATTCACAAAAAATGAATAAAACTTAAAAGAAAATTTAACTGTGGATGGGGGAAGGATTCAACAATAAAAGAAATACCAGAAAAAAAACAGGCACCTTTATTAGTTTTTGAAATATACTACTTAAAAGTTTTGTTCCGTTTTTTAGACACCCTGTATATTTGAATAAATATTCATAATATGAGCCTTTGGTCATTTATCTCTTTCTTTTTTTGTATAATCGTATGTAAAGACAGCTTCCAAATCGGGTTAAAAATATAATTATAAGAATACTAGGGTTAAAAGCACTTGAAAGGCGTCAATTACTATTATAGATACATCAGTTTGAAGCTAGAGAATGTTTTTTCTTATGATTATTAAAAATTTACTGTCGTATATCGTATGAGGTACATCTCCTGAGGTCTCCCTCGCAACCGAAATAAGAACGATACACGCTTCAGAACATTCTTCCAAACTTTCTTGATAGTGTCCTGGTTACATCTACCATCAAAGCATTTAGCACATTGTTAAAAGGGTCGATGGAATCTGTTTGCTGGAAAAAAAGAGCTGGAGTGGTGGAGTGCTATCTTGTATCCACCAAAGTGCAGAACGAGTTGCAGAATGGTGCAGCCCATGCCAAATAATGCTATTTGGCTTCATTTCAGTTTCACTTCATTTCAGTTTCACTTCATTTCAGTTTCACTTCATTTCAGTTTCACTTCATTTCAGTTTCACTTCATTTCAGTATCACTTCATTTCAGTATCACTTCATTTCAGTATCACTTCATTTCAGTTTAACTTCATTTCAGTTTCAATTCATTTCATTTTCACTTCATTTCAGTTTCAATTCATTTCAGTTTCACTTCATTTCAGTATCACTTCATTTCAGTATCACTTCATTTCAGTATCACTTCATTTCAGTTTAACTTCATTTCAGTTTCAATTCATTTCATTTTCACTTCATTTCAGTTTCACTTCATTTCAGTTTCACTTCATTTCAGTATCACTTCATTTCAGTATCACTTCATTTCAGTATCACTTCATTTCAGTTTCACTTCATTTCAGTTTCAATTCATTTCAGTTTCACTTCACTGTAAAATATTTCCCCTCATCAGTATGTGAACTACGTCACTTTGAATTAACTCTGAACAAACTATAGGCGTCACATCGAACAAAAAGTTTAAAATATACCTGATTCAAATATTTTTTAATATGTTAACAATTAATGCACTTTACTGTCTCAAATATCTTAAGATTTAATTAGCATTTGATTGTGATACCTTAACTATTCAACAATTTGAGATCAGGTATAATTATTATTCAAATCAATAAACGAATGAAAATAGTAACACATGTAAATTTCGCCTGGTAGTTTCGTGAGCACTGATACACACCAGTACATTGATTGAAGTTTTTAAACAATTACAAAAACTAGACCTTAAAACGTCAAGGTGGATGAATTCATCTTTTATTTTTTAGTAATATACATATGTAGATGCATTTAAGTAGTTTTTTGTGACTGCAAATAAATATTGTACGAATGTTCTTCACCGTTTGAGTTCATCCCTAGTGAATAGTATTTGTATATACAAGCAGAGACGAGTTACTTCATGAGTATTACTAAAGAAAATTCTAACAATTCTAAAATTATTCTTCAACCTATACAATTTTAAAAACAATTTTACGGCAAACTATGAATAATTATAATTATTTAAATAGTATATTATTATTAACCGTAGGTAGATCTATGTAATTTTTGTACTTATTATTCCCCACATGAGTGATATCGCATGAGCGAGCTAATAAGAACTTTAGGTAAAAAAATCCAATCAATAACCGTGGCTATAAAACTTATAGCATAACCTCAAATAATGTCGTTTTTCTGCACAGTACTAACTGAACATTCTCAAAGTGCAGATATTGTTAAAGACAATTCTGCCATCAATGGTATTTCATACTATATTGTTCTTAAGAATTATATTAAAATTATTTATAAGCCAAATTATTTCAGGAAAACTGCCAATAATTTTTCTTGCACCGCAGCAACAACTTTAAAGTTTTGTACATGCTGAATTTTTACAGCGCTGGTTTATTTAATTATTATTCTCCAGCTTTAAATTAATGAAATTTGATAATAAGGTGCCGGTGTAAGATCTGTATTTGATGTATGTATGTTAAGGCATGCTTCTTGTGAATAGTTTCATTTAACTTCAATTGAACAAAAGTTTTAAACAGCTGGCACATGCGATATCAGTAAAAAAATAAGTCAAGTATTACACATCGATTGTCGGATTATAATCATCTATAATTTAATTAATTATAACAATTCGTAGCTTGCAATAAAATAATTAAATATAGTAGCAAATTTTATGATAATTTTGAATTATTGTTATAGATTTAATTGATAAAACTTCAACAAAAGCAGTTTTAACGAAGTTTTCAGTTTCATTTTACATAGGAAATGTTAAAATCCTATTATGAATAAACAGTGAAATGTTTCATGAAATTTGAAGCCTTTCCCAAAAGCAAAACAAAGAATAACTATCGGATATTTTATATCCAACTGCAAGAATTTAGAAGCTATGTTTTTTATACACTCACACTAATACTTATTTCACAATCTCCGTTCAACAGTTCTAAAATATCAAGAACACAGTAAGAGAATTCACCATGAACTACCTCATGGATAGGATGATTCTCTCACAAGTGCTCGTGCTCCTGATGTTGGTTCTAACACCACCTCCTTCTGCTGCCCAAAACATATTCACGAGAAAGCCTGCAAAAACTGTTAGGAATTATGATACGTATACTGAAGTGGGAAGAGCTTGTGAGTTTTCCTATTCTTGATATAGACAGACTGGCATATATTTGAAATTTCTATAGAATTATCCACAGACTAATTTATATTTATTAGCAGTAGTTACGTTGAACAAAAATACAAACTGATTATAGAAAATAATTGAGGTATTCCAGAAGTGTTAGTCCATTTAGAGTCCTCGTGTATATGCTCAACTATGTTGGATCAGCCTAATTTTGTAAGAATTGATGAAATTTAAAGACAAATTTAATCAACTTATAACATAATCATCATAATCATTAATAATTCCCTATTAAATTTTGAGATTTTTCATGGCAATGATAGTTCTATCGATATCTATTAATTAAATTGTGTTTCTCATTGTAGAAGAGTCAAATAATTGTTAAGATTTTAATAGACTGATACCTGTCGCACTAATTATTATAATATTACAAATATCATATTTTAATATTAAATATTTAATCCATAGATATGTTTATTTTCTCGGTAAATCATTATCTTTTGATATTAAGGTACATGCAAGAATATCTGTAATGGAAATCCAAAGTGCCACCTCGTGTCTGCAACCAGGCAATTAAATGGAAAAATTGGATGTCGATTCTCGAGTTTGCAACATGAAGAACTGGAAGATGATGCATCGGGAATAACCTATGTGAAAAGTAAGATTCTGAGTACAAATTTAATTATACAAAAATCAGCAAATTCTAACAGTATTCTAGCAAACAGTTTCCTAATGTATGATAAGTCAATTTTCTGCTACAAACTATTCAGAAATTTAAAAAATGTTCGTCTGATATTAGCATTCTATTCTATCTTTAAAATGAGATAGTAAATGAATATAGTTCTCAATATTGTTTGTTTAATTTGAATTGGTTACTTATATCACGAAATCATAATTGATAATATACATTTACCATTCAATAGCTGGTCGCACTGATGAATGTGGTACACCGTTCACTCTTGTCAGAGGAGTGGGTTGCATCAACATCACAGTGCAAATGAACATCAATGAAAATGCGGAAGAATCTTGTCCAAAAGGCTCAAAGTTGTTCTCTCCAGCAACTCTTGCGATATTCGAAAACCTTAGACTGTATTTGTTGAGCTTTAGACCAGGTAATACTATTTTATATTGCATGATAATGAACCAAATGAATGAAGTCTAATAGACATCAACAGCTCTCGTAATTAAGACTCTCGTAATATTCCGATATGCATTTCCCAAATTGAAATGCTGGGTAAATAGATAAACACGTGAAGATTATCATTGAAGTTGTGCTTAATTTTTTACTTTATTCATTAGATTAAAATATTAGAGTTTCCATCAATTTTAAAAATATATCAATTACAGATCCACAAAATAATCAATACCTTTGGATTGGTGCAAGTAAGAACTCTTCAGGGGCATACATTTGGACCTCAGGAGGATATATAGCAGGACCGGACCCAACTGATCCTCTGTCTATACCTAAAGGAACATACCCCTTCAGTCCAAATGAACCTAATCACACTGGGAAGTGTCTACCCTTAGCTTTTCGTGTCACTGGTCATTACCGAAGCTACTTCTACTTGATCGATTCTAGCTGTAGTGGTAATTATAGAAGTATTTGCCACAAAATTTAGGTTTTTTGATCACCTTTTGATCAACTATCTCACGATAATTAAATGTCACGGAAATTTGATGTAAAAGAGGAGTAGCACATGCAGGCCAGAAGAATTTATTCCTTGTATAATAAGGAAATATCCCAGGAATAAAGCATTCTTTCCTGGGAATAGTTTGACCTGTGCTGTCTTATGTTGTCTCCCTCTTTTTACATTTAAGAAAAGGCACAAATTTACTCTTTTTAAATGTTTTAAGAGTTGATAGAATTAATTATTCAAAAAACATCACTTCTGTTGACAGCGATTATAATAAATTTGTGTGAATTTTATTATTAGTATTATTTGTTGACAAAGCATAACAATAATTTAATGGAAAACTTTAACATAAACACAACATAATTGTAACCTTACCGAACTAATTTTAACGTACTAACAGTTATTTTATCGAAATCTTATTGTTATCTTTAACATTAATTTTCATCTTAATAGTAATTTTAAAATAATAACAGTTTTATCGAAATGTTAATTTCATCATAATAGTATTTTTTCACCAAAATAGTAATTTCAATCGTAATAGTAATTTCATCGTAGCTAATAGTAATTCTTTTGTAATATTAATTTTTCTGGTATTATATTTTCAGTAATAGAGATTTCATCACAATAGTACTTTACCGTAATAGTATTTATTTCGGAGTAAAAATTATATTTCAATATTATTTTTATCACAATATTATTTTTATCGTTATATTTTATCATTATTATAACATTGCCATATACCACAACGTCAAACTTTCAAATTTTTAGTAAGTAAGCCATGGAGAGCTATATTCTTAATGCATACTAAATCGTCGGTGAACATTAAAATCGATGAGCCATTCAGAAACAATTAGTAGGGCGTTGTCATGACGCTTGGTAGTTCCGTGAAATGCGTTGTAACGCTTTAGGGGACTGACTGTCTGAATTAAGAATAGGGTTTTCATATTGAAGAGAAGTTTAGAACTTGAAAGAGTTTTATGGGAATACATCCTAAGTTTCTGAACAATCTTCGTCAAAGACATCTTTAAAAATTCGCGCTGAAAAAAATATCAAAAAGGGAATCTCTTTACATCGTTCTTTTCAGATAGAAACAAAACAATTTCACCATCACGTTTAGAAATTTTCACTCTTTAAATCTGTATAACGTTTTTGTCGAATTTCTCAATAAAAATTCGCCTCCTCCTCTTAAAAAATATACATAGATTCATTTTGAGTAATTTGAAGTGACTGTTAATATTCACCAACTTTAAACTTCAAACTAGTGGAATGTTATTTTATAATAACGGCTAGGGTCAGATTATCAGACTAGGGATTTAAAATCATTATTTACAATAGCCCCCTCATTGTTCTTTTTTATATTTCAGCTAAAATTATTTTTGTTCAGAATGACTCTCATATTCTTCATATTGCTTTGTTATTCTTCCTCAACTTCTTCCAGGTATTTTCCTCTTCTCTTAGCCTTGTCATATCCATGGGTAAGCAGACTGACGGTGTAGGTCTCTATCCATTTATGCCAATTCTTGCCATCCATGCACTATAGGTAGACTCGGTAATCTGTGGTCGCCGAGTTATTGACCTAGTGCATGGACCCCTCTTCAACAAGGCCTTCTTCTATTCATGAATTTTTCTTCTCTTCATATACCTAGTTGTGGATAGAGACAACTCTTAAACACCTAAAATAATAATGATAATTTTTATTTGTATTGATGATAGATTTGTTCCGTTCAAACTGAATTTTAATATTGAAGAGAAATACATGGGTGGCAATGAAAAATTAAATTATTTCTTCAAGCTTTCGATTTTTTCAAAAACTCATCCTCAGGAAAACCTTAATATATCTTAACTCTACAATATAAATAAAAAAAATTCTTCAATCTAGGATACAGACATGAATAAATATCACTAATTTTCCAATTAATTAAATAAACAGATGAACTTAGTAAAAAACTATCCACCCACTTGGAAATAGGAGCAGGTTCGAGGAAGCGGTTAAGCCGATCGAAGTAATCTCCCGGCAGTCAAGGAGCGACGAGAGCGCAGCGTGGGAGCCAAACTGACCGCTTTGGGAACATGCTCCTATTTGCCCAGCGCGCTGACTAACTGCTGATGCGTGGTCCTTAGCCAAAACTGATATATTAGTAATGTAATATTAAAGTCGTGGCTACGTCCCCCTCATCCGCAGTGAGGCAGCATTTATGAATATTATTCATCATAACAAAGTATAGCCAAAGAATATTTTATGAATATATGATCGAATATAAATTTAGATGCATTATTCGGATCTCTTTACTTTTACGTCCGAGAAAAAAGTTCGAACCGTAAAAGTAAATAAAAAAAAATCGGATCTTAAAATGAAGAACAAATTTTGAAATCAAAATTGTTCATAAATTTTCAAACATTCAGGCTTGTAAATATAATACCGCTGATACGCGTTGTATCTAATATATTAGGATTTCCAATATTTGTAAGATGTATGTACGGAGTTCTTTGGCGGTGACTGTTAATAAATTCTGTACCAACTTATGTATAAGGCTCGTCACTGCTACGGAACTCCACGTAAAATAACTTTATTTCGAGTATCGACATATATTTCTCTGCCCTGATGCGGTGATGTACAATGTATCTTCGCATCTGGAAACTGGTCTGCAACTCTGGATCCACTTGTGCATAGTCGGGCAGAATCCTCACACACACTGATGTGGCTAGTCAATTGTACAGCGTCCTCATCATATCTATCTAAATTAGCCTTGTATTAGCTATGGCAGGCTAAAACTTTACCACTATGTGAGACGTCTGGAATTCGCCACCGGAAGACATTTGTTCCAGGCTTACCGCTGTATCAAGGGTATGTGATGTAGCCTACTTGTTTCTAAGTCTGGTACAGTGAGGTTATTAATTTAACGTGGTGTAAATCGTTCCTTCCCTACCATTCATTGAATTACATACCATATATAAAATTAATACCATTCAATATTTAATTAGCATAAAGCTGCCAAATTACTCCATTACTCTTATTACTTGTTGGATAATCTTATTCCAGTCGATATGATAATATATATTATCATATCATGAATTACTAACTTACTATTACTCTTTATGTTCTATCGAACTAAATTACCTTTAATTACAATTAAGTAACCATAAGGTTACATTACTAAAACTAAAGTACTTTATTAAATCCTTTCTATTTTCATTCTCATAGTTTCATTCCACAACTTAATTATTCTATTTTTCTATCTACAGGTGATTGTCAGCGAAACACAGCTGCGCTCCTTCATCTGCCGTACTTCATCATGTTATAGTTTTAAACTTTAACTTTTAACTGTTATTAATACTGTTGCAGTTTGTACTTCATCATAATAAAACTTTAGTATTTGATCAATTTTTGTTATATACCTTTTTATAAGCTATAACTATTAAATAATTACTGAAGTACTAAACTAAAATTGAATAACCAGTACTAAAATTAAATAACTTAAATTACTAAATTCAAGATACGTTGACCCATATAAGGATATCAAATTTTTTATACTACAATTTTCAAGATGTAACATTTTTCAATGGAAAGGTCATTTTTTAAGAAAAGTAATACATGAAAATATTTATAAAAAAAAAATCAGACCTTGAAAGTAAATCAAAATAATGTTCGGACAGTAAAAGTAAATTAGCCGTAAAAGTAAAGATATCCCCCCATTATTCTTCCATTAACTCATAATTATATAGATTTCACAATTCTCGTTCAATAATTTTTAAATACCAAGAACACAGTAAGAGAATTCACCATGAACTACCCCATGGATAGGATGATTCTCTCACAAGTGCTCGTGCTCCTGATGTTGGTTCTAACACCACCTCCTTCTGCTGCCCAAAACATATTCACTTTAAGGACTAAGCTTAAATTTAAATGAACTAAGAATATTAAATGAGCAATTTATATAATTTCATTGTCTCATGTCGTGATAGCTATATTGTCTATGAATACTATATCGTAGATGAACATTCAAATCGATGACCCCTGCAGAAATAATTAGTAAGGCGCAGTCATGACGCTTGGTAGCTCCGTGAAATCGGGGGGCAAGTGACGCAGGGCGACTGTCTAAAGTGAAAAAAAAATCATTTTTTTTTGCTGTTGAAGTTGTAAATTTTAGAGAGTTTTTTGTGTATGCATCCTAAGATTCTGAACAACCTAACACATTATTTGAAAAAACCAACCGATTTGACCAATGTATATTAACTTACAAGGTAGAGTATTGCGCAGGTTCATATCAAGATGATTACAGTTATGTTGTAAAAGACGCTGGCTGGTGTGACCCATGATAATTATTTTTACATAGAAACACTGTATACTATTCATTCTTTTAGAATAAAATGCTTAAATTTTTTTTTACTAAACTGACTGTATTCAACATTGTGAACACTTTCCATACATTTGAGTAAGGTTTAATAGAGAAAAACGTGTTATTTTTCTCTTCAAAGTGAGCTTATGTAAGAGCTATCAATCCTGTCTTATCTTATTCTGTAAATATGTTCCTAATTCTTACATCTTTAGGAAGCCTAAATAATTTAATTAAATCCATAACACATTTTTCATTGCATCCGCACACAGAACAAACAACCATGGCAAAAATTCTTATATAAAATTAACTTATTAAGTCAATGTATATAATATTACATTTAATGTAATATTAAAGTGTTCGTAGGCGCTTTATTGTTTATCCACAGAAGAGTCTAAAATTAGTATCAAGGTGTAGCATACCTTGTAAGTTTATATACCTTGGATTTGAAAATCACATTTATAAAATTTCACTGTACAAATCTGTATTATGTTTTTGTCGAATTCTCTTCTTGAATAATTTGTTGTGGCTGTTAATATTCATCAACTTCAACCAAGTGGAATATCATTTGAATAAAGGCTAGGTCTGATTACCAGACTAGATGTACAAAATCATTACATAGTTACAATCGGGCCCTAATTGTCCGTTTATTTTATTTTTGCTATAAATAGATTTATTCAGAATGAAATATTTTTCCTCATGTTGCTGTGATATCTTTCCACAAATTCTTCTTCTCCTTTCCTTTTCTTTCTGACTTTCTATATTCATAGGTAAGCGGACTGACTGTGTAGGTCTCTATCCATTTATGCCTATTCATGCGATCCATGCACTAGGTTGTCACGTTATAACCATGTGGTAGACGAGTTTTGACCTATAGTGCAATTTCACTGTCTCCTCTTCTACATGGCCTTCTTCTTCTCATGTCTTTTCCAATCACCTGGTTGTGGACAGAGACAACTCTTAAACACCTAAACATTGATATGAATATTCCTCATCATAATAGTTAATCGCTATAGTGGAATATTATTTGAATCTTTTTGCAAAGAATCATTGGTATTCTAGAATCTTATGAAAATAATCTTCTTACAATTTTAATATGTAACATTCACAATTTTATAAATGAATGTATGACAGAATATAGCACAAGATTATTGAGTATATATGATAAAATATAAATTTAGATGCATTATTCTTCCTATCACTCATAACTGATATATAAAATTCATAATCTTTCATATCAAGAACACAATAAGAGAATTCACTATGAACTACCTCATGGATAGGATGATTCTCTCACAAGTGCTCGTGCTCCTGATGTTGGTTCTAACACCACCTCCTTCTGCTGCCCAAAACATATTCACGAGAAAGCCTGGAAAAACTGTTAGGAAGAATGATACGTATACTGAAGTGGAAAGAGCTTGTGAGTTATCTTATTATTGGTATAAAGAGAAAGATATACGTATGTTAGGAATAATTAGGTAGTTATCCAAAGAGTCATTTTTAAAACTTATCAGAAGTTTTGTTAGTCGAAAGTATTCAAAATGATCTAATAAAATACTTAGGGTGTTGGTTCCACTTGAAGTCCAAATTTCTCGTGACTACCATTGGTAGGAACTGGTACCATGTTACAGATTAATTAAATAAGTTTTCTTTGACATTAAAAATTTATTATCAGCAATAATAATTCCCTATCTGATGTCTAGATATTCGATAATAAAACATGCTCAAGACTTCTTTAACACAGTATAAATCGATGTTCATTCCATTACTTCATTACATTATTATCAAAAATGGTATTCAATTATTTCTTTCTTCCGGGTGCCTGGAAAGAGTCTTTAGAAATTCAATTCATAGATATCAGTTTTCTTATCAAAGCATTTATGCATTTATTATCTTCAATATCAAGGTACTTGCAAGGATATCTGTAATGAAAATACACAGTGCCACATCGTGTCTGCAACCAGGCAACCCAACGGAAAAATTGGTTGTCGGTTCTCGAGTTTAGAATACGAAGAACTAGAAGATGACACATTGGGAACAACCTATGTGAAAAGTAAGATTCTGAATGCAAACTAAGTTATAATTTGAATTTTTTAATGGATGGTAAAAAAATTTCTTGTATAAAGTATTCTGAAATGTAAAAATAGTGTTATCTTGGAATCAACAACTTTGTAAATCGGTAATAAGTTGGAGAATGAGTCTAGTTATTGAGATATCAATATTAGTTGAATTTGATGTGATTTCATATATCTTGTAAGGACAACTGATCTTTATTTCGATAGCTGGTCGCACTGATGAATGTGGTGCACCGTTTACTCTTGTCATAGGAGTGGGTTGCATCAACATCACAGTGCAAACGAACATCAATGAAAATAAGGAAGAATCTTGTCCAGAAGGCTCAAAGTTGTTCTCTCCAGCAACTCTTGCAATATTCGAAAACCTTAGACTCTATTTGATGAGCTTAAGTCCAGGTAAGAATATTTACCAATGCATGATGAAGAATCAATTGAAAGAAGTCTAAAAAACCTCAGAAGATCTCATATTATTAATACTCAGTCAAAATTCACCGTAATGTTAGAAGTATTACTAAATATGTGTAAAAAATTGAAATATGGTGTAAATTAAATAAAAAAAGTGAAGATTACCACTGAAGTTGTGCTTATTTCTTTACTTTATTCATTAGAGTAAAATATTATAGTTTCCATGAATTATAGTTTATGAATTATGTCATTTAACATTATTTTTTGTTTAAAAAGACATCATTTTTCCATATTATAGATCCCAACGAATTTCAATACCTTTGGATTGGTGCAAGTAGGAACTCTTCAGGGGCATACCTTTGGACATCAGGAGGGTACATAGCAGGACCAGACCAAACTGATCCACTGACTGTACCTAAAGGAACATACCCCTTCAGTCCAAAGGAACCCAATTTCACTGGAAATTGTTTTAGTTTATCTTGGCGAGTTCCTGATGATAGCTACTATCACTTGATCGATATATCTTGTGTTAAGAATTTAAAAAGTATTTGCCATAAAATTTAGGCTGTTTGAACACCTTTTGACAAACTCTCCTACGAATATAAATGGCACTGAAATTAGATGAAAAAATGAAATGCAGTACTTTGATCTGTGTTGTCTTCACTTTTCTCCCTCTCTTCACAATTTGCTAGTTTTGACTAATTATTAATCTACTGATCTATTTAGCAGCAATTATAATATCGCACAAATTAACTTTTATTGTCTTAAGATATTTTATCTATATGCATTATTCAATGTATTCACAATACATCTGATGATAGAGCTGATTCATTTCTCTTTCTAATTATTTGTTTTATTGTTGACATAGGATATTAATAATTTTATGGAAAACATTTCGAACAAAATAACAACGTAATTGTAACTTTAACGAAATAGTAATTTTATTATCATAGTAATTTTATCCTAATAGTAGCTTAATTAATCGTAATGCTAATTTATCAAAATAGTAGTTTTATCGTAATAGTAATATTAACGTGATAGATACGTTATAGAAATAGTAATTTTATCGTAATAGTAATTTTATCGTAATAGTAATTTTATCGTAATAGTAATTTTATCGTAATAGTAATTTTATCGTAATAGTAATTTTATCGTAATAGTAATTTTATCGTAATAGTAATTTTACCGTAATAGTAATTTTATCGTAATAGTAATTTTATCGTAATAGTAATTTTATCGTAATAGTAATTTTATCGTAATAGTAATTTTATCGTAATAGTAATTTTATCGTAATAGTAATTTTATCGTAATTGTATTTTATTCATGATGGTATTCCTTACATAATATTATTTGTTTTGCAATTCGTTTGGAGTGGTTGTGATAATTTTATACAATCCCTGTTTCTTTTTATTAGCTTTCTTAGTAAAAGGTCTATCAAACATTATAAGTATATTATTTCTCACGATACTTTGTAAGTATTTTATTAAGTTACATGCTTTTGCATAAAGAAAATCTTAGCTGTTGTTAATTCATTTTAAATGTTCTTCTGCTGTAAAGAATATATTGTTCTACTATTAATGCAAACATATTGTTTTTATATACAAAAACCAAAATGCTTAATTCAACTGTTATTCAGAAACCATTCGAAACCTAATTTAACAATCATTTCTTATTTTTTCTATCTCCTCATTCTTGCTCTTCTCCACGTGGTAGCGGTTCCAGCTCTGGAATCTATAACCAGGGACAAATGACAATCACCCGAATCATAAAATGTCCCAGTTTTCGAAATAGTATAAAAACGTCAATATATCGAAAAGAATAACTTGAAACTGTTGATTAATTAATATGAGTAACTTTTGTAATGTATGAAATGCAGCACCTCGATAACAGATTCGAAACATATGAGTTTGGCTAGATTGGTGAATTCAAACATCTATACATACATATTTCTTATCCGTAAGTTTTTACCTTTTTTCAACCTGTGAATTTCTTTTAACAAAAAACTCTGAAGTATGTACCTATCAATTATTGATTTATCAAAGTTCCAATGCACATTTTACCTGACACAGAAATAAGCATCACTATTTCCTGGTATGGTGATAATGGAAATCCCAGGAGTTACTCATGATTACTCGAGATTGCGCAAGTGTCAGTTGCGCTTTTTATAAAATTGCTTATTCTTATGGAAAACAATCCTTTATTTCTTATTTAAATTAAAAAAACGAGGTTCTTCACATTAAAAACAAAAGGAAAACAAATGTATTTAATTCTAAACGTTTGGAAGAATGTTTGATATTACAGGAAAAAAATAAAAAATAGTTTTGTTCTCTATTTAACATATTACCAAGTTATTTATACCATTAACCATCATATTTTAATTAAATGGACCAATTAATGAAAAATAATTGTTTATCTACTCCATCACTGTTGGTCCTGCTTCATACCCTTTACGTGCCTTGCGCACTCTCGAGATTGTGGCGCATTTTCAAAGATCCTAAAAACGCGCAGTTCATTCTCGAGAATGTGTAAATTGGCAAATAGTGCGGAACATATTCACTAGCAATAATCTTGTAATCAACAGAGTATTATCGAAACCCTGGCAACGAATCAAATAAAAGTAAAAACAAATCGCAATGTTAATATAACACTCAAATCTGTATTATATTTTGTAATATTTTAGATTAATTAACATAAAGATTAAGTTTAATTTTTGTTAAATGTTTTATTATTACCATACATTATACACCAATTATGGTTATATTTTGTATGTCTGAACAATTTGTAATATTCTCTTTTAGGAAAATAATATGAATGACAAATATAATATTAAAGAAGCCAACTTTATTTCATTGTCCCTTGCGTCATTAGGAAAATCAATAGTAATTAATAACTATGTGCAAATGAATGAGAGTCATAGGAACTTTTATTACTAACGGATTTACAGAATGATTTGTACAACCCAGGCATCATTTTTTTGTAAGCAAGTCGAAATGAACAATACAGCAGTTTGATTGGAAAATTATTGATTTGAAGATAGTGCGTCTCTCCAATCATTTTCAGTGTCATATGGAAGAACTTAACCCTCTATGTTAAAAGAAGACGTTTTGTCCTTTATATCTTTCATGTTATTTCTTTAAATTTACAGGCTTTTCTTGACTTTGTTCCTACATGAATACCAACTATATTTTTGTATTTGAAAGTTTAAAAATATTAACGTATCGTCAAAAAATCATGTAAATCACGTAAGTTAGGGAAATATATGTAATGTGGTCACGTGTGGCAACGTAAATACTACAGTTCGGTTAGCCTCTAAATACAGTACAGTCCACGTTTTCATGGAGTACACAGAGCTGTGATTGGATCACATTCCACCCAATCAAAGCTCGGCTCACTTGTAAAAATACAGTACCGAAGGTTTATAAATAAGACATGTGTTTCTTAAACACAAAGTCAAACCTTCCGATACATTCTGATAGTCAATCTTATTATGGTGAAGCGACCAAATAAACACATGATTACGTTTCTATTCATTAGAACACATATGCACATTTGAAGTTGTTTTTATTTATTGTTAAATAAGCTTAGTTTTCCGATATATATTGCAGGTATATTATATTTTAACGTTCAAATCAATTCTGGGCATCAGGGGTCAAATAACGTATATCGTGATAGCAATATTGTACATGAATTTTAGATCATGTGTAAACATTCAAATACATGAACTGTTGATGGAGATCACTAGGCGTGGTCATGACGCTTGGTAGTTTCGTGTACACCGGTACAACTCTTTAAGATGTACATAAAATAGATAGTTATATAGAATGAGGTGGAAGAATGATTTGTCTCTTCATTTTCGTTTTTATATAGGCATTTGAGTAATTAGAAGTGACTGTAAATACAATTTGTGCAGGGGCCCTATTGTTTTTTTCGTGTCTCTTTAACTCACGTAGCTGTTGATAGACACAATTCTAAAACAACTGAGATAATTATGATGATATTATTTGTATTCAATGTGAATTAATAGATATTATATGAATGCTCTTTTCATCAAAAGAGTTTATCACTAGTCTAATATATTTTTAATCTTCATGTAGAAACCAATTTCTCTGATATTCCGAAATTTATTTTAAAAAATTTACAACTTCAATTTGTAACATTTACGTTGCTATATATCAATCCATTATTATTTTCACATGATCAATTATATATTGAGTTACATTATTATTCTAAACAATAATAACAAATACAGATTTCACAATCTCCGTTCAACAGCACTTAAATATCAAGAACACAGTAAGAGAATTCACCATGAACTACCTCATGGATAGGATGATTCTCTCACAAGTGCTCGTGCTCCTGATGTTGGTTCTAACACCACCTCCTTCTGCTGCCCAAAACATATTCACGAGAAAGCCTGGAAAAACTGTTAGGAATTATGATACATATACTGAAGTGGAAAGAGCTTGTGAGTTTTCATATTCTTGATTTAAATTAGAAATATTGTTTCCTGTTTAAAATTTCTTACGAATTGTCCAAGCAGTATTTATTTAATATTTTTAGAAGTTTTGTTGATTTAAGATATAAAAAATAATTTAAGAAAAAAAAAACTGCTTTGGATGTGTTGGTCTCATTCAAGTACAAATATTTCCCGGACAATCACTGATCCAAACTGGTATTATTTTAAAGATAAATTATAATGAAATAAATAAATATCGTCTCTATAATTACTAATCAAACCTTTGTCCTACAATATAATATAATATATATTGAATTTTTTACTATTATTTAGGATTGTATTCATATCTACATTGCATTTTGTTTACCAATAAATAATATCATTATCATTAATTTCTTCCTTGAGCCTGGAAAGAACTTTTAATAATTCAATCATAGATATTAACTTTCTTGGTAAAAATATTTACCTAATTAATATCTTCTGAAAACAAGGTACATGCAAGAATATCTGCAATGAAAATCCACAGTGCCACATCGTGTCTGCGACCAGGCAACCCAATAGAAAAATTGGATGTCGGTTCTCGAGTTTGGAACATGAAGAACTGGAAGATGACGTATTGGGAACAACCTATGTGAAAAGTAGGATACTGACTACGAGAAAGCTATACAAAAATTATCTAGCAAAATTCACATCATCATAGTAGTTTGTAATGTGTTATTAATATATTTTATTTTGAAAACTACTAGAATAATAATATTAGAATAAGAGAATAATATAGAAATAAGAAAATATTTGGTTACGGTCATAGTCATCCAATATTTAAAATTAAGTCGTAGATCATACTGGTTCTTGAAAGCTCAATATTTTTTTAGTTTGAAGTGGTTGCATTGTACTAATAATTAATAATATATCTTTATTTCAATAGCTGGTCGCACTGATGAATGCGGTACACCGTTCACTCTTGTCATAGGAGTAGGTTGCATCAACATCACAGTGCAAATGAACTTCAATGAAAAGGCAGAAGAATCTTGTCCAAAAGGCTCAAAGTTGTTCTCTCCAGCATCTCTTGCAATATTCGAAAACCTTAGACTCTATCTGATGAGCTTTAAGTGGTTCGGTAGGTTTCAAATTGAATATTTTCCCTTTCTTTTATTCAAGCAGAATACATCAACATGAGTGTAGAATACCCTGTGTAAATATAACAGATCTAAAACGTGTACAGTAGGATATTTAGGATAGGTTGGGAATAGGTTGAGGTGAAGTATAGAAAGTGTGGGAGTAAATTTTGAGGATATTTAGGGAAAATGCACTACTCTGTAATTGGATAATAATTCTTTCAAGAGAGAGTTACAGGTACTTGTTAGGAGTAGTATGACAGTAAATTAATATGACAGTTTTTGTTCCAGAAGACGTGAAAGAGCTTGCTTGAAAGAAAATACATTGCATTTTTCGATATCTGAATTTGATAAAGGAATATTGCAAGCTATGTCAAATGTAACTTCAGATATCTCATTGTTATGTCGCAGAACAACTCTTCATGTCTCAAGTCTAAATGGAAATAAGAATTTTGAAATAGAAGGTTGAAGTTACACTTAAAATACTCGTTTTCTTTAATAAAACTCTTTTTCTATGGACATTATCAAAATTTTAGCACGAACAGAAAGGTTTTCTTTTGTCCTGTTCTACATATACTTAAAATTTAAAAAAGAAATAAAATGCACTCACAATAACTATAACCATCTACACTGAGAAAAATAAACTATTCCAACTGATGCACTTAGGTGTTTCGAGTTCACCCTATGGCTCTGTCTTCAAAGGGAGCCAGTCACTTTAGTGTCTTCAAACTATAGTTTGGATGCACTAAAGTGTCTTAGGCATTAGTTTGTTTGGGATTTGAGACACTAAATTGCATCGAACTGATGCACCTTAGTGGATCCACACTAAAGTGCATCCACACTAAAGTGCATCCACACTAAAGTGCATCGAACTGATGCACTAAAGTGTCTCGCTTTGGAGGCAGAGCCATATCGTGAAATCGATACACCTGGGTGTATCAGAGTTTTTCTGAGTGTGTAATGCTGGTAGTATTAAGTTATATAAATTGAAGAGCTGGGTAAATTAAATAAACACGTGGATATTAACATAAATGTAGTGCTCATTATTTTAATTCGCTCAATTTTTTCCTAATCAAAAATATCACAGTTTCATTAAATATTAGATTTTAAAAATACATCAATTAACATATTACAGATCTCAGAACAAACCAAGTTCTTTGGATTGGTGCTAGTCGGAACTCTTCTGGAGTGAACATTTGGACCTCAGGAGGATACATAGCAGGACCGGGCCAAACTGATCCACAGAATTTACCAAAAGGAACATATCCCTTTGGTCCTACTGAACCTGATTACTTAGGAAATTGCTTATGTGTATATTGGAAAGCCTCTGGTGATAGCTACTTTCATTTAGCCGATACTAAATGTGATCGTGATTTGAGAAGTATTTGTCATAAAATTTAGATTGTCTGAACGCCTTTTGATCAACTCTCTCACAAATATAAATGTCACTGAAATTAGATGGTGAAGAGCAATAATTTGATTTGTGTTGTCTTACCAGGTCTTCATCTTCTCACAGTGTGCTACTTTTAATTATTTACCGATCTCACTAACACAATTTATAATATTGCACAAATTGACTAATATATTGAAATATAAATCACTTCAGCTGATTGAGTTTATAATAAATTTTTAGCTCTATCAAATAATTAATTTTATTGTTTACAAAGCAAAAAAAAAATGATAGAAAACCTCCAAATCAAACTAACGTAATTATTTTAACTTAAAGCAATTTAATCTTTTTAGTAATGAAGCTTCAACGTAGTAGTAATTTCATCGCAACAGTAATTGTATCGTGATGGTTTTTTTCCATGCCGGGAAATTTCACTGCGAAAAGTTCCCCGATGGAAAGATCCACCAGTAAAGCCCCTTTCTGACGTTCCGACAAATCGCTTAAAGGAAACCTAGCCGATTTAAAATATATATGATCTTATCTAGGTACTAGATAGTAACTAGCCGTTTATATATAATTCCTATGCACAATTAAGTACCTATGCGATTATACAATATCTAACATAAATGCTTACCTAAGTATCTAGCCTGAGGTATACATGAATGAAGAGGTGATAGTATAAATGAAGTCTATGAACCTACCTAACACAATAATCTAAGACCTCGTAGTTTAAGAGCATAAACCTAGCGCTATCTTCTAAAATGCAAGTAGCATTTAAAAATGATATATGTGATAAATATGATTAAATTACAACAGTTCAGAACCCAAGGGACGCTATATACCTCCCGTTTCTTCCATTCACCTCAAACAGCTTCAGGATAGAGCCCCTGGGGGAAAATATATAATTGAAATGGTAAAATGAAAATCACGGAAGATTTTCAAATTTGTATCCCATAAAAGTAGGTATGCAATTAATCTTAGCGATGAAGGCATTCAAAATGAGACAAAAGGTTCAACATATAGAAAACTAATTGATTAATATTCGTGTCTTCGTAGCAACTTGTAAAAATACAGTACCGAAGGTTTATAAATAAGACATGTGTTTCTTAAACACAAAGTCAAACCTTCCGATACATTCTGATAGTCAATCTCATTAAGGTTAAGCGACCAAATAAACACATTCGTATTAGAACACATGTGTACGAATAACATTGTTTTTATTTATTGTCGAATAAGCTTAGTTTTCCCATATATATTAAAGGGTACACGGAAAACTGCCAGGCGGAAAACTGCCAGACGGAAAACTGCCAGGCGGAAAACTGCCAGGCGGAAAACTGCCAGGCGGAAAACTGCCAGTCACTTATTGACAATTTAATCAGTTTAGTCAATAATGACATTAAATTTATAAAAAAAGCCGTTCGCCTTTCGTTAAGGAGTTAAAGGGTTATTCATTTTTACAAAATAAAAATAATAGTTGAATGTAAACAAATAGTTTGAAAAATATATAAAATATATAATTAGATAAATATTACAGAAATTAATCAATTACAATATAGAAATTGAAAATATAACCTTTCTTAGAAAATACAAAGAGAACAAAGGAATAATTGTATTAGGGACAGAGTACAATTTCATTTTTTACACAACGCGTCTTTACATTATCAGTTCATAACGGGTTTAGTGTCTAATTATTTCTTCTTGTGTTTATAATTTGATAATTGAACGAGTCATCAACCCTGCAAACAACTCCGTATTGCATACACATAATTACCATGTGGTTTAATGGTTGGCAATGCAGTATGAATATGTGCTATCCACATTGAACCAATCTAACCATCATAAAAACACATAATTAATGTGGTTATGCCATTTTAAAACCATATCATAAAAAACATATCATATAGAGATTGTGTACTCTACATCATAATTATCCACATGTAAATTACCATACTGCATACATAATTATTACAGGTGTTTACCAAGTGTTATTTACCACATTCATAGCAATATGATAAATACCATACTTATAACATATGGTAACCACATATAATTTACTATATTACCACGTAAAACAACATGTAATAAATATGGTATCCATTTCCAAAAATATGCATGGTATACACATGGAATTGTTTGTAGGGAAGCTAAATATTCACTTGAACTCACAATAAAAACAACTTTGATCGATGTTCGTGAAGTATTTAGAATTTGCAACCCAATATCAATGACTGTTAAACAGCTATTACTTACCTAATTCTCTGACAATTTCACTCGATCGAATTGATTGCATATTAATTAATAATACTTATCACTTATTAATGAAAATTGTTAAAATGAATGAGTTGTGTTAATGACATGGAGTATAAAAATGTAAATGTAATAACTACCTAACATACATATAAGTTTATTTAACATTCACTTAATTTATTTTATAGTTTAAAATTATATTATTGTGAGAATATCTAATTATCTAGTATTCACAAATCAGTACGTTCAAACGTTTGCTTCGGAACTAAAGGCTATATTGCTGACGTCGATAGGAAATTAAAAACAAGAGACTACAAACGTTAATGAATATGTTTCTAAATTTTACGTGACTTCGAAAATAAGTTAAAAATAGTAATTATAAAATCTTTATGTGTACTGAAGTTTGGTTTACTGATTGTATGATAAAGTAGCTTTGTTGAAATATTATTTTTCTCTGAATATTATTTAAGTATTCCAATATCTATGTAGTTACTACTGTAAAAATGAATGTCCCTTAACCTCTTAAAGTAGGACTAACGCCATTTTTTATAAATTAAAATGTGTTTATAACTAAAGAATATTTCAGAAAGTCAAAAAATATACATGTATTGCCAATAAGTGACTGGCAGTTTTCCGCCTGGCAGTTTTCCGCTTGGCAGTTTTTCGGTTCGGCAGTTTTCCGCCTAGCAGTTTTCCGCCTGGCAGTTTTCCGGACACCATATTAAAGATATATCATACTTTTTACGTTCAAATCAATTCTTGGCATAAGAGGTCAAATAACTCACATCGTGATAGCGATATTGTATATGAATTTTAGATCGTATGTAAACATTCAAATAGATGAAATGTTGATGGGTAGCTAGGCGTGGTCATGACGTTTGGTATTTTCGTGTGCACCGGTGCAACGATTTTAGATATTCAGAAGCTAGATTGTAATAGAATAAGGTGGAGGAATGATATGTCTCTTCATTCTTTATTATATAGGCATTTGAGTAAATCGAAGTGACTGCAATTAGAATTTGTTCAATGTGCATGGGCCCTATTCATTTCTTCGTGTCTCTTTAAATCTCTTAATTGTGGATAAAGAAAACTCTTAAACATCTGACATAATTATGATAATATTATTTGTATTCAATGTTAATTAAAATATACTATATTAACTAGTGGAATATTTTTTAATCTTCTTGTTGAGACAAATTTCATTGGTATTCAGGAATTTTATTAAAATATTTTTTTTACAACTTCAATTTGTAACATTTCCGTTGTTATATATCAATACATATCTAAATAAAGTCCTCCTTTAATATATTCGCATGATCAAATATATATTCCATACAATAATAACTAATAAGTTTTCATTATCTTCGTTACGTATCAAAAACACGGTAGGAGAATTCACAATGAACTACCTCATGGATAAGATGATTCTCTCACAAGTGCTCGTGCTCCTGATGTTGGTTCTAACACCACCTCCTTCTGCTGCCCAAAACATATTCACGAGAAAGCCTGCAAAAACTGTTAGGAATTATGATAGGTATACTGAAGTGGAAAGAGCTTGTGAGTTTTTCTATTCTTGATATAAACTAGAAGGAATGTTTTATGCTTGAAATTTCTTGAGAACTGTTGTAACAGTAATTATTAAATATTATCAGAAGTTTTGTTGATTTTAGATATACAAAATGAAAAGACATGGTGTTTTGTGGAAGTGTTAGTCCCACTAAAAGTTCAAATGTTTTCTGAACTATCAGTGGTTCAAAATGGTATCATTTCTAAAGATAAATTATAATAAAATAAAATATATAGATATCGTTTCGAATTATTGGTTAAACCATTGTATAAACCTTTGTACAACATAATATAATATATTAATTTCTTGCTAGAGCATGGAAATAACTTAATAATTCAATCATATATATTAGCTTTCTTAGTAAAATATTTACCTAATTATTATCTTTTGATATGAAGGTAAATGCAAGAATATCTGCAACGGAAATCCACAGTGCCACCTCGTGTCTGCAATCAGGCAACCCGATGGAAAAATTGGATGTCTGTTCTCGAGTTTGGAACATGAAAAACTGGAAGATGACGTAATGGGAACAACCTATGTGAAAAGTAGAATACTGAGTACAAGCTAAGCTTTTTTAAATAAATTAGCAAATTTCACACCATTCCATCATAGTAGTTTGTAATGTGTGATTAATATATTTTATTTTGAAAACTACTAGAAATAAGAAAAATATTTGCTTGAGGTTATAATCATTCTAAATTAAAAGTCGTAGATGATACCTGTTCTTGAAATCTCAATATTGTTTTAATTAGAAATGGTTGCATTTATCAGGAAAGGACAGTTAATAATAGATCTTTATTTCAATAGCTGGTCGCACTGTTGAATGTGGTACACGGTTCACTCTTGTCTTAGGAGTAGGTTGCATCAACATCTCAGTGCAAAGGAACACCTATGAAAATGCGGAAGAATCTTGTCCAGAAGGCTCAGAGTTGTTCTCTCCAGCAACTCTTGCAATATTCGAAAACCTTAGACTCTATTTTATGAGCTTTGAGGGCTTCGGTAGGTTTCAAATTGAATTTTTTCCTTTTCTTTCATTCAAGCAGAACACACCAACATGAGTGTAGAATACACAATGTAAATTTTAGAGTCTGGCAGATCTGAAACTTGCACAGTAGGGGGTGATAGGTGGAGGTGTGCAGTGTGCACCCTATAGGAAGTGTTGGAGTTGATTTTGGGGATATTTGGGGGAAATACACTACCCCTACATTTTAGTCTACAATAAAAAATCAGTACCGCACTTAATATTGAAAGAGGAGGATATATCGCTTGTTTAAGTGATAACTCTTTCAAGCGCGAGATGCTCTAAAGTTACAGGTGTTTTAGTTTCTTAAAAAAATGTTTTGGAGTATTGACAGTTTATTTATCTGTCAGTTTTTGTTCCAGAAGGCGTGAAATAGCTTGCTTGAAAGATAAAGTTATCTAAATTTGATAAAGGAATATAGCTAAAAGAATTTGAAAAACATGCAAGAAATAGGATTTTCAAATAAAAAAAAATTTGTAATATACATATAACTTCTAAACAAATCCTTTGATTTCAGATATCTAAATGCTTTATCGTAGAACAACTCTTCTTCTTTCAAATTATACCTGTAGCACTCTCAAATGAAAATATGAATCTTGAAATAGAGCGTTGAAGTTACCCTTAAAATATTCATTTTCTTTAATAAAACTCTTTTTCTATTGACTGTATCCAAATTTTAGCACGAACAAAAACATTTTCTTTAGTCCAGTTCTACGTACATGTATTAAAAAAAGCACTCACAATAATTATAACCATCTGTAATGATGTTATTATTACGTTATATAAATTGAAATGAAGTGTAAATTGAATAAACACGTGAAAATTAACATAAACGTTGTGTTTATCTTTTACTTCGCTCAATTTTTTCCTAATCAAAAATATTACAGTTTCAATTAAATTTTAGATTTAAGAAATATTAATATATTACAGATCTCACCAGCAGCTACCTTTTTTGGATTGGTGCTAGTCGGAACTCTTCTGGAGCAAACATTTGGACATCAGGAGGATACATAGCAGGACCAGACCAAACTAATCCACTGACTGTACCAAAAGGAACATACCCCTTTGGTCCTACCGAACCTGATTCCACTGAAAGTTGTCTATGTGTATCTTGGTATGCCCCTACTGGTAGCTACTTTCACTTGGCCGATATTAAATGTGATCGGAATTTCAGAAGTATTTGTCATAAAATTTAGGTTGCTTGAACGCCTTTTGATCAACTCTCTCGATCACAAAAAAATGTCACTGGAATTGAATGGTGAAGAGAAATAATTCGATCTAGGTTGTCTTATCTTGTCTCCCTCTTCTCACAGTTTTCTACCGATCTCACTAACACCATTTATAATATTGCTCAGAGTTACTATAATGTCTTTTGATTTCTTCGATATCAATTGTTCTATAAACAGTATATCACTTCTGCTGATAGAGTTTATAATACATTTTTGTCTCTATCAAATAATTAGTTTAATTGTCGACAAAAGAAAATAATAATTTGATTTAAAACCTCCAAATCAAACTAACGTAAAATATTTCAACTTAATAGTAAGTTCATCTTATTAGTAATCTTATCGTGATAGTAATATTATAGTACATCTAATAGCAGTTTTATCGTAATAGTATATATTATTCGTAATGGCAATTTTATCGTAATAACTATTTTTTCCTAACAATTTTAACTTAGTAGTAATTTCATCATAAGAGTAATTTTTTGTAATAATATTTTTTCTGTGGCCGATAAATTCCACTGCGAAAAGTTCCCTCATGGAAAGTTCCACCGGTAAGATTCCACCAGCTTTAAATGGCAGATTTTAAAAATTCAATTATGGAAGATTCCACTGTTTTCAGAAATTAACAAGCAAACAGTATAATTCACTAAAACTTATTTGAGCTTAGATTCACTGAAATTAGGCCAAAAAATGTATTCTGTAAGTCTGGGTGATGTATAATTATTGATAAACAAATCATTCATAAATAAACAAATAATTAATCTTTTATCAATGCATTAAATATTAAACTGGTTAATAATGACTGATCATGACTCTGGTATGGCAACACTGTTCAATTTTTGTCTTGAATCTATAGAGCAACTGAAAAACGAAAGTACAGATTTTAATATTTGATACAAAACACATTTTGTTAAGTAAAATCAGTTAGCTCTGGTCATTGGAAGTCTTAATACTAAATTGATATAATTAATTAAGCAGTAATATGACAAACAAGAATTCAAGTCTTCTTTTTCTTCATGGACTCAATTAGAGTCTCTAAATCCAGCTGAATCGAAATTATTTTGAGATGTTCCATATCATACGTAAAGTAATGTAATGATTTATTTATCTTACGTGCTTTAAAGTTATGATTTTTATTCTTTTGCCTGTGGTTTCAGGTCGAAGCTAGTTAATGTACCGCAATTTATACCTACTAAACCCGACCGATGTTTGAAATTAAGTTGAAACGCATTATTGTAAATTTGAATTTATTTTGTAATACTTTCAATATAGATTATTAAGCAGTTTCATGGAAATTTCAGTTTTATATTTTTTTTTGTATTGCAAATCAAAATATCTCTATGATAATTTAAACATTTAGTTTAGTTGTTTGTATCCTTTTATCGTGGCTGATTTAAATTTGGTATATATTAAATTTATGTTGTTGATTTAATTAGAATCAAACGAGGCCTAATTTGTTTATCACTGTGGTAGCAGAGCTTTATTATTGAATTTACACGATTTAAACTTTATTGTAAATCGATATGATTCATATTTACCCCTATTAACCTATCATTCAAATGTTTGCTCAGTAACCTAGCAGCTTGCGCGGGTGCGACAGTCCTCTTATTAAACTCTAATTAAATCCTAACCAATTGACTTTTTCTTCATTTTTCTACATAAAATCCTTCATTTGATATTTACACATTCATTGATCAAAGAATAATTTTCATTTAAATTATAATAAACAAGCAAATATAAGAAACAAATAACATTAATGTTCTTAGATATTATGATATATGTGCAGAGATAGTCATTCTGTACGGAGGAGCTTGGTGTGCGCAAATATTCTCGCACATCTAACTAAGTCGCTAAGGGTTACAGTTAACTGATTATAGTGAGACATTCACCCGTATGTACCCGAACACACTTGTGCTTTTCATTACTGGAGAAAGCTCTGATATACTCCTATATAAAACACGGGTTCATTTTCGGTAATTATTGTCAAAATCATTTTGACGTGAATTTAGGGGGATGGGGGGAGGAAGAAATGTATCTCCTCTGTCAATTTTTGGCTGACTGCAACAATATGGGTATCATTGGATGTGCAAAAACTTGAGCAACAAAATAGAGTACAATTCGTTTCCAAATTATTACTCTGGAAATAGAAATTAAGAAGATAATCTAATTTTTTTGCTCTTAATGCTGTCCCTTTAATCTTTATGGAATCAAAATCCATCTTCCCAGTCAATTTTCAACGTGGAGTGATAATATGGGTATCGTTAGATGTGCAAAGACTAGGGTAAAAAATAAACATTCGTGTTTTTCAGTCATCTTTATGTGAATGTAATGACTTCTCAACTGAAAAAAGTCGAAAAACAACAAGAAATTGTAAAACATTTTTTTATCAAATGATACCAATATTATTACTATATGTTAAAAATTGACTCAGGAGATAAATTTATCGCGCTACCCTGAAAATCACATTTTCCTTCACATCTCATTTCCTATGAGGAAATGTAATGTTTATTAAAAAAAATCCGAATGTGATTTTACATATGTGTATCAAATTTCAATGTTCAACGATTAGTAATAAAGAAAAACTTTTTTAATGGGAACAATCCCCGTAAATATATGATAATAATGGGATGACCAATAATGATTGAATATTCTAATTCTAAAAAACCGAGTGAAATAAAGCAATTTATAATTGCATAATAAATATGTCCGCACCACTCAGTTCTTGGAACCATGCGTCATTTTGCACGACAATTCAATTTGATTAGAAAATGGAGGTATTAGATAAGTACATATATGCGTGATGGAAATCATTTTGACTATCGTATAAGAAGAGGCTCTTTTATAAGTATATACTGTTATACCGAGAACATCATTTACCTTAATGAGTATGTGATAGAAAATCGTGATAGCTATGCTCTCTATGAATGCGAGATCAGGTGTAATTATTTAAATCGATAAACGGGAAAAATAAGTTCAACTTGTATATTTCGCTTGGCAGTTTTATGAACACCGGTGTACTGTTTAAAGTTTTAAAACAAAAACTAGACCTTAAAACGGCAAGTTGGATGAACAAATCACCTAATTTTTATATTATATATATGCTTTTGAGTAGTTTTTGTGAGAATAATAAGAGTAACTATATATATTTCAGAACCTCTTATATAACATTGTTTCTTTCTCAAGTGTATCGAATAATATTAAATTGCTTAATACGGTTGGTGTGAATTCCATTCCTGTGCAAGACAGTTGGAGTTGACAATTTGTAATGTTTAAAAAGAAGTCATGTCGTATCTATTTTTGCCACAAAGAATACTAGTATTAATTGAAATAAGTACACTACCCGAATACGGCGGAAGTGTATTTTTGAGCTGTAGATTCCATTTGAAGTTTGCAAGTTGTTCTCGTGAACAGTCTCAGTAATTGAGTGATTAGTCGATAATAATTATTAATTTAGGTAAGGTACAGGGAGCTCATGTCCTACAAACATGTTTAACCCTTTACGACCGAAATTAAGTAAATATTTAATAAACTTCGATTGTTTCTAGTTAGTAGCCAATAAATAGTAAATAAAAGTACTAATTTTAATTAGTTTTGAAATTTCCTTATTTTTTCAACATGTGACTCGATAGTCACATTCGTCACTAGGCACCACACATTTAATTTATCACAGCAAAGTCCTTTATTTTTATGTGACGAATTAGCCACGCACGGTCGTGAAGTTAATTAAATATATAAATAATGCCGAAGTGATGTACCGGAATAATTGTACACTATCGATGAATGATATAATTATAGGGATTAAATTGAATTTATTGTTCATATTTAAAAACCGAACCATCTTATTACTAAACGTTTAAAATGAGGGCATTCTACATTTTTTATATATAATTTTTTATATATAATTTTATATGTATATAATTTTTTATATATAATTTTATATGTATATAATTTTTTTTTATGTATAAATAAATATAATTTCAGAAGAGAATAATTCTATATATTTCAATAACTCTGATATAACATTGTTTCTATCTCAAGAGATATTTCAATAACTCAACAGTAAACAATCAATGATGTTGATTGCTTACTTCCTCTTTTTTAATCCTTACTAAAAAAAGTCCGGTAAGTTACCGTCGCAAGATATTCTATTTCTGCCCATAGCATTGTGGTAAAAGATGTAGCAACTAGCAAGCTTGTCGTAGCTGTTTGAATTGCTGATTGTACACTCTTATATAGTGCTATGTTGGAATACACTTCTAGTACTGGTCTCTGTGAGATTGGCCTCAGACTTTGTTGTGCTAGCAACTCATATAGCGCGCCACATGTACCCTCTTGCGATTATCCTCAATAAGACCTTATTTTCCTAACTAAAAGTGAACCGGTGCTTACTCCTTTCATTTCCTGTGTAAGTGATAGACATTAACTAGATCAGTTTCTGAATTATGGGAATAAAGAATGAATAATTAGTTCTGAAGGGATGATTTCACATGTATTCCCATTAAAATTTGAAAGTCTGGTGTCAATTCTCAAACTCCAGAAGTGACTCATAACGCCTATAAGTTTATCCATATTGGGTATTATTTGTATCTCCTTGAAATTAATGGTGAATTGTTCTTCAAATTCGGAAGTTTTACAAAAGAAAGCTATTCTCTAAATTGTGAACCTGTTCCATAACCTTTACATTTTTTAATATAATTTAATCACGAGCTATGAATTATTATAATTAGCTTGACCCAATTTAATTATGGAGAGTAAATTCAATGTAATGAATTATTCAAGAAACTAATATCAATCTATCCAATGAATAATATCATCATACAACCTTTTACCTAAATTAAGTTACATTTAACTTCACAGTTTAACTTCACTCCCCCCTACACTTCCCCCCCCCCCACCCACCTTCCCTTACCCCACCCTAATTTATTTAATCTCAATACATTTGTTTTCGTTTTCATGCGATTGAATGTTAAATATATAATTGTTTGATTTTAATTTTGTATTAATGATACAGACTAACAAGAAAATCAGTTCAATATTAAATAAATTCAAAGTTTATTAAAAAATAAAATGTATTTTTTTCATAAATTTCAAATATTTGATCCTCTTCATGATTAATATTAAATAGTTATTTTTTCTAAATGAATTAATATGGTACGGTTTTCGCTAAGTAAATACGCGGCTGAACTGGAATCTCGTGCGGCTGTCGTAGGTATAATTTAACTGCAATATATATAGTAAGTGACATACACGAAGACACGTGCTATCAATTATAGACTAGTTCAGTGCCTGTTGATGCCTCATTCATAATTCAATTAATATAATGGGTTTTAGATTCTATTTAAATGCGTACACTATTTATATGCATGTATTTACCAGAATTATATAATGTTCTATTTCAAAAGTATAAATTCATTAGAAATAGATTAGGTAAATAGTTATAATAAACTATAAGATAGCTTAAATAGAAAGATGGCATCCAACATACAACTATTGGTCATAAAATTCATTGCCAGGTCCAGGTTTTCCACCCTTCTCCTGATGATGAATAGAAATCTTTATATTCGAAAGCTTGTAACCTGAAAAAACCTTCAACGTTGAGTTTAAATAACCTCTGATAATTTCTCAAAAGTCGAAACAATGTTTCTTTTTTCAATTATTAATATTAGAGCATGTGACCCGTGTCGATTGTATTGCTGCAAACTATTAGTTTTCCTTTTAATTAGTCTTATTCTATTTGTTATTCTACACCAACTTTATGAGGTGCTGTTGATAAAAGGAATGTTTAACCCATAATTTTGTGACGGACAGACGGAGATCATTAGAAATATGGTAACTGAACAAACACGGATAGACAGATGGACGCGGTTCTAATTATAGTATAGATTCATTAAATTACAGATGATTATTAATCGATGGGCGATCTTTGCTAAGTTTATAATTATTTTCTAATGACTGATATTGCATGTGCGAGCTGTTTAAAATTTAGGTAAAAAGTCCAATCAATATGCGTGACCATGGCAATTAAACATAACTTTAAAGTGCGGTTATATTTCTGCACAGTATTAACTGAGCGTTCTCAAAGTGAAGTTACTACAAAAATAATCGTTGCTATCAAAGGTATTTTATATTATATTGGGATCAAGTTATGGGGTCCTTATGGGGTCCTTAAACTACACTTGGGTTAACACTGGGGTCCTTCAACTACACTAGGGGTATAGTTTGAAAATTTAGGGGCCTTAAAGTATCCTTAATTTCTTATAATTATTTTATTTCTTTAAAATGATTATGATATATTCATATGTTAGGAAGGTTTGATTATTATTCGAGCTCTAAATTATTGAGCTGGAATAATACGTTGCAGGTTTATTATTTGTAATTGATAATTATATTAAGACATGCTTGTTGTCTATACTATTTCACTTCATTCAGTTTTTACAAAGAGTACAGTTTCATTGTACATCAAGAAAAACTAAATCTCTTTTGTGAATTAACAGTGAAATGTTCCATGAAATTTGACAACACTAGAAATAACCGTTCGATTTTAATTCCAGCCACAGCCATATTTTTTATATGTACACTCTTTCTAATACACATTTCACAATTTCCGACTACAGTTCTTAAATACCAAGAACACAGTAAGAGAATTCACTATGAACTACCTCATGGATAAGATGATTCTCTCCCAAGTGCTCGTGCTCCTGATGTTGGTTCTAACACCACCTCCTTCTGCTGCCCAAAACATATTCACGAGAAAGCCTGCAAAAACTGTTAGGAATTATGATTCATATACTGAAGTGGAAAGAGCTTGTGAGTTTTCCTAATCTTGGTAGACGTATACATTAAAAGTTTTTTTTTTTTTGTATATTATGAAAAGTTATACGTCGATTTTCTAAGAACAAAATCATTAATGAAAAAAATTGGAGTGTTTTCAATGTTATGGTACATTTGTGTCCTTATATATTGTCATCTGTCAATAATTTTATGAATAATGTGGTACCTACTTAAAGATAAAATCGAAAAGGTTTTTTCGTAAAACTAATTCTCTATCATTAGTACGTAGTAATATATCTTTATTCATTATGAATTTTTTTTATTTTTAATATATATATATTTATTCATATTTTGTGATGTCCTATTATTCATTCAATTAAATCAGTTTTTCATTATTAGAGAGCAATATTTTAATTTTGTGAAATGAATCCAATTACTAAAGGTAGTGATGAATTAAGACCTGGAACTTTAATTCGTAACCGACAAACATAGCATAGTTAATTTCATAATTAATTATACCTTCAACTACATATATTTTATATCTTAAATGTACAATTAATTGATATTAGTATTCTCAGTAAAAAAATGTTCTAATTATTAATTTCTGGTGCCAAGGTAAATGCAAGGATATCTGCAACGGAAATCCACAGTGTCACCTAGTGTCTGCTACCATGCAACCCAACGGAAAAATTGGTTGTCGGTTTTTGGGTTTGAAACAGAGAGAACTGGAAGATGATGCATCGGGAATAACTTATGTGAAAAGTAAGATTTAAATTATTCATAGATTTAAAAACTGTGATCGTTACTTGAGCATATCGTGAGATAAACCTCTTTTTAAATCTAAAGATTAACTTAACCCTGCGGTAACCTAGCCCTTGAAAGATTGCTCAATTGGCTAGTCTCTGACGCGGGCGCACCAATCCTCGCTAGAATTCGTAAAATCTTGACCAATTGACTCTTCGATATTTTCTCTTAATCAGAACCTTCATTTGATATTTATACATCCAATGGTGAACGCCAAAGAATAATTTCCAGTATAAAATTAACAAGCAAAGATAAGAAGAAAATATTCCTCAGGTATTATTATATGTATATATGTGCGGGGCTTTTCAGTCTGTTCGGAGTTTGGAGAGTTTCTCGACAAACTCTTGCACATCTCATTTAGACACAGTAAGCCGCTAAGGGTTACAGTTAACTGATTATAGTGAAACAATCACCCTTATGTTCACAAACACACTCCTGCATCTCATTACTGGAGATCTCTCTGATATACTTCTTACTTATATATATTTGAATAAATTCTCATAATATCTGTATTTTACAATTTATTCCATTCGTGTTTGTCTAGTCGTATGTAGTTATGTGAAAAAGTATAAGTCATGAAAATGTGATTAAATTGAATTTATTATTATTTTCTCCACGAGGACTGGTGCAGTAGCGCCACCGACTAGGTTAGTATAGGGTATCCTTAGTCACCATGTCACTGAGGCTAGGCGGTGTGATTACTTTTAAGAACTAGGTTTCTTAAGTTAATTTTTTGTGGTTGCATGTATCACGAACAACAATTATTGATAATGTATCTTTAATTCAATAGCTGGTCGCACTGATGAATGCTCTACACCGTTCACTCTTGTCATAGGAGTGGGTTGCATCAACATCACAGTGAAAACGAACACCAATGAAAATAAGGAAGAATCTTGTCCAGAAGGCTCAAAGATGTTCTCTTCAGCAACTCTTGCCATATTCGAAAACCTTAGACTGTATTTGATGAGCTTCAATCCTGGTAAGACTATTTTCTATTGCGTGATGGAGAATCAATAGCAAGAATTATATCTAAAAGTCTTGAAAAGCCTTCCTCGTTGAGCTTCTCACATATTCTCTTCCGTAATACTGGTAGTGTTACGTTGTCTAAATTGAAGTGCTGCGCAAAATAAATTTATTTAGACGTGAAGATTACCATTCTATATACAGTTTTGCTAAGATAATTTATTCTATTGTATCCTCCAATATTATAGAGTTTAGTATTAATTTATTAACATTTTACAGATCCCACCGATTTTCAATACCTTTGGATTGGTGCAAGTCGGAACTCTTCTGGTGCAAACGTTTGGACTTCAGGAGGGTACATAGTCGGACCAGACCCGGGAAATCCATTGAATATACCGAGAGGAACATACCCCTTCAGTTATGATGAACCTAATCACAACGCAAATTGTTTGTGTTTAGCTTTGCGGGTCTCTTCATCTGTCGAAAGCTACTTTCACTTGATCGATGCTAACTGTGATCATCAATTTAGAAGTGTTTGCCATAAAATTTAGATTGTTTGAAAGCCTTGTGACCAACTATAAAAATGTCATTAAACATCACTACGAAAAATATAAATTTGTTCTGATGAAAAAGATGAGCAATAATATGATATTTGATACAATTTCACTGAAAATTCCACGGTGGAAAATTCTATTGAGGAAAGTTCCACGTGGAAAATTCCACTAAACAAAAATAAGCATTTAAAAATTAACCAGACTCTCCTCCATAGCATTTCGCTAGAAAATACTATCAAATAAATTGTAGTTATCATTTGCAAAAGCAACACTGTCTAGTGTTCCTGCCTCTCTGATCAATGTTAAAATAGCAGAGTGTATTAGGATAGTATCTGGTTTCTTATGTTTTAGTCATTTTTAACCATTAAGGCTATGGAATTATGAACTACATTTGTGTGACTTCTTTGCCCTTATAGCTTCTTTTTTTAAACTGAATTAAATGTATGGTACATATTTCAAATCGGGGCAGGGAATGATAATACCGGAGATCGAAATTATGTCCGGGAATCTATTTAAGCCAAGAAGATCAATTATTTATATAGTTATAACAGCAAGTTAATTATCACAAATTTATTATTTTATTTAGATGTGATCGATAACTATATTATTCAATTTATATTGGAAGACAAACTTTCAATTATTGATTTCGAGGTCTTTTAATTAAAAGTCTTTTAAATTTGCAAATCATTCACTATTTTATTTAGATGTGATCGATATCTATTATTATATTAAATCACTTCTGTTGATAGAGTAAAAATAAAAATGTTTCTCTTTCTAGTAATCAGATTAATTATTGACGAAGAACAATTAATATTTAATGGAAAATCTTTATATATAAATAAATCGAAATATTTATTACTACTTGTATTAGAGTAAATTAGAAATAAATATATTAATTACGTTACTATTGCGATGTAGTTTACGTGTTTCATGTTTTCTTTGTTTACTAATTATAAGATATTTTAATAGAGGCATGAATAAATAAATATATCAAATATGCATATTTACGTCTATATGCAAACTGTTTTGAAATTGTTTGAACATGTTTGGAAATTGTTAGAATATGTTTGGAAATTGTTAGAGACTGTTTGAAATTGTTAGAGCATATTGTAACAGGCTTCATGTGAGTACCTAGTCAATGCTGGCTTTTTTACATCTTCAAAGGTTGGCCACAAATTGTTAATTCAATCTTTTGACATTTTATTATTCTGGTGTAAATATTATGTTATTATTTTTATCCTAACCAAGATGAGTTATTGAAAAAGAAAATCATATTAAGGTTTTAAAGAGCATTTCTGTATATCTGAATTCAGTATCAAACTGTTTGTTAACAAAATCATCTGATTAAGACAGTACACTCAGAGAAATTCTGATGCACCCATGAGTTTCGAGTTCACTATATGGCTTTGTCTCTAAAGCGAGACACTTTAGTGCACCAAACTATAGTTTGGATGTACTAAAGTGTCTTAGCAACAAGTTTGTACTAAAGTGTCTTAGCAACAAAATGAGGAGAGAAAAATTTCCTCGTCATTTTAACAAACTTATAGCTAAGACACTTTAGTACATCCAAACTATAGTTTGATGCACTAAAGTGTCTCGCTTTAGAGACAAAGCCATAGGGTGAACTCGAAACACCTGGGTGCATCAGTTGGAGTTGTTTATTTTTCTCAGTGTAGGTATCAAACAAATTCATTGTGAGGTCATTAACATTAAATGTTATTAATAAATAAATTGAAGCACAAGAAGTTTTGATTACCATTCTACAAAAATATCAAATAATATTTAAAATTTACCTATTAACGTATGTTGAACACTACAGCGTTCAAGGAATGTGACATTTTCTATAATAAGTAACTACCTAGCTACTATATGTAGGTAACTAATATCCTATACTTTGTTTTGAGATGAAATATAAGTATTGATTATTAATTCATTTACTATAGATCTCAGTTAGGAATGAGTAAGGAAATAATTTCATAAAGCTACCTAGCTAGGTATTGTATAATTGTGTATAGTACCTAATACATTAACAGAATTTAAACACTATTTTCAATTATAAAAACGAAGAAATCAGTTACAATAGTAGGAGATACGTTAGGAGATACGTTAAATCCATACCTATTTAATAAAAGCTAATTGAAATGATTTGAATATTAGCACATGATTTATAAATTAATTATAGTTATAATGCAAATGAGTTGAGCAGATCGGTACTTAGCCATAGCACTAAAAGTATTTGAAATGTTATTAAGAAATTGTCATGTGCTTCTGGTTTTGAGGGTAATAATTCATTCTACCTGTGAGGGTGATAGTTCATTCTGTGAGGGTATTCACAGTGATTATTTTACTATATAAACTACATAGGTACAACCGCGACTCTATTCTTACTCTTTGAGGTCATCACGATCAGTTTAGCTGAGGCTGTCAGTGAGTGAAGTTGTGAAGTGTTCTGCTCTCTGAAACGACATGTGATTTCTCTTCCAGTCATATACCAGTGGGAACTGTGGTGTAGTTTAAAATTATTAAACAATGGAAAATGTCTTTAATATTTCGTTCACAATGATTATTTGAGTGCACAGCTTTCAAAAGTTAAAAACAGCTGTACGACGAAGACAAAATGTTTGGAAGGAAACCTTCGTCCTTGATATTTCCTATGACTAATTTTCCCATGCTGTGATATGCATGTAATTAATTCACACTTTATTAAAATATTTTTTTATGTTTGATAATCCTTACCCAATTACTTATATGCGAAGTATTTCCAAAGGGCATAACAGCATAATGCTCAGAGACAAACTAGAAAGTTGGCATAAAAAGATACCCCTTCCATCTGTGTAGAAGAAGAAAATAGAAATTTCACTACCGTCCGCTGCTGTCCAAGTGTTTATCCTTTTAATTAATCATAAAGATCTTTAATATAAATTATAAACACGTGTTTTAAATAAATGAACTAAATATGTTAAACAAGTGCAAGTTTTAAATTTGTTGGATAACTCTTTTCATGGCGTTGAAGTCTCTATAAACTTCTTGATTCGTTATTTTATTTAATGTACAGTTCCCCTAATATATTTCTAAATTGCAGTGACCTTGTATAATACTCTCAGAGGAGTCTACGACCAAAAGATGAGAAGGCGTTGACTAAATGTTGAGTGTAGGTGATACTGCATTTGTTTGTTCACTTTTAAAGTCTCTAAAAGGTGGATTCTACCACTGAAAATGGAACAAAGAGTGTCGCTCTCAAGAAGACATTTACAGCGGAAGCAAGTGGATCCAATTTCAACTGGAAAGTGTGAAATTAGTAATTTAGAAAATTATAAGCTAAAAGAACAACCAAGTTTCAAAGAGCTCAAGGAAAATGAGATATTCAATGGTACAGATTTCGTAGTTGAGAATGGTCCTGGATTCGTTCTTCCCAATGGAGTTTATTTTGAACCCAGTGATGATGAGTACTCGAATGAATTCCATGACATTACTGGATTCCAATCCTTTAGACAAACACCTGACTCATTTTCAGAAACATCTTCTTCATTCATCAAATCTTTTAATACCACCTCTCCCAATTTAGCTGACTCGAAACTTGTAGATTTCGATGACGAGGTGGTCGTGAAGGACGGCTCCGTGTCACAGAACAGCTGGGTGATTCTCACGTCGTGCTCTCCGCATGTAAACAACAGTCAAGGCAGTTCAGGAGAGAGTGGGTGTGATACTGACAGAACTGTTACAGATAAGAATCGCTGTGGTGCATCCAATGAATCAATTACCGGAAGTTGCAATGGGATTAAATCTAAGGTATCTTGTGAAAACAGAGAGTTGATGGAAAGTGGTTTCAATGAGGAGTATGTTGGATATTCATCTGTTTACGAGGAAGAAGCTGTTATCAATATCAGAGGTAATCCTAATAACGAAGACACTGAGTCAGAAGACAGTAGCTACTCCATCAACAATGACTACAATAGAAATGGTGCCTCTGAATATTCGAATTTTTCTAGCCTGAATCAATATGACTCTCTCCAAACTGACATTGAAGGAACTGTCACATCCTCCAACATATCATCATATGCTGAGACTGAATACCTACCTACTGAAAAGCCAAAGAAATGCAAGTTACTACGCAAACCTCGAGTGAAATCTTTTCAATCCCCTTTGTTGAAGAGGAAAAACCGAAATGGAGAGGAGGTGGAATTAGAAAAACCTTTGAAGAATGGACCACAAAAACAAACCATGTTTCAAAAGTCAAATTGTGATATATCTGATTCTGAATGTGTTCAAACTATGGATAGAAACTATGACCAGGAGGAGGTGGTGAATCCGAACAAATGGTCTAAAACCAAGAGTCAAGTGATGAAGATTCTGAAGGAAAGACTCTTGACTTTGAAGCAAATAATTCATGATAAGAATTCGCAAATTCGGCAGTTGAAAAACAGATTGCAAGAAGAGCAGCAAACCTCACAAGCTCTCAAAGAGAAATTGAAGGTAATATTTTCTTTATTTATATTCAGTTTATTTATTTTCAAATTTATTTAATATCACGCTAATTGGTCTCAGTAGCATTTAGTTCACATACAGAATCTATTAAAGTTTTATTTAAACTGATAAATAATTTATGAATACATGTGAAACAGAACTTACTCATAATTATTTAATAATTAGAGAAATATTCATCACCATTTAGTACTTTATGTATATTAATAACTGAATAATGATGAACATTAGAATTAATTAACAATCAAATTTGTTAAAATCATATTTAATTACTCTTAAATAATCCTTATTTCAACAGTTTAATCTAACTCGTGACTTTAATCAATTTCACTTGAAGGAAATTCAAATTATTAATCAATGAAATATTATGAAACTAATTGATATTACGTAATTATGCAATAAAATATTCTTGTCATAACTTCACAGCTGTAATTATACGAAGACCTGATCACTGTGTGTAATGTATAGTTGTGACTTGATTGATCGGTGTACATCAAGGATATGCAGTCTGATCATAAGAATGAATATAGAACATGATTATAGTGCATCAAATTAAATAACTATAACGGCAGTTTGACTTAATTCAAGTCCTTGAATTTTTTTATTGTGATTAATTTGGGAGAAAAGCTAGAGCTAAGATTTTCAATTAAAGAAAGTGTAACTCGAACTTAATGTAGTCGAGACATCGATTTTCAATTGATTTGTGGATAGGTTCTCTGCATAGCTTTAGTGAAAATAAAGTAAAAAGATTGAAAATCAATATTTGTTTTCGTTGGACATATTTTTTTGCTAAAAATATAGACAACAGAAAATGGAAATTATGAATAATAAATGAATAAAAACATCTTATTGAATTGATGATCTGCCTTTTACATTTTTCCAACTGATCCTCTCCAAATAACATGACTCCATATCATATCTGTGCTATCACTGAGTCATGAATGAGTCCTATGAAGCATATCTACACATAGGTTACCTAGTCAAGGTCATCGGTAGCTTCTTAATCTTCTAGTTATACTATAAATGACTAGGGTTTTGACAATCAGCTTTTTAAATCATAGATCCTAAGACTAGCGTAGACGAAACGAAATAAAATGGTATCGAATACTATGTACTGCTGAATTAGAACGATTCAATACTGTTCAATTCTCTTCGTCTATAATAGTTTCAGGATCTATGATTTTGAAGGCATATTGTCACAACCCTATACTAATTAGTAATTACTATAGGTAAAAAAAAACAAGAAAAATTATTGAATTCACCCCACTCAATGATTGTTAATTTAATTATGAATAAGTCAAATAAATAGCATATGAGAATTTATGAAACCAAAAATCTAAGAACAAATTGAGACAATAATATTTTTATTCAAGTTTCTCACCTTTCTTGTCTTCCATTTAAAATTTATACAGTTGAATAATATCTTATATACGATTTCACTTCCTGATTTAATAAATAGTGTTGAAAATAGATATATTAAAAGTACTTAAAGGTTTTTATTGAACCAGATAATTGTTATTATTTAACTGGTTCACGTCCACCCTTTTTATGAGTTGAATATACACTGAGTAATTGTTATTAAACTTTCTAAATAATTAAATTAGATTGCGACTGTTATATTTTTGACATAAATAGTAATGGTGTGCAGCTGTCCGTGAATAAAGGAAACGATTAAAATCTAATAAAACTTTCTTTTCTTTTAATCTTTTTACATCTAATAGAGATACCACGAAAATAAGTTTAAAATTTATATAAAATAATTCTTATGAATACCTATAAAGAGTGAGAATGACAAGACCTGAACATCAAGAACTAGAACAAACACTCGTAGAGCGCATACTTTGTTTTGACCTTTTCCTGACCTTGACCTCGACTTGATCGATCCCAAAATCAAATAAAATGGCTCCTGGATATTGACCAATCATCCCACCAAATTTCAGGCAATTTGGTTGATTATTTTTGAGCTAAGCGACTATAAACAAGAGTGCCTATCATAACATAACCTCCTGCGATTTTGCAAACCGGATAACATATCACAAAGTAAAAACAAGGTAAAATTGTAACAATTCGTATAAGAAGGAAACTGTGGAACTGTCATGTAACTCTTTAACTTATCCCTATGTAAGAAGTGAACTCGATTATTGAGACATCAGCATCTCCTAATTTTCTAAAATTTGAATTATCTTCTATTTTATAAACAATCTTATTCTATAACACTGTACATTATTTTGACTATATAATGGTTAGATTATACTGTATAACTATATAAAAAACTGCCTTTTTTAGTAATGAGACTATTTGTTTCTATGTATGAACTATCAGAGAAAATTATATCAGCATAATACAAATTTCTTAAAACACAGTTTTTTTAATTTTCTATCATTTTCAAATCTTACAAATTTGTCATCGTGTACCCAGACCAATTATAAAATATCTACGACCATTACAATTAGTAAGTTTCTTTTTGGAGAAGTGAAATTATTTAATTGTTAAAATATCAATACAGAATCACGGATAGACTTTTCTTTGACTGTATAATATAGTTGTCTCTGAAATAAAAGCATGTAGCTATACGATTGACTGAGCAACAAGGCCACTCTCATAGCCTCTAGGCCTAATCATTTCAAAAGTACATGCAATGTCATTCGATGTGACGTGAAACTAATTTCCTATGCTGTGAATTATAATTATGCGTTTAATTTATTCCTATCTACATATCAATATTCAGTAGTTATTTAATATTCAGCAGCTAATTAATATTAGGTTAAGCACGTGACTTTGTTGAATATTGAATTACGAGCTTTCTCCGGTTGAATTTATATCTACTTCATATAAGCTAATTCCTAATTAGGTAAATATAGTTAGGTGTACTTACAGTCACTTCTACTATATATGGTGATATATATTAATCTTCTTCAATCTAAATATGGGTTTAGAAACCTGTAGGTGTGTTTCAAATAAATCACTATACAAAGTACATAAAAAACACATTTATTATCTATTTACTGAGCGTACATTAATTATATTTCTACTGTTTATTATATATGTATTGTTTTTTTTTTCAATTAGTTTTTTTTCAGGAACGTCAAGCTACGCAGCTTCCATCTACCGTAACTGCGCAGGTGACTGTAATGAAGAGGCAGCTTGCGTCATTGCGCCATGAGAAAACTAAACTGAGACAGGTAAATGCGCCACTGAACTGAGACAGGTAAATGCGCCACTAAACTGAGACAGGTAAATGCGCCACTAAACTGAGACAGGTAAATGCGCCACTAAACTGAGACAGGTGAATGCGCCACTAAACTGAGACAGGTTAATGCGCCACTAAACTGAGACAGGTAAATGCGCCACTAAACTGAGACTGGTAAATGCGCCACTAAACTGAGACAGGTAAATGCGCCACTAAACTGAGACAGGTAAATGCGCCACCAAACTGAGACAGGTAAATGCGCCACTAAACCGAGACAGGTAAATGCGCCACAAGATTCACCAGTAACATTAAATTTATCAAACTAAAGGGAAGAGCTAACTGGTTTTGAGGCGGAAAGTGAAACTGCCTGTATAGTGTATAGTGTATACAGTGTATGTATAGTATTGCCCTATAGGTAACCATATGTACTTATATTGTGATGTACTTACACTGTGATGTCTGTACTTAACAGGATGGAACATTGAGGGGCGTGGTTACTTTCCTCAATAACATAACTTTCGATAAACGTTTACTACTTACAATTTCAAACTAAAAACATTTTAATTTTGTTTGAAAGTTCAACTTTTTTCTTCAAAACATGTATTGTGTATCAAAAAATATTGTATTTTTTTTATAGTATATTTTAGAAATTAATCTTCCAATGAAAACGACGAAGATTCGGTTGTGAAAGTTGAAATGTTGCTAATTTTTCAGGAGTTGATGCAGAAGGAAGTGAAGCTGAAGGAGACGAAGATGGAATTGGAGAGAGGGAAGAGTAACGAAGTGAAGAGGAAGAGAGCAGAAGAGAGGGATAAGAGGAGAGCTGCTAATCAAGAGAGCAAAGTAGTGAATCAACTGAAGAAGACTCTCAAGATGAAAGAGCAGGTGAGAGCCTAAGGTTGAATATAAAGTCTACTTATTCTTTTGGAATTATAATGAGGTTATTTAAACATACAACTGTCTTCAGATTTAGTTATTTATCCAACATACAACAATTGGTCATAAAATTCATTGTCAGGTCCAGGTTTACCACCCTCCTCCTGATGATGAATAGAAATCTTTCTATTCGAAAGCTTGAAACCTGATAAAACCTTCAACGTTGAGTTTAAATAACCTCATAATAATATGGATTTCCAGTTGAGTTTGAATTTTTTCCATCATTTGGAATTATAATGTAATCCTTTATATATTAACAAGAAGTCAGGAAATCTCTGATTTACATAAACTGATTCTAGTCCAAAGGAAATTGGGGAAACATTAATGCAATTGGCTTTATGGGCAACCTACATAAAATTTAAAAAGTTATAAAAAAATATTTAAATAATAAAAACAATATGAACTATGAAAAAGGATGTTTCTAATATTTTTATTACTCCTATGATATGAAAATAATTTGAAGAGATTCTAGAAAAATGAAAGAATAAGATCTTATGATGAATTCAAGCGAATATATATTATTTTCAATTAAATTAAATTTTTAAATATATTTAAAGCAGGAAGAACTATTTTTTTAACTTAATCTATAAAACTGTTTTTTTATAATAGAGTTTCTAGTCAGGTTACAGAAAATGACTTCCTATTCTATCATCACTATTAACTCTTATTTATATTAGAAACACACATATATAATAATATTAATAGTTATAACAATATTATAACAAGATATATTGTGTTTTTTCATGTTATTTTCGTACACATATTTTATTGTTTTAGTTTAGACATCATACGTGTTTTCTGTTTCTTTTCATAGTCATTTGACACAGTATTTCACTGTCATTTGACACACTATTTCACTGTCATTTGACACACTATTTCACTGTCATTTGACACACTATTTCACTGTCATTTGACACACTATTTCACTGTCATTTGACACACTATTTCACTGTCATTTGACACACTATTTCACTGTCATTTGACACAGTATTTCACTGTCATTTGACACACTATTTCACTGTCATTTGACACAGTATTTCACTGTCATTTGACACACTATTTCACTGTCATTTGACACAGTATTTCACTGTCATTTGACACACTATTTCACTGTCATTTGACACACTATTTCACTGTCATTTGACACACTATTTCACTGTCATTTGACACACTATTTCACTGTCATTTGACACACTATTTCACTGTCATTTGACACACTATTTCACTGTCATTTGACACACTATTTCACTGTCATTTGACACGCTATTTCACTGTCATTTGTCACACTATTTCTCTGTCATTTGACACACTATTTCACTCTCATTTGACACACTATTTCACTGTCATTTGACACACTATTTCACTGTCATTTGACACACTATTTCTCTGTCATATGACACACAATTTCACTGTCATTTGACACACTATTTCACTGTCATTTGACACAATATTTTCGGGAGCGATGGAATGTTTCTCACCCGATGTTTTAGGTGACCTTGGCAAGGTCATCCGTACCATCGTATGTACTTATACTCCTTGGCAATGAATTATTGTTATTACCTACATACTAAATTATTTTTAATTAAATCTATATGTCATTTTTATATCAGCGCTATTATTTTATTAATTTCAATCAATGATATGATTATTGTCTAATTATTATTAATGTTAATAAACATCGCTGAATATAATTATTTAAACGTCTGCACACCATCTAAAATTCTAAATTATTATTATGTTTAAAATATCTTTTTTTTTATGTCTTGTCAAAATGGGTTAAAAGAAATGTTATTTAAAAAAATGTTTGTCAACATTCACGATCGAAGCACCATCTGATTTAATGATATACAAATATATTATTATAACAATTATTTAAATGTTTAACCATTGTTTAAATATACGATATGGTGGACTGGACCTATGTAATATACGTAGATAGTAACTCTCTCACTAGCTTTACTGTGTATTTACCGCTACGGTAATAACTAATATATCATTTGTTAACTATAATTAATCTCCTTGACGCTGATTTGTCTTATAGTTTGTATAGTGTGGGTGTAGTATATTATAGTGCACTATAACTCTATGGGTGTAGCGTGCATATATACAGTCAAGGAAATAATAACTTGGTGCGATAGTACGCTGTTCAGATAAAATATAATATTTTTTACTGTAATTGTATAAAGAGAAGCAAATATGTTTTGGAAGGAGAAAAGAGCCTCTTTAATTTAATCATAGAAAATAATAATATGCAGTATATTAATATTGTACATTTTTTCAGTTGTAATCGAATTTTTGAGTTAACATATTTTTAAATTATTTTATTTATTTTAAACTTTATTCTTTACATGCTGTATTCTTTACATGCTGTATTCTTTACATGCTTTATTCCTTACTTGCTTTATTCCTTACATGCTTTATTTATTTATTACGTAGGTACACTTCATTAATTATAAATGTCTAGATTCTTTTTATAAAAATTAAAATATAAATTTAATTAAATTTACTAATGTATAATAATCGAATTTATTATTGATCGCATTTGATTCTTCTAAAATATCAAATACTGTTATATTTAAAATAGCTTTAAATATTTAATTGTTCACCCTAAAATATTCTTTTCAGTTTTAGCGATCAAAGAAAATGGTACTATTTTTGAGGATAACTAGTGTAATATGTATTATTTTCATCAAATAGCATTGTTAGTCACTATTCTAATTATACTAGTGCACTTCCTGTTAAAAAATGATGAGGTTTTCAATAGTAACAATATTCAATATTCTTCAGACTTAGTTATTGATTTGTGACTATGTATTTTATTATGTTCCATTATATTTCTGCATAAACTGGCATATTCTATCGATAAAATACATATAAAAATGATTAAATACATTAGAATTTAAATATCTGCACCCTATATAATATATACAGTGTGTGTTCAGTTATATCAAAAATAGATATAAAATTAACAATACATTTAAGAATTAATTTTAAATACTTTATATGTGTATTGTGTAACATTTAAATAGTCAATACGTTTTTCTCTCATGAGTGTAACATAAGAGTATGTTTTAAGATACATAATATCTATACTAATAATTTCCCACGTGTGTTTATTTATTTATTTATTTGGTGTCCGCTTTTAATCGATTGGTTTTAAACATGAAGAATGTAACTATGATACGCACGGGAATATATTGACTTGATATTTAAATTCCCCTGTTTTATTCAATTTTTAAATGTTTTTATCTATGAAAAAATTATCAGTTTATGCAGAAAAATAGATTTTATTTGAGTTCACTGAAAATGACCTAACAACGGGTAATAAATTAGTATTGAAGACCCGTTATTTGTAATAATTACAAATAATAATAAATAATTATTAATTAATTTCCCACGTGTTTTTATTTATTATTTATTTATTTATTTGGTGTCCGCTTTTATTCGACGGGTATTAAACATGAAGAATGTAACTATGATACGCATGTGAATATATTGACTTGATATTTAAATTGTTTTTGTTCAATTTTTGTGTGTATTCTATCTATAAAATAAAGTATCAGTTTATGCAGAAAAATAAATTTTAATTGAGTTAACTGAAAAACGTAATAACGGGTAATAAATTGGTATTGAAGACCTGTTATTTTTAACGGGCAAGTACACTAGTATTAATAATTTCCTTCTTCAGGAGTGCACCACTCAACAGCGTACCATCTCCAAGTTGGAGGGGGACAAAGTCACCCTGGGGGAGAGGCTCTACAAAATAACGGGGGTGGAGGAGGCATTCTGGTCAGACGCACGGGGGGTGAGTTGATGGGGAGGGGGGGAGAAGAGATTTGTAAAAATATGTATAATTTTATTTAAAAGCCTATTACTTGATAAATTGCGTTTACGGACAAAAGAATATTCTTAAAATATAGATACAAGTTTCCCGCACGCTCGCTTATGGTTTATTCTGATTTGAGAATATACAGTAGAAGTAGGATTTATTTTAGTCGAATTACAGCTTTTATATATAATAACTTCTTTAAATTACTTTTAATATTAGAATACAACTGGGAACTATTTTTATTTGAGAAATAAATACCTTTCGATCAATTACCAAATAACTTTCATGAATATTTAAACTACATTATCGAACAAATCTTAAATACTTTCTTTAACACCTTCAATTATTTCTTCTGCTAATCAGGCAGAAAATATCTTTATAGATAACTCTCATTAAATTCACCGAACAATATAATATACCCACTAGAAAAAATCTTGAGACCCTCAGCTGTTATGATATCAGATTCGAGGAGAATTCACTTTTTCTTTAGCTTCTCCTGGAATTGACTTGTTATTCGGTTACTATATAAACTTTGTTACAAAAACGAGACAATTAAGTGTATCAACTATAATTTTGAAACACTGAGCTACGTGTTTAAAGAAATTGAAAGTGTTTCAGTGTGATGCACTTTAGTGTCTCATCATTGCAGTGTGATGCACTTTAGTGTCTCAGCATTTCAGTGTGATGCACATTAGTGTCTCAGCATTTCAGTGTGATGCACTTTAGTGTCTCAGCATTGCAGTGTGATGCACTTTAGTGTCTCAGCATTGCAGTGTGATGCACTTTAGTGTCTCAGCATTGCAGTGTGATGCACTTTAGTGTCTCAGCATTGCAGTGTGATGCACTTTAGTGTCTCAGCATTGCAGTGTGATGCACTTTAGTGTCTCAGCATTTTACTGTGATGCACTTTAGTGTCTCAGCATTGCAGTGTGATGCACTTTAGTGTCTCAGCATTGCAGTGTGATGCACTTTAGTGTCTCAGCATTGCAGTGTGATGCACTTTAGTGTCTCAGCATTGCAGTGTGATGCACTTTAGTGTCTCAGCATTTCAGTGTGATGCACATTAGTGTCTCAGCATTTCAGTGTGATGCATTTTAGTGTCTCAGCATTTCAGTGTGATGCACTTTAGTGTCTCAGCATTGCAGTGTGATGCACTTTAGTGTCTCAGCATTTCAGTGTGATGCACTTTAGTGTCTCAGCATTGCAGTGTGATGCACTTTAGTGTCTCAGCATTGCAGTGTGATGCACTTTAGTGTCTCAGCATTGCAGTGTGATGCACTTTAGTGTCTCAGCATTGCAGTGTGATGCACTTTAGTGTCTCAGCATTGCAGTGTGATGCACTTTAGTGTCTCAGCATTGCAGTGTGATGCACTTTAGTGTCTCACCATTTCAGTGTGATGCACATTAGTGTCTCAGCATTTCAGTGTGATGCACTTTAGTGTCTCAGCATTTCAGTGTGATGCACTTTAGTGTCTCATCATTTTACTGTGATGCACTTTAGTGTCTCAGCATTTTACTGTGATGCACTTTAGTGTCTCAGCATTGCAGTGTGATGCACTTTAGTGTCTCAGCATTGCAGTGTGATGCACTTTAGTGTCTCATCATTTTACTGTGATGCACTTTAGTGTCTCATCATTTTACTGTGATGCACTTTAGTGTCTCATCATTTTACTGTGATGCACTTTAGTGTCTCATCATTTTACTGTGATGCACTTTAGTGTCTCATCATTTTACTGTGATGCACTTTAGTGTCTCAGCATTGCAGTGTGATGCACTTTAGTGTCTCATCATTTTACTGTGATGCACTTTACTGTCTCATCATTTTACTGTGATGCACTTTAGTGTCTCATCATTTTACTGTGATGCACTTTAGTGTCTCATCATTTTACTGTGATGCACTTAAGTGTCTCAGCATTGCAGTGTGATGCACTTTAGTGTCTCAGCTTTTCAGTGTGATGCACTTTAGTGTCTCAGCATTTCAGTGTGATGCACTTTAGTGTCTCAACATTGCAGTGTGATGCACTTTAGTGTCTCAGCATTTCAGTGTGATGCACTTTAGTGTCTCAGCATTGCAGTGTGATGCACTTTAGTGTCTCAGCATTTCAGTGTGATGCACTTTAGTGTCTCAGCATTTCAGTGTGATGCACTTTAGTGTCTCAGCATTGCAGTGTGATGCACTTTAGTGTCTCAGCATTTCAGTGTGATGCACTTTAGTGTCTCAGCATTGCAGTGTGATGCACTTTAGTGTCTCAGCATTTCAGTGTGATGCACTTTAGTGTCTCAGCATTTCAGTGTGATGCACTTTAGTGTCTCAGCATTTCAGTGTGATGCACTTTAGTGTCTCAGCATTTCAGTGTGATGCACTTTAGTGTCTCAGCATCCAAATGTTTAATAAAGTAGACTTTTTCCAAGTGCACCACACTGAAACACTCTCAATTGCTCTAGAAACACAATAGTATGTCAAAATTACAGTTGATGCAATTAAGTGTCCCGTATTTGTAACAAAATTGATTGCGATTTTTTACCCCATAATGGGTGAGAAATTTTTTCAGCAAGAGATAAGAGGGTAATTTCCCCATAACACCCCCCGCATTTTCTACCTGGGTCTGACAATTATGCTAATTGGCATATGAGTCATCGCATACAGGTCCATTTCCTCATTATCGATATACTACTTCATTGCTTGTTTCATTTCACAGTAACGATAACTGACCTGTTGTTTTGAGGCTTCATGTGAAATACTCTTTTTATTTTTTGAACGAAAATTGAATTAAAGGTTTAAATATTATAAATGATTGAATTTATTAATATATGTCACAAAATTCAAATATTTTATTTATTATTAATAAGTTAACAAATATATAAGGGAAGTTTAGCTAATATAAAATTGTAATATGAAATAGTTCATATAATTGTTTTTTGTTTAAAATGACATTATTTTCCCTTTACAAATATTTTTGTATCACTTTACCCATTGGGTGACGTTAATAGTACCTAGCTATTAAATACTATACCATTAATTTTAAGTAGGTCAATGATGTATCAATAATTATAATCTATCAAATTGATTACCATTTTATGAAGTGTATGAACTAATTCTACTTTAAACTATCAATTAAAATATATATGTTACGGATAAAATAAACAAACTAAATTTAAACTATTTGACTCTATTATAAATAATTGATTTCTAAAATTAGATTTTGGGGTATACCTACCATTGTGAGTACTTTTTTCTACAATTTAACCGAATTTATTTCAATTTAACTATAAATGAGCAAATTTTAGTTCGAAAAGTTACCCTCCCGAGATATAATTGTTCGTACAAAAAAGTAGGACGTATCAGAGATAATTTAGCGTTGTGCAGGTGTCACACTTCTGATGGCATGGGTCACTGATACACTTGCTGGAACACCTGTTGGTATTATCTGTGTGTAGACAGGTGTACCATAAAGGCATCTGCAATAGCATGTGTTGGAAAGTACTCGGTCATGAACCGGATAGTTGTACTGAGTTGCCAATTTGTTATTTGTTTTTGATATTTTTGAGGCTTGGAAATTTGTTTAAAATTAGTGGTTTAAAAGAAAATTTACTATCAATTTATTCATCAATTCGCTTGGTATTTGAATTAAGTGATAGTAACGAGAAATGCTGTTGTAATTCACTAGGTAGTTTGATGCCCTGGTAGAATGATTCACCCCGTGCAAACATTACAGTCAGTTTTGGTTTGATGGTGATGTAAATAAGTACTCAGGTTATGCTGTGCCCCAGAAGCTCTACTCTGAATAATGAGATCAAAAAACACCATAAACTCATCAAAGAAAAAAAACACTACCGTTTGAAAGCTCTTGAAAAAAGTCATCGAAATGTTTTATGTGAATAGTGAGTGTAACCTTTAATTGAAAATGGAACAGAAACAAGATTATGCATGTATTGCTACTTTCCCAGAATTTGATGATGAACCTAATTATGAAAGGGTTCACGTTGACTACTATGAACATGAACAAATTAGAATTGTGGAAAGTAATAGGACTAGTGTACAACAATTACCTATTTCAACTACTAAGCCTGTTGCAAAATTCTCATATTGCAATCCAGTAAAAGTGATCCACCATGAACAAGTAGAAGATTCTTTAGAACGAAGTGATTCTACCGATGATGATAGTGATACCATTGAAGAGAAATTTGCAAAACTGGTTAGCGAATATTCTTTGAATGAAAACGAAGAAGATGGATCCTACTTGGGAATTGACACCAAAAAGTATTTTGCTGCAGCGAATATTGTCGCATCCAACTCAGTTAATGAGATTTCCACGGAAAATCAAGTTGATATTGATAACAAAGATAAATTGAAAAGTCCTAAAAAACAATGCCATTTAGATGAGAGTCAAAAGGAATCATGGGCTGAGTACGATGAAAAAAGCACTGAAAGAGGCGTGGACGTGGAGAATGTCCAATTGCGTCCCCTACCGGGCAGGAGATACAGAGAGGTGAATGAGGAATTATTGCGAAAATCAGTAACCTTTGATAAATCCGTTACTCACGAGATTACCGATAATGGAGAAGATACGAAAGTTCAAAAAGGATTGAACAATATCAAAAGGTCATTCAACAGAGGAATTAATAGAATATATGATATTAAAAAACGGGAGAGAAGAGCACAGAGTGATCCTTTTGCTCCTAGAAGACCAAGAGTAGATTCTGATAGAGTATCAATAAACTCCAATGACAGTGCGCTTTCAGAAATTTCTGCACGGTTATCGAAAGTTAAACAAAGTTTGGAACAAGTTTACACAAATGTTAACCCAGAACCAGAATTATTGGATTTCTATTTTGATCGTAGTGAGTTTCGAGGAACGGTTGGCAGCTATCATAGTGGAGATACATCGTCACTAACAAGTAAAACCAGCGCTGATTCCTCCTCTATCCGGAGTAAAAATTTGTGTATTCGAGATGATCCTGAACATTACAAAAGAACAAAGAAGATTGAAAAGAGATATGCTGGTAATCAACGGAAATCAGTAAGTGATCTCGGTTTCCAGAAGATTCCAATGAAGGAACAGTACGATTTAAGACGTCAAAAATCAATGAATTTCAGAAACCAAATATTGCCAGTGGATGAGTTAACAGAAACAAATTCAAAGGAAGATGTTCAGTCGTATGAAGTGAATAAATCCTGTGAGACACTGGAGGTTACCACGATGAACAATCAATCTGTAGAAGTGGATGAAAAATTATCTCTTAGCGTGAAAATGGAAAAGAAAACTGAATTTAAAAAGATACGAAGAAACTCAAGTGGAAACGTTCTAAGTAAGATTCAAAAGTATGAGAGTATTGAGAACACGAAATATAGTCATTCTTTTAATAATGGTTGTACATCAGAAGGTAAAGCTGTAGTTATAGATAGATGCTATGATTTAAAAGAAGAAGTGAAGTGTACAAAAATAAGAAGGAGTGTTAGTAGTGTTGCTGATATGGATTTATCTGCGCTTAGAGACGATTTGATGTCAGAAAGAATTGATGGCTATTATGAAGGTCAAACAGTTTTCAACGAGAGTAACAGACCAGAATACCCAAATAATAAAATCACAGACATCAAACCAAAGTTGAGATTAGAATCCATTAACTATTTGCCTGTTGGCTCTGCAGGATTGCGAAAAACTGAACAAAAGCCACTTTTCATTCCTGTTACTCAGAAGTATTTAGATCATTTGAAAAATTTGAATGAAGGTGGAGACTCTTCAAGCAAGCCTGTCTTAGATGCTACTATTGATTTGGCCTCTCAACAAGAAGAAGAAAAAGTTGGCATCTATCAACGGATTTATAGCACTAGTGGAGAAGCATATGCCAAGTGTAAATCTACTGTCCAAAATATAGCTGATTCTGGAATTGATAAAATTAAAAGAAATTTGTTAGATTCTGGAGATTACACGGGTGCTTCCAGTCCACCCAAACCTCCAAGAATATCCTATCAAGGAAATGAATCTCCATTCTTGGCTAGTGAAGAGTTCAGACGATATTCATTAGTGGACAGTAATCTGGATGATTTGAATTATGACTCGGACATCAATGATGTTATAGCGGGAAAGAAAAATTTGCACAACTCAACAACAGATGTTAAAGGGAAAGTTCCTGAACATGATGAATTGTCTAATGGATCAGTTAAGGATGTAGACAGTGACAACTCAACCATAATTGACGATAATGAAAGTTCTTATATAAATTTCAGCGAAAAAGCTTTCGTGTATCCCAAGATTATCGTTACTAGCTCTAATGATGATGGTGATGATATGTCAGCAGAAATTGAAAATCGTGGTTTGCGTAAATTCGAGACTGTATCAAGCCTGCAATACGATACTGATATTCCTTGGAGATTAAAAAGAAATTCATACAATTTGTCATCGAGTTGTAATGATATTATTACTCCTGTTATGACAATTGCTATGGATTCGAAAAATCAATTTTTAATTGATAAAGGTTGCCAAACAGAAGATGAGGAACAGTCCTCCCATAGAAACGAATTCTGCTTACAAACCGAAGAGAAAAACTGCCAAACAGATGATAGATTACATACTATTGAAACAATTGAAAGAACATGTCAAACAGATGATGAATTAGTGTTATCACGGAAGGAAGAAGAGTATTGCCAAAAATATCTCGGATTTGGCGAAGCGAAAAAGAATAAAGTAACCGTAACTACTGACTCAGGTGATGATGAAAATGGCTGTGATTATTTAGATCAGGGTGCAGAAGAACAACATCAGTCAGAAGATGAAAATGTTTTTTTAGGCAGTAGTACAGATCTCAGCTTGAAGAGAAGCAGCGTAGCTAGGCCTGCTGTTCGAAAGAAATTGCTGAATCGGTCTTATAGTACTAGTGTTTTATCAGACGGAGAGACAAGTTCTATCAACTACCATCCCATTCCTAAGTTATGTTCAGAAACAGAAAGTGAAAGAGAAGATAAGAAATTGAACGCGATGGGGAAATATCGAGATAGATCACAGAGTTTGGATATTTTGGATATCAAACCACGATCCAGAAGTGGTAGGGGAAGGAACCGATCATCATCAATAGTCGATGATTTTGCTTCTTTAGATTCAGAATCCAGAAAGCGAACTGCATCAAGATTGATTGAGACTGATCAACAGTTACTGAATACTTTTTTTGAGCGTCTCATGACTCAAAACGGCTCTAATCGAAGATCATCTATCAAAGAAAAACAAGCTATTGTTCAAGATTCTCAATTTTTTCGTGATATGAAAGATGGCCAGGTGCAAGGAAATAAACCAAAATTGAAGACTATATCATCTGAAAATCTAGAAAGAGAAGAATTTTCAAAGCGAGCACATTTGGTTGAATATAAAAATAAGTCTCAGATTACTGATGTCATACGTGAAATAGAACACAAATTGGGAAGCAAATCACATAGGATGATCACACCACCTCTTCACACAGATACATCTAACAGTAGTAAAGACCCTTCCCACCATTATGTAGAGATTAATTCATCTTCATCTGTTACTAAAATTGATCAAAAAGAAATTATTGACGACACTAATATAAATCCTAAAAAACAAAGCAAGAAAACTGAAGAAAAGGATTTCTTCAAAGATTCTATCAATAAAGAAATATTGTCTTTTCATTCAACTTTACAAACTGTTAGAGAACAAGTGGGAACAACTTTCCTCCATCCGAAAAAGAATGAGAATCAAATGAATACTGTTCAATCTACTGAGCAACCAATAAAAGAGATCGTGCATGTAAATTCCCAAAATAGTACCACAATTAACGACAAACCTACTACGATGGATTTATCATCAAAACAGATTTCAAACAGTGGTGAACAGAAGATAACAAAAACAAAGATACTGAGTAGTATTGAACAAAGAAAACTCGTGTATTTACAGGCTGTAAAGGAAAATGAAACGAAAATGAAAAAGAATTATGCTCCTCCTGTGCCACCGAGGCGATTTATATCAATGTACGATAGAAAGGGCACATCTTCCGAGATCCATCATCAAGAAAACTTCTCAAAGACTGGTTCTAATGAGGACCTAGCAACTCTGGATTTTGATTCTGTTGAAACAAGTCCAACTATTTCTTCTGACTCTTCTGAAACGCGTGTGATAAATGACAACGAAATATCTGAAAAAATGAATGATGAACCAAATTTCACTAAAAACATGACATACGTTGAAACTGATATAAAGAATTGTATTATTCCTATGAACAGTCCGAATAGACAGCGAAAACATGTCACCAATGCAACTGCTAATAAACGACCATCAGGAATAGAAATTGATGCTCATTTTGAGAAATCAGGAGAATCACCTCCAGATGGCCAATCAGTTCCTAGTTTAGAGTCTCCTGCTGATTCCGAAAAGACCATCTCCACTGTGATCCATAAGCCACCTCCTCAGCCTTTGAGTGTAAGTCGCCAGCGATTTCGAAAGAGATCCATAGGAGCAAGCCAAGAGAATATCAGTAGTTCTGATGAGGAATACGCTAAAATACAGTTCCATAGACATGACCGCCGTTCATTGCCAAGAAGTCTCAAGATACGATATAAGAATGGTTATATCAGAAGATCTTCTGAGCACTTTGCAGAACCTGAGGCAAGAATACCTGTACCCTTGAAGTTGAAGTCGCGCTCGTTAGAAGATTTTATGGATTCGGGATATTCAGGGGATATCGATGAAGATTCGGTAAGCAAGAAATTATTAATTTATAAGAATATTAAGCGTTCTTCAATCATTAATTTTATACAAATCTTGAAATGTAGTCAGTGTATTACAAATAAAGCTATTCAGTTTTTAGCTTAATTATTATACAATATAAAACCTTATTATATTTTATTTTGGTTTTGAGTTATAAAATTCAAAAGAAATAATATAGATACATATATATTGTTTTATAAACTCGAAATTTGTGTAAATTGAAACTGTAAATCGTAATCAAGTAGAGAATTAAAATGAATGAAACTGATTAATGTAAATATCTTCCATTAAATCAGAATGGATAAAATATGTTATGAAAATTTCGCTTTTCAAAAATGATACGAATTATAATTTCACCTAACACTTTTTTTCGCGCGACCTGGTTTTAAAGGTTAAGATTTAATTGATTAAGGAAAGAACACATCCATTTGCCTCCTCAATTTCTTTATCTTGCGGTTTACCAAAATATGTCTAGAACTGAAAACAACCTAAAATTTATGAACGACTTATCTATCATATATATTTCATTCTGAAACAAAAATATTCTTCGAAACGATACATATATTATTTTTCTACATATCGCTTACTGTACTACATCAAAGGTAACCAGTGTAGTTACTAGGAATAAGGAAACCCCGAAGCACTCATAATTAGCAAATCTAACCTTCCAGTATAGGGGCAACCTCCTTAGCCATTGGTGGTGTTGTGTGCAAGGTGTTCTGTTGGTCCCTCTGACTGATTGTTCATGTGAAGATATAACCCACTGTGCTGTTAGTGGTATGATTTAGTGAAATGTGATGTGTTGCTTTTTGCAAGCGTGATGTTATAAATTTAGTAGTGATAAAGTGTTCTACTGGGGGTAATACTTCCGATCTACAGGTGATAAAACTACCTGTAATGTTATTGATAGATACAATGCATAGAAATGAGTTTGTAATCAATGTTGTATTATTAGTTATTATTTAGTTTAATAAGTCGATACTTCTCTCTATGTGTCCTGTGATGGATCAGCTGATATACAGAAGAAAACTTTTCTTAATTAAAAAAAATTACCAAAAGATTATTTTCAAATTCTGAATCTTAAATCATATTAAGAATAATTCAACAACAATGCCTATTTCTTGTTATATTATTTGATATGATATCAGAAGTGATTCATACAAACAATATTCCGTATTATTAATTCGTTCTCTCGATCATATTTAGTCACTAAAATGAGTATGAAAACCTGTTTGTTGAACGATAAGGGTTACCGTTTTTTTGTTTGGATTTACGCCGTTCGTGCGTGAAATTTCCCATGGAAATTAGTCATCAAACTAGCACTATCTTCTTTTCTTTGATAATACTATATAAAATTTAGTTAATTAACTATAATTACCAACCCTTATTAACCCATAGTGTTTAATTTTTTTTGTTAATAGTTATGTAGGTCCTATAAGTGACTCTTTCCGTGAAAGAATAAGTCCAATTCTAAAAATATTTTTTAATATTAGAAATTAGGAGTTTCATCAAATAAGGACAGGTGTGAAGCTTATACCATATGAAGTACAGTCTCAATTTACACTGTACAGACAAAATTACTGTACATTGTACAGTGAGTAAGACTGTACAGTGTACAATCAGTTAGACTGTACACTGCACAGTGAACAATCAACTTGACATTGTGCAGTTAAATACTACAGTCACTCTGCTTTTTAGCTCAAGTCTCAGTTACTTATTTCTATTCACCCAAACTTATAATTTTTATCATTCCACTCATTTTCACCTTCTTGTGATGCTCGTCGTTCATCTGAAGCTAGTTCTACAGGTGACTGTACAGAGGTTACCTGTAACTTCGTAAGGTGTGTGTGAACGTCCGGTGCTAGAACTATCACCCACTAAACTCTTTGGGGGTTAAACCCTATCACCGAGCAAATCCTATCACCGTGTACACTTATTTGAATTAATCTTAAATACAGATATTAAAAGTATTTAAACAACCATTCAGTTGTAGGGTTGCCTGTAGACTGGGTTGAATGGTTGTGTTGGTAACACTATGGTCGTAGTTTAGTAACTGGTTGTATGATGTTTGGTAGATAAGAGTTAAACCCGAGACAGTGAGTGGTTGTTTCGGAATAACTGAAACTGACTTACTAGTGTTATTTAAATGACATGTTTACGTGTAGGGTAAGTGACTGAGTTATTGGACAGTTAGGCATTTTCGGTCATATAAGATAAAATATATATTAATATTATTTTAATAGATAATATTTAATCTATACTTTTTCATACTTGATCGAAAATGTGGAACAATCCGATACTTCGAAATCACACATTTTTTTTTATTTAGGAACTATAAGTGGACTAGAGGAAATTGTTAACATTTTCTGGATAATATTTAAGTTCAGGGTTATTAATATGAAATGATCATTTTTAATTAGCATTTTTTATATATATTTCTTTATTCAATTGTAACTACAATATTTTATATATGTTGGAATATAGAAAATACTAATCGTTCAGGTACAATTTTAAAATCATTCCAAAATAATTAAAATAATTTTTCTGGTGTGACCCAAAAAGTAAAATTATTTTCCTGTGATTTTGTTGTTCATATTTCATCGATAGTACGATATGGAATAATTGAAATAATTAAAATGTAACCTTGGAAATATATTAAACTGATATTGTCAGCTGATAGGTGTAGGGTAATTTCTGAGTTATTGCACGGTTCCACACATTCGATCATGTAAGAAGAATGTATATATTAATTTTTGTCTAACTTTTATTTAAATTTAGTATACCTCTAAACTTACCTAATATTCTTCACGTTATTATTAAACATTAAACTCTTTTTAAAATATAAACACTGTGATAAAGTTGAATTAAATTTTCATTTTATTAAATTAAATAAAACAGCATTCGTAATTTTTTCTATTTTCAATTATTATAAGAAAAATCGTAAATTTTCTTAAGATTTTGTCAAATTCGTTCATGTCGATTGTTAAAGATTTAGTGCACATATATATTGTGTGTGCGTGTTTTCAAGTACACATACATGCTGTGTACGTGTTTTTTACACCTACATACTGTGTGCGTGTTACAACCGTCAGTGTGGCACGCTTTCCGTCTGTTACGATGCACATTTTATAGTTCCTGGATTATTGGAAGTTATCAATTGTGCCTTTGAAGAAAGTTAAAAAATATTAAACAAAAAAAATTATGAAAAATCCTAGATAATAAAAAAATATATAAACAATAATTCTGGTAAAAGAGCACATAAGCCCTTTCTTCCCTTTCTGTTATTTTATAAAATATGTAAGTGTACTGGCCCGTTAACTGAATTAGATATCCTCTAAAATATACTGTAAGTTTTAAAATAAATATTTACAACCTGTGTCGTAAAAAGTCTACTTGAGTCTTTGCTATAATATTATCGTCATTATTCAATTATTAACTTTAGGTAAAACTGAGGGACCATAAATTACACAAATATTAATAGAGATACATTCAAGAACACGTTATTCTTAGCGTATCAAATTTATTCCACCTAATTAAGAAGTGGTATTCATACCATCACCTGTTAACAACAAGCCTAATATAAATATAACTCAAAGCGTGACAGACAGACAGACAGACAAATAATGATAAGGAAAACTGTTTATGGGGGGTGTACTTGACCATTAAATAAAAAATATGTTGATTAGAATGAATCATAGTTACCTATTGCTTAGATATAATTAATCAGTCTTATCGCATAATTCCTCTCGTGGCTTCCGGCTAAATGAATTGATTATTTTACTTATATTTCAATTGATCAAAGATAAAAATAGGAAAAATCATCTAACTAATGTTATATTTTAATTTTAAATAACAAATATGTTATGCTATTAAAAACGTCAATCCAAGTATTTCTATTTAATTTTCTTTTTATTTTCTTCAATAATTTCAATTATCTATGAATTTATGTTTCTAAATAAAAAAACAGTATTTAAATCTACAAAATTGTTATTTTAATTTAAGTAAATAGCACCTATAAGATACGTGTTCTTTGCTTACACAGCAGATGTTGAATATTTTACTCCTTGTTGGATTTTCTTTTCTCAGGATTAATACTTTTGCCTGTGCCAGATCTTTCGAGTTCCTGAATGTTTTATCATTTCTCCCTATAGACCCGCAGTGCTCTGAGCCCCAAGGAGGTGATTTTAGTGAGACAGAAGGCCTCCCTCAGCAGCCAGGTGACCAGACTTAAGACTCAGTGCAGAGACCTGGACTCACAGAACTCATCCATGGTGAGTACCTACTCTAAATAACTCATCCATGGTGAGTAAATTCTCCATTTAGATAAAAATATATAAGATTGTAAATTATATGGTGGGTCACGTTATTCCGATCAAGGGATCTATCTACAGTAAAGGATCTATCTACAGTAAAGGATCTATCTACAGTAAAGGATCTATCTACAGTAAAGGATCTATCTACAGTAATGGATCTATCTACAGTAAAGGATCTATCTATAGCAAAGGATCTATCTACAGTAAAGGATCTATCTACAGCAAGAGATCTATCTACAGTAAAGGATCTATCTACAGTAAAGGATCTATCTACAGTAAAGGATCTATCTACAGCAAGAGATCTATCTACAGTAAAGGATCTATCTACAGTAAAGGATCTATCTACAGTAAAGGATCTATCTACAGCAAGAGATCTATCTACAGTAAAGGATCTATCTACAGTAAAGGATCTATCTACAGTAAAGGATCTATCTACAGTAAAGGATCTATCTACAGCTCGACCGTTACGCAGTTTCATACATTTGTTACTTTTGATATAAATATACTGACAGTTAGACAGAAAGTGTCAGTGTTTTGTAAAATCGTTTTAGCACTCAATTAAATTAATTAATGTTGTGTTCGGAAATACGTAACTGCTCCGTAATACGCAACTGTGCGGTAATACGTAACTCACCCTATATCAAGAATACCTAAATCATATATTTTTAACTATTTATTTTTGACTCCTACAATTTTAATTCATCGATATTTTTTTTAACAATATTTTTCCAAGAAAACTAAAATTAAATTAAATTATTATTCAAATTAAACCAAAAAGCGTATTAATATAGAGTGTAAATATAAAATGTACACCATTGTATATATGTTTATCCAGAAAAACTAATAAACAAATAAAAATATGATTAAATGATAATATTTTCAGTGAAACTTTAAATATAGTTCTAAGCATATAGCTACAATATTTTTACTCATAATAAAAACTGTTAATGTATTATTTATACTGACTATATTTTGAGGTTTAGAATATAAATTAATTAAATGCATAGTTATGTATAGTAAATATTTACCAATATATTTCTATTTACTTTAATTATTTTATTTCATTTGTGATAACATGGTTTGGTTTAGCTATTATAAAATTGAAATTATTTTTCTAATAAGTTATATCAAAGTAAAATAATAACTAAAATGCTAACTATAAACTTAATACCTTATTATCTAATTCATTTTAATAACCTTTCCGTTAGATTTAGCAAAACGTTATTTTTCATTTTTCTTTTCAGCGCACCATGGAGTTCGGCAAAGACAAGTCCAATGACAGAATCCGACAGTCGGAACTCCACAAACTCAAGAAGAAAAACTCCGAACTCGCCACCATCACCAAAGAACTCGAAGATAAAGTCAAAAGTCTTGAAAAGGTTAGTGTAGGTGTCGCTATTTGAAGATTTAGAGCTAACATTGATGTAGATGTTCAGGTAGCAATGTTTCACGGGGTAACATTCTCCCAATGTTGTAAAAATGCTGTTCCAATGTTGTAACAATACTGTTCCAATGTTGAAACAATAGTGTCCTAATGTTGTAACAATATTGGACCAATGTTGTAACAATATTGGACCAATGTTGTAACAATATTGGACCAATGTTGTAACAATATTGGACCAATGTTGTAACAATATTGGACCAATGTTGTAACAATAATGAGGCAACTTTGTAACAATAATTGGACAACTTTGTAACAATAATGGGACAACTTTGTAACAATAATGGGACAACTTTGTAACAATAATGAGGCAACTTTGTAACAATAATGAGGCAACTTTGTAACAATATTGGGACAACTTTGTAACAATAATGGGACAACTTTGTAACAATAATGGGACAACTTTGTAACAATAATGAGGCAACTTTGTAACAATAATGAGGCAACTTTGTAACAATATTGGGACAACTTTGTAACAATAATGGGACAACTTTGTAACAATATTGGGACAACTTTGTAACAATAATGGGACAACTTTGTAACAATATTGGGACAACTTTGTAACAATAATGGGACAACTTTGTAACAATAATTGGACAACTTTGTAACAATAATTGGACAACTTTGTAACAATAATGGGACAACTTTGTAACAATAATGGGACAACTTTGTAACAATAATGTGACAACTTTGTAACAATAATGTGACAACTTTGTAACAATAATTGGACAACTTTGTAACAATATTGGGACAACTTTGTAACAATAATGGGACAACTTTGTAACAATATTGGGACAACTTTGTAACAATAATGGGACAACTTTGTAACAATAATTGGACAACTTTGTAACAATAATTGGACAACTTTGTGACAATAATTGGACAACTTTGTAACAATAATTGGACAACTTTGTAACAATAATTGGACAACTTTGTAACAATAATTGGACAACTTTGTAACAATAATGTGACAACTTTGTAACAATAATGTGACAACTTTGTAACAATAATTGGACAACTTTGTAACAATATTGGGACAACTTTGTAACAATATTGGGACAACTTTGTAACAATATTGGGACAACTTTGTAACAATAATGGGACTATGATAAGCATTACCGAAACAATGTTGTCCGAGTAACATTGCTAGCTACTTGGAAGTTGATGAAGAATATTTTCAAGCATAATTAACCGTGACAAGATAATGGCATCCATATGTAGATTTAATTTCAATTTTATGTTACTAGTTGACTTTTCACAGTTCATAGAAAACTTTAGTCGCCGATCATCTACTTTCGTTCGGTGATTATAATCGTTGATAAAAAGATTATCTATCTACTATAATAAATGACTCGACGAAAATCCGATTGTAATTTATCATAAATTTAAACACTTGTAGTATATTGTCTTTTGTCGTGTACTTCAATAACTAAATCCTGAAAAGTGTGAAATCTTAGATATTTTACGATAAAATGACTATTTTGCGTGATGGACAATAAATTACGATCTGCTGATTGTAAATTTATGGACTTGAATGTATTGAAAATATTTTTCACAGCTATTTGTTATTATCATGACTTTCCATTACCATCCCCAGAAGAGCAAAGGCATCGCCCCTAAGTCTCGCAATGGATTCAAGTCAACACCCGTGGTACCGAAACAGATGGAATTCACGAAACAGCTTCAGAAGCGAGACGCAGAGATCGAGAAACTGAAACAGCGAATGGGGGACTTGGTGGAGAAACTTACTAGCAAGAATGGAAAGGTGAGGAAGACCATTCTAGAATGTACGTTAAAAGTGGAAGAACGGCTACATTCAGTGATACCCTAATACAAATCTATATGTTTTTTTTGATTTTGAGACCTAAGAAACAAACTATTTTTCATTTTCTGTAAAATATTTGGACTGTGAGAACTAGGGGAGGGTGGTCATCAATGGGACACCGGGAACAATGGGACATGCTGAATAACTTTTTTATTTGAGGGTAATTTTTAACAAAATCTTAGTGGTAAATTAAGCATACTTCAGTGCATTCACTCGCATTGCATTCAGCAGTTGGGGTGCAGTCAGCCCTGTGTAAAAGCGAAAACGTGTTTTAGGGGTGATAAAACTAAATATTTCATACTTTGTTTCAATTGTTATAAATCTGTAAATTTAACATATAATGCTTACGGCATTTTTACATGATATTAAGTAATATGTAAAATATGATCATTTGAAAGGATTGCCTTTATACTTTTGTAGTTGAGCCGCTATACCCATATGTTTTCAAAATGGCGTCATGGTGATCATTGGGACAGAAAATTTGGTTAACAATGGGACAGTGCCTTATTGTCAACCAAACTGTCTAGTTTCTCCATATGAATCAATATATCTATTTTTTTGATACAATAACGTGAACTGTAGCTTCAGAGCTTCTTGTAGAAACAGAGCTTCCAGCTGAAGCAGGACTTTCGATCATGTTCAAGGGCTTTAGCAATCTGAGGTCATCACAAAGCACTGCATAGAGAACAAAGACGCAGCATGATTGCAACGGATACACCAGAGAAAGAAGAGCTTTTTGCTGGTGCCACTAAGGATAAGGCCTTCGAAATCACTTCATAAAGCATCTGATGTAGATGGCCTGTGAACTATTGTTCTTGGTCTGGTATAGAACTCTTAATCTAACTGATCCATTCGTCTGAAGAACTCAAATCTCCACCGAAAATGTTGCAAATGAAGATTTATGCACTTGTAGAATTTGAGGCGACTTCTAAAACGTATTCTGTTGGCCAAAAGCATGAAAAAGATAAATACGAAATATTGATGTTAGGCGAAGATTCAAGTGCAATGAGCTTAATTTTCCAAATGTTCTTGACATGGCTTCGGTTAAGTTAGAGGACATTAAACTGATATTATATGAACCAACTAAGTGTGGGACAACATAAAGAGATAATTCGAACTTGAAATTTTACCATAACCTCAACAATGTACAAGTTTGATAAACTGTACCATCGTTCACCAGGGCATGTCCCATTGTTCACCAGCGCTGTTAAACAATGGGACAATTTTTTTTGTTTTTTATTTAATTTTTTTCTAGTCAACAGAATATGTGATAGCATTCGAGTTGGTTTCATTTTATAAAGGAATATCTATATTACACATGGATTTTTTATTTTTCATACTATGCCCATAGTAAATGAAATATCAATCTTTCTGTGTTTTTTGTCCCATTGATGACCATCCTCCCCTACAAATCCGATTTTTATTTTTTTTATTTGGAGATCTGAAAACAAATAGCTATATTTTACGTTTACGGTAAAATAACGAAAATCTTCAGAAAAAATTTCATAATGTGTCAAATTGCGTTTCAGTTTCAAATTATGAAGTACACTAACATATATCTAGTCTGCACTGTCCTCATCAATGATAATATATCGGATAGTAATTATTTGATCAATGTGTCCACTGCAAAATGACGTCTGCTATCTACACTATCATAATAATTATCTGTATAACACATCTCCTACAGATCACACAGGACCAAAGTAACAAAGAATTGGAGGACATCATACGGACTGTGACCAGAGAGAGACTGCAGCTAGAACGACAAGTGGCAGCAGTGACTGAAGTGAGTGTTGCAGTGACTGAAGTGAGTGTTACAGTGACTGAAGTGAGTGTTGCAGTGACTGAAGTGAGTGTTGCAGTGACTGAAGTGAGTGTTGCAGTGACTGAAGTGAGTGTTGCAGTGACTGAAGTGAGTGTTGCAGTGATCAGAAAATCAATTCAATGATATTGTATTCGTTCTAACTAAGTAACATTAAATTACAGTGCAGTAAAATATTTCAATTACATGCATAAAGTCAGGAAATTTAGTAGCCTCATTTAGTGTTTGTCATATCTTTCATATTCAGTGCATTGTGTCATATTTAGCTACTATATCGGGTCATATTTACTGCATTGTGTCATTTTCTTTACATTTTATGTGCATTGTGTCATTTTCCCTGCATTGTTTCATTTTCTCTTCATGCATTGTGTCATATTCTCGACATTGTGTCATTTTTCTGAATTGTGTCATTTTCTTTACATTGTGAATTTGTGTCACAATGACACAACCCTAAATTTGGTCATATTCTCTGATCTGTGTCATTTTCTCTGCATTGTATCATTCTTTTGCGTTGTCATTTTCTCCGTCAGCCTCGCTGTCAGTTCGCCGCTATGTTTATTTACCAGGAGTTATTTTCGAAACCGTCAACTGATAAACCCTGGAATTATGACCAACACAAAACACAAAAAACAACTGCTAACTTTGTGCCACCGAAAATAATTGGTGATTCGACGGAATGAAATTTCGTTATTTTACTTTTTGTAAGTGTTTTTATAAAAAATCATTTCATTTAAATGGTTCACACATAGAAAAGAGTGACTGCATGATTTTAATTTCATAATTCACAATCTTTTAATTTCTTATTATTTTGAAATCTTACAAATGAATCATGTACCCAGACCAATTTTAAAATATCTCCAAACATTACAATTACTAAAGTTTCTCTTTGGAAAAGTGAAATCAATTTTGTTTCTTTCAGTTAGTGCAAGTTCTGAATTATCGGTCAGTTCCACCTCTTCGGTCATATAAGAAAAAAACGATATACCTAATAATTATTATTTTACTCAACCAATCCTAGTGAAATAATCATTATAATATAGTTTTTTTTACATGTCCGAGGATGTAGAACTAACCGATAATTCGGAACTTACCCTAGGTCAATTTATTTATAGTTATTGACAGAAACTTGCCCAAAACTTTAGGAAATGCAAAGTTCTTTTTAATCAATTTCTATTTTTAGGTTTAGGATTTTTCTTGGTGAATGGAAATTGGATGCGCTAAAATAATTTGAATACCAGATTGGTTAATAATACAGACATTTTCAGAAAGCTTATGGTCCGTACACACGTAGGGTTTTTAAAGTCTTTGCACCAGACTTTTTGCTAAGCTCCTCCTACTTTTTCCACGAGATTTTTGAATCGTATAGGAAAAAAAGATACATTTATTGCTTATTTTAGTTGGTATCCATGATACCTGCAGGTATCATGGAAAGGAGTCATCATCACTGTGACTCTTTTCTCTGATAGTACATCATCACTGTGACTCTTTTCTCTGATAGTACATCATCAAAGTGACTCTTTTCTCTGATAGTACATAATCACAGTGACTCTTTTCTCTGATAGTACATCATCACAGTGACTCTTTTCTCTGATAGTACATCATCACAGTTACTCTTTTCTCTGATAGTACATCATCACAGTGACTCTTTTCTCTGATAGTACATCATCACAGTGACTCTTTTCTCTGATAGTACATCATCACAGTGACTCTTTTCTCTGATAGTACATCATCACAGTGACTCTTTTCTCTGATAGTACATCATCACAGTGACTCTTTTCTCTTGTAGTACATCATCACAGTGACTCTTTTCTCTGATAGTACATCATCACAGTGACTCTTTTCTCATGTAGTACATCATCACAGTGACTCTTTTCTCTGATAGTACATCATCACAGTGACTCTTTTTTCTGATAGTACATCATCACAGTGACTCTTTTCTCTGATAGTACATCATCACAGTGACTCTTTTCTCTGATAGTACATCATCACAGTGACTCTTTTCTCTGATAGTACATCATCACAGTGACTCTTTTCTCTGATAGCACATCATCACAGTGACTCTTTTCTCTGATAGTACATAGTCACAGTGACTCTTTTCTCTGATAGTACATAGTCACAGTGACTCTTTTCTCTGATAGCACATCATCACAGTGACTCTTTTCTCTGATAGTACATAGTCACAGTGACTCTTTTCTCTGATAGTACATAGTCACAGTGACTCTTTTCTCTGATAGTACATCATCACAGTGACTCTTTTCTCTGATAGTACATCATCACAGTGACTCTTTTCTCTGATAGTACATCATCACAGTGACTCTTTTCTCTGATAGTACATCATCACAGTGACTCTTTTCTCTGATAGTACATCATCACAGTGACTCTTTTCTCTGGTAGTACATCATCACAGTGACTCTTTTCTCTGATAGTACATCATCACAGTGACTCTTTTCTCTGATAGTACATCATCACAGTGACTCTTTTCTCTGATAGTACATCATCACAGTGACTCTTTTCTCTGATAGTACATCATCACAGTGACTCTTTTTTCTGATAGTACATCGCATCACAGTGACTCTTTTCTCTGATAGTACATCATCACAGTGACTCTTCTCTCTGATAGTACATCATCACAGTGACTCTTTTCTCTGATAGTACATCATCACAGTGACTCGTTTCTCTGATAGTACATCATCACAGTGACTCTTTTCTCTGAGAGTACATCATCACAGTGACTCTTTTCTCTGGTAGTACATCATCACAGTGACTCTTTTCTCTGATAGTACATCATCACAGTGACTCTTTTCTCTGATAGTACATCATCACAGTGACTCTTTTCTCTGATAGTACATCATCACAGTGACTCTTTTTTCTGGTAGTACATCGCATCACAGTGACTCTTTTCTCTGATAGTACATCATCACAGTGACTCTTTTCTCTGATAGTACATCATCACAGTGACTCTTTTCTCTGATAGTACATCATCACAGTGACTCTTTTCTTTGATAGTACATCATCACGGTGACTCTTTTCTCTGATAGTACATCATCACAGTGACTCTTTTTTCTGATAGTACATCGCATCACAGTGACTCTTTTCTCTGATAGTACATCATCACAGTGACTCTTTTCTCTGATAGTACATCATCACAGTGACTCTTTTCTCTGACAGTACATCATCACGGTGACTCTTTTCTATGAAATTTTTAATTCATATTGCAACGTTCTTCTGCACAAATTTTAGTCGTATTCTATTGTTTCTAAATGTGAAATACTTTTTTATTTGTATAGTAGTCTATCTATGTTGATTGTATTATTATCTACTCAATTTCTTTCAAAATATTACCATCCCCGAAAATTATTTAGAGTGAGTTCCGAATTATCGACCAGTTCTACATCTTCGCTCATATAAGAAAAAACGATATACTAATAATTATTCCACTAGGATTGGTTGAGTTGAATTAACTCAACCAATCCTTGTAAAATAATTATTATTATATGTTTTTTCTTAGATGACCGAAGATGTAGAACTGGTCGATAATTCGGAACTTACCCTATAGTAGTTTATTACATGTGATCTATTTTAATATACTATAGTTACATTCAAATGATATTCTACCGTAAAATAATTCATTCCATTATTTCTATTGTAGCAACTTCATCAGTTATATATTCATATAATTTATGCCTTTTCCATCAACCATCTCTTATTCTATTATTTTAATTATAATCAAGAAAATTAACGGGTCCATAATTGCAAACATTTATCTATTCAACTGCCAATGTTATTAATATAGCAATTTAGCAGATAACTAATATTTTAATCGAGTGTATTTAATATGATAAGATGCCTTTGATTAGACATCTAATCATTATTAACCTAATATTCACTTATTGATATACTATTTGAATGTTCACCGCGAATATAATCGGTTCTATTGATAAGTATGTTGATCGATTGAAATCAAACTGTTTTGCGCGGCAGCGGCTCACGCATGCGCATTGCGACTCCTTCTTATTGATCAAAACCGAGTGAGCTTCTTATGTCTCCTGCCATTGGACGACACGATGTGAACCCCCGTCCTATTGGAATATAATACATCTTATACATTGAAATATCTATTTCTCTAAAACTACAGTTACATGCTGAGTGTCAAATTGAAACACCGACACTCTGATGATTCAATTGACTAGGGCGGTCAATGACAGTGTTAATGGGAATATAGATCGTACCGTGATGGCACTGAGTAGACTTTCGGTTTGAAAATATCTTCTGCTACAGAAATAGTAGTGCTATCGCCTTTGCAGGGACTGGTACGCGCTGTCACTTCGTGTAGGTTGTTGCAATCGAAAAAGTCTACCGAGGTGATGGATTAGTGAGTAGAGTACTGCAGTGATGTGCACTTTTGATGGGTAGATGGCCGTAAGAGCTCAGTGACCCGTGGATTTAGCTTCTTCGATCAGTTCCGTGGTTGGTGTTTGATCTTTCCTATTGTGGTCTTTGAAGCTTTATTTAGACGAGAAGTAATTGCTAATGTTAGAACTATTCCACAAAGTTGTGACTTCAAAACCTCCGAACTTTCCATATCTATATTGCCTGCTAACCACTAATTTCTCAACAGTTTACCTAGCTCCATTGGTTTAGAATGATTTTTGAAAGTATTGGATAGTGTCTTGTACCACTCTTTGAACATTAGAATGAATTGTTATGCATTTTGCTTGCTGAAGGCATTCTCCTTGGATGCTCAATAACTTTTTTCGTGTGCCCCATTCTTTCGAATTGTCTTTTTGCATGAGATCAAATCTGAAATAATTTTAGAAATTAAATCCCGTTTGATATTAAACTTAGTACTTAGATTAAAGTAATGGAATTGTAATGTTATTACATGTATTAATTTGATAGTACTATGATATTTTTGATAGTATTTTGAATAGTATTCTCTATTTGTACAGTATTCTGACAAATATCATAGGAACCCAATGCCGAATAATTCTTTTAAAGGGAATACCTACTTTTATTGCAGTAAATACTTGTATTGTAACTATTGAATACTTTGAATTTGTATACTTAACTTTATCATCAAAATTCAAATCATATACATTATTAAATAAATAACCCCTATATCTATATTAAAATTTCATCATTAAATATTATGTCTTTGTCAACGTTTATAATTGTTTGATGAAGATAAACTACAGACTTAATCAGTTCTACTACCGCTCTTTGATTGTTGTTGTTCCGTCTTTTCTCTTGAGCGGTTTGATTATTTATAGTTTTTTGGACATGGCTTCACTATACCTTGAGTCCTAGTAAAGATCTCTTGACTAATTTTATCCAAGTTGATGAAACAAAATGTGAATGATTTTGCTGTTTACACTAGCACGGGAGGTGACGCTTGTTATTTTAGTGCCATTCTGAACACCCGTATACCCGGTGTGTTAGCCGGGGAATGTCACTTGTTTTTCTTTTATTCCAGTTAATTTTGACTAAATATTCTGGAATGATTTGATATGCTATTACAGTCCTGACCATGAAGTAGAGTTTAGATATTTCCATCTCTGTAGGGGAGTCCCTATATTTCTGAAATTGTTTTTCAGTGTAGTGTTTTAATTCTCTTTTTAGTATAGATGCAAGGGTTTAGACCGCTGCAAGTAAATGAGCCCAGTGTAAGTTTCTATAGATTTATATGTGATTTAAATTCCTTCCCCTTTATAATCCTCAAAGCATTGCAAGAATGTTCTCCCATTATTCCCATGTGATATTTAAACATATCACCCCTTCTTCACAACTTTTCCCCAATATTGTGTTAATATAATCAAACTAAATCTTAAAGTTGATTAGACCTCCCTAAATGTCCTTACAATATTCCCTCAATATTCTTACAATATTTCTTCAATGTCCTTACGACATTCCCTCAATATTCTTACAATATTCCCTCAATGTTCTTACAATATTCTTACAATGTTCCCTCAATGTCCTTACAATATTCCCTCAATGCCCTTACAATATTCCATCAATTTCCTTACAATATTCTCTCAATATCCTTACAACATTCCCTAAATGTCCTCACAATATTCCCTCAATGTCCTTAAAATATTCCCTCAATGTCCTTACAATATTCCCTCAATGCCCTTACAATATTCCCATAATGTCCTTACAATATCCCCTCAATATCCTTACAACATTCCCTAAATGTCCTCATAATATTCCCCCAATGTCCTTAAAATATTCCCTCAATATCCTTACAATATTCCCTAAACGTCCTCACAATATTCCCTCAATGTCCCTACAATATTCCCCCAATATTTTTACAATATTCCCCCAATATTTTTACAATATTCCCCCAATATTTTTACAATATTCACTCAATGTCCTTACAATATTCACTCAATGTCCTTACAATATTCCCTCAATCTCCTTACAATATTACCCTCAATGTCCTTACTATATTCCCACAATGTCCTTTCAATATTCCCTCAATGTCCTTACAATATTCCCTCGAATATTCTTACAATATTCCCCCATTGTCCTTACAATATTCTTTCAATATTCCCCCAATGTCCTTACAATATTCCCTCAATGTCCATACAATATTTCCTCAATGTCCTTACAATATTCCCTCAATGTCATTTCAATATTCCTTCAATGTTCTTACAATATTCCTTCAATGTCCTTACAATATTCCCTCAATGTCCTTACAATATTCATTCAATGTTCTTACAATATTCCCTCAATGTCCTTACAATATTCCCTCAATGTCCTTCAATATTCCCTCAATGTCCTTACAATATTCATTCAATGTTCTTACAATATTCACTCAATGCCCTTACAATATTCCCCCAATGCCCTTACAATATTCCCTCAATGTCCTTATAATATTCCCTCAATGTTCTTTCAATATTCCCTCAATGTCCTTACAATATTCACTCAATGTCCTTACAATATTCCCTCAATGTCCTTACAATATTCACTCAATGTCCTTACAATATTCACTCAATGCCCTTACAATAATCCCTCAATGTCCTTTCAATATTCCCTCAATGTCCTTACAATATTCCCTCAATGTCCTTACAATATTCCCTCAATGTCCCTACAATATTCCCTCAATGTCCTTACAATATTCCCTCAATGTCCTTACAATATTCCCTCAATGTCCTTACAATATTCCCTCAATGTCCTTACAAAAATCCCTCGATATTATTTCAATATTTATTGAATGTTTATCCTCAAATTTTCTACCCAATTAAAATCAGCATCATTTTCTTATTAGAAGTAGAGTAGAATAAGTTTCAGTTCCAATATACCCTTAAATATACTCAGTACTAAGTATATATCGTTGCTATACTAATTACTAAATTAAGTTCGTGTATTTCTCATATTTCACTTGAAACTCGGTACTTTTGTTCGTGACTTCACTTTCCAATTTGCCTTCTTTGTTCTAAGCGTCGATTGATTATTTTTTTCTAATTTCTTTCTATAAAGTTTGTTGTCTATTTTATTGGTAAAATTCCTTATCTTAGAAACTGTAAAGCCTATAATATTCATTATAATTGAACGAAAAAATGTTTACAAAAGCTAAAGTAAAGCTATATAGGTTTAGTTTTTCTAATCATTATCAATAAAATCTAAATATAGAACAAGAAGGTTTTAAAATGGAAAATTAGTCGGATACTGAAGCACAACCCTGTACCGTTAGTATGTTTAACCAGCACCCACTCCAGTGGACGTGGTATGACGTCACTAGGTTCTATTTTCTCTAGTCACGTGATCAAAGCGTCTCCATTGGGACTGTTTTATCTCCCGTCTAGACGGCACAATGCAGTGCTGGGTCTTTAATTGCAGTCAGAATGAAGTCACAAGGGAGATGTGCAATCATTTTAACGCCTTTCAAACTTTCAATGATAGCTAACAAAGATACTTAATCTGCATTGTGATATGCAGATATTTTATTTTGGCAAGATTGTTTTTTTTTGAATGAGAACTAAACGAAAATATTTATTTGGCATTGTAATCAATAAGAGGAACATTTATATAAATTCAAAAGAAAATGTAAGCTTCATCATGGGTTGGGTTTATTAAAATGGTATTTAACTGTCCTATTTTTCAATATCAATAATGGTTGGTCTGGTGATTTTGTCTAGTGTAGCCTCAAAGGCGGCTATTTTCTATATGGTTTTCCATGTGACGCGTAACGTTCAATGAGTCAGTGGGGGCTTGCGTGAGGTTCAAAGCTAATGATTATACTGTATAGTTACGAACAAGTAGCGGGGGAGGGGGGGGGGGTAATAACCAATAACTTTTCGGTTGAATAAATAGGTATATTGGTACCATATGTACTTTTCCTCTGTATTAATGTTTTCATCTCGATTGACTGTTTCATTTTGAATTAACCTGTACTATCGAATTGTTGAGATAAATTTGTGTTAAAATAGATAATGTCCATAAGATTCGTAGCATTGATAGACTGTTTGAATTGGTATAACTTTTATAATACTTTTTTTTTTTAAATTGGAAAAAGTATAACTTTTCAGTTAAAATGTTACTTGAGTTAAGATGTTACATAAAAGAGCTGAAATTTCCGATAATTATTAAGTGTCTCAAGTTTCCTGCGTCGATTATGTTTAAAAAATTTTGTTAGCAAAATTTAAAATGTTTGACGTAACTTTCAGCCCTTTTTGTGTATCTAAAAGGGCATGCTATGAATTTTTAAGTTTATGTATAAGATTGCCGTTGTATTAAATCTTCAGGAATGAAAAGATTACCTAACATGGTTTCTAAATTTATTTTTGTGAAATGTTTTCAAGTTATAAAAAATATTTAATACTTCAAGAAGTAAATTTATATAACTCCTACTCTTAAAAACTGATACCTAATTCAATCAATCAAGATCAGAAAAAACGCGATTCATTCGATTTATATACGAGATGAGAGAATTTTCTAAAACATTAAATATTCTTAAATAAACTTTATAAATTATGAAAAGGACCATAGATTTCGTTTAATTGCAACCTGCTTCTTAAGATTTTATACAAGTTACCGATGATTGATAAAGTTAAGTATCAATTGTTGTTCATCGTAAACTATCTCCATTTTAGGGGTAGAAGTTCCATCAGAATAAATATATTAGCCATATTTGTCACCGGAAAGTCTAAATTGTTTCATATGGGAATGAATATGCAGTCCGAAACGAACTATGAAACTTACTCTAGTTTTGAGTAAATTAATTTCATTTGCAAATAGTTAGTTATATTCCAGATCACAATTCCTAAATATAAATTTTTTCTTTTGTACTCATAGCAGCGATATATTTTTTTAAGGGCCAATTGCGAGTGGAAGGAGGTAATACGTCATCATCCCGCACTGTGGAAACAGCCCACAGAAGAGAGAGTGACCTGCACAGTGATTTGACACCTGACAACTCTGACCAAGGTAAACTTTAAGATTAAACAAACTTGATCAATTCATTCCTCACTTTCCCCCGATACTGCTATAACACATATCCGATATTCCGATAACATCCTCCAGTTATACGAACAATACTCTCCCGATATTCCTATTACAACCAACATCACCCTCCCGATATTCATATTACAACCAACATCACCCTCTCGATATTCATATTACAACCAACATCACCCTCCCGATATTCATATTACAACCTAAACCCCCTCCCGATATTCTTTCAATATTTTCCCGATATTCCTATAACACCATCCCGATATTCTTACAATAATCCTCAGACATTTATACGTCAAGACATTGTATTCCTACAAAATTTCCCCATTTTTTAAAACACTCCCCCGATATTTCACATTTTGCTTCTATTCTTGCAATATTCCCAGAATATTTTAAAATTACTTTTTTGATTTTCTTACAATGTTCCTTTGATATTCTTAAAATATTCCCCTGATCCTCTTTAAATATTCATCCGATATTCCTTCGATACTCCTGAAGCAATACCCCGCCTTTCTAACAATTCTACCCCGATATCCCTCGAACACTCTTTTATAAATGGCCCCTAAGTTCAAAAGATGGGTCCAAAAAGACACTAGTGTAGACCTATATTGTAGATTCGCTTACACAATTTAATCCATCAAGGATTGCTATTCTGAAGTTAATTACGGAGAACTGACTTTCCATTTCCCTAAGCAGGAGAACTCAAATATCAGCTTCAGGAGTTAGATTTGCTGACTCGGCAACATAGCACCTTGCAAAAACACGTCAGGGAGAAAGACTTGGAGTGCGTCAGTCTTAAGGATAAACTGAAACTAAAGAACGAGATCTGCCAAGACCTGGTTAGTTAAACTCTGAAACTTTACCATTCGAAATTTAGTATTGATACCAAACTTTTTGTAAGCCAATAAATAAGAGCTTCATTATGATTACTAGATTCTAAAAAAAGATTATTGGATAGAGAAATTTAATTTCTTTCAAATATATTAGAAGATACTAATTGAGGTTGATGTCATTGCATGATGATTTTATGCAGTTATAAATTATATTACAATTCTCTTTATTAACTTCTTCAACAGCCTGACTTTTTTCCGGAATTGTACCAGGTAACAAAGTTTTTGATGTGGTGTCGTTAGATTTTTGATTGATGCTTCGTTTGAAATCACAATTATTTGAATTGTTCACTAAAATTGATGCATTTATAACCGCTTTCAGTAAACTGTAAAGAAGCCAATAAATATTTGAAGTGTCTACTCACATTTTACGAAATTATTTCGAAATAGTATTAGGTCAGACGGGCCAAATTGAGTGCTAAGATGAAACCTAACAAGCAATATTGGAGCCATAGAGTGCTGCCTGTCTCCCTATTTTCTGTGGTTTACTTTATTTTCTTGTGATGACAGTTATTGGGTGATTTGTAGATAATTGAATATCATGACCTCTTGTCCTTAGTCTTCAATTGCTTTCGTTATGTTTCCATACTGGAGTTTACCAATTTTGTTAAATTTAAAATCAGGTAATTATTATATATGAATAGTTCTTTAATTATGTATTTTTAGAACACCTTTGAACTTTTTTGATTGTTTTTAAACATGTTTTGAACATGTTCGAACCTGTTAAAACATGTTTAAACTTGTTAGAACATGTTTAAACTTGTTAGAACATGTTTAAACTTGTTAGAACATGTTTAAACTTGTTAGAACATGTTTAAACTTGTTAGAACATGTTTAAACTTGTTAAAACATGTTTAAAATTGTTAACACATGTTTAAACTTGTTAGAGCATGTTTAAACTTGTTAGAACATTTTAAACTTGTTAGAACATGTTTAAAATTGTTAACACATGTTTAAACTTGTTAGAACATTTTAAAAATAATTTACGAACTCTGTTAATACTTTTCATAAATTATTTAATCTGCACTCATTTTTTTCTTTTGTTTCACTTTCTTATGCGTGCATTTTACAACATACTTCTTAAGGTACGTTAGGCACGCAGCGATTATTGCGATCATCGCTTAGTGACTATAGCCCAGCGACTATCGCAGAAAATTAGTTCAATGTTTTTCCTGTGGGATAAACGAGCGATTATCGCTAAGCAGTAGATCAATGCATTCCTATTGCTGGGCGATCATTGGTGAGCGATGATCGCACAATCGCTGCATGCAGAACGTACTTTTAACAGTTTATTTATTAATTCTCCATTTATCAACACTCTATGCACATCTAATAGCCACATGTGCATATTCCAGGAAAGTCAGCTGGCAAAAGTGATCGAGAAGAACACGGAACTAACTTTACAAAACTCCGATTTACAAAAACAAATTCAAAGTCTGCAAAATGTAAGTCAATTAATTATCATGATACCGTTAGTCAAATCATTGAATGAGATTTTTAATGTCCCGTAAACGCTATCAAACAATATATTTTAAATGGTTGTCAAACTTACCAATATCCTCAAACTAATTTTAGTGTTTGAACTCACACGCTCTCATGATATTCGACAAATTGTTTGACAAACTTTCGTTTGATATCTGATTGTATGACCATCAGGGTCTGTATCCTGAAGCTGTTTATATATGGTGAGTGGAGAAGCAGATGGCATCCCTTGGGTTCCGAACTTTCGTAATTTGAATTATATATTGTTGTTCTTTTTAATTTTACCATATTATCATTTTAAAGCACTACTTGCAGTTTTAGAGGAAAGCGCTAGTGTTGTGCTCTTCGACTATGAAGTCTTAGATGTTTGTGTTAGGTAGATCCGTAAGCTTTATTTACTATCACCTCTTCATGCAGTCACCGGTGCTGGTGTCCCTTTTCGTCACATTCATTGATAAGTGACTGCATTCATGGAGTAGCTTATCTGCATCCATGAGCTTTGTCACTGACGACGTTAGTAGGTGACTTTGTTCATGGAATCACTTCTCTTTCTGACTGTTTCTTCCAGTCTCTTGTATATGAATTCTTTCTGTCGTCAGCGTATGGCCTTTGGTTCCGTAACATATTTTAACACCAATAAAATCAAATTATCTGATTGTATGTTTAAGACTCTTACATTATCATCTTCATATCAAATTATACAAAAACTTACTTTTCATTCTACTGTTTAACAAACAATTTTTCAACATGTCGGATTTTTTCAAACTTTCGATTTTAGTGTTTGACAACACAAAAATCAAACAGTTTTATACCTGTTTGACAAAGTGTTTGACAGTGTTTATAACGGGGCAACAATCAAACGTAATGATGAATGTTTTCCTCTTCAAAATATCATTAGGGATACCTATAGAATATTTATCTTGTCACTAAATTATTTTGAACAGAGATCCCTTATTTCATGATCGTACATGATTTTTACTCCGTATTTTTAATTTAGAGTTTTACGGTTGTTTTAAAACTTTTTATTAATATTTATATAAACATAATTATTAACAAAACAAAAAAAATGTTGAACATATTCGCTCTTCCTTTGGCCCAAGTAACTATTTTGTCTAATCGTTACTGTAGGTGAGTGGGTCGTTCCCTTTCTCTTCAACTCCACCAGCTTCCTTAGTATTGGGGCAAGCAGATCCCTGGACACCCACTTCAGCATCCTTAAGTCTGGATAATTTCAATAAGGTAAAGGATTTTGGGTCTTAGATTTAGTGCAAATGTATGTTTTCGTGGATTGTAATGAATATCCATAATTAATAATTTGCTTTTGTTTATTCAGAGCACAACAGGATCTGGATGGGGCACGGATCTATCTCGCACCCAGAAAATGCAAGGCTCTGGGAATTCCGCCGAAAATGTTCTTCTAGTAAGTGTGGAAACTGTATTGAGTCTTGTACATAACAGAAGATATAGATCAAGATTTAATTTAATTATTTTCTCTTTTCTAAACAGCAACAAATGAAAGAAGCCACAGAGAAGAGGAATGTTCTCGAGAAGCAGCTTGCTGAGTCTGTTTCACTGTTGAAGGAGAAGCAAAGTGCTCTGGACCATGCCGCCCCTGGATCTAAGGACAAGAAGGCAGTCAGTGACACTGTCGATGGACTGCAGGTATGTACTAACTTATTGGTGAAACAGAAGTGTAACCACCTAATTTCTTGTCAACCATAGTACCTGCAAAGTGGACGTTAAAGTGTACGTACCTGCAAAGTGGACGTCCCAACTCTAATTTTACTACACTAGAACTCTTCAATAGTGGACTCTTCTATAGTTAGAAAACTACCCCGACTAGTTGACATATTTTCTTAGCCATTCTTCTTCATATAAGCAGACTAAAGAAAATTGGTTCACTATTCTGGGTAGTTCTCTTATTCAGGATTCTACATTCACTAAAGAGGAGTTCACTATAGTGGAGCTCTAGTGTATCAAATAATATATTGCTTTAGGGTACCTATCCAAAAGAATGCTCTCCTGATCCCATTTGTGTCTCTTTAGTCTAAGATTCGAGAGTTGGAAAAGAAGATGGAGGTGCAGAACCTGCGACACGAAGAGTTGGTACTGGAGATGCAGAGTCTGAGACGGGGGCATGCTTCCCCCCGAGGGTCCTGGTCTCGATCCGACTCCCTTAGCGTGGACCTGCATTCCCCCGACTCCGGTGACGTGACTCCAGGTTTGAAAAATTTAACATTAGATCATTTAGATGTAAATATTATATGTATTGAAGTTTAAATTCATATGGAATCATTTTTTGATTAAGTGACACAAAATAACATTTAGGTAAATATGACTAATGATAATGACTGCAAAGTTCACATCTGAAGTTTATATTAAATTTGTAAAGATTCCTTGAAGTTCCAGTTGAAATTATTGATTATTGATTTTTTTTTAATGATTTGATAGCTGGCATATGAGTACATAATAAAAAAAATGTAACTTATATATTTTCAAACTTTCTTTTTTTCAATAAGTGTACATAAAGTTTCATATATTTACTATTATTGTTTATTTGAACTGTTACCATACATGTATTACTAAATTGTTTACTAGTCCTTTTTCCTTTTTTTCCATATTGTGTTTATAAATAATATTTCAAATTTTACCGATTCATTTCAATGGAATAAAAACTAAACATTTACAAATTCATACAAAATTTAACTTGACATTTCATGATATTTAATTATCATATCATAACAAACCTAACCATTTCTGCTACCTATTTAATTACTTGACGGATGGTTGATTAATTATTCCCTGTGATGACACGTCTGTCATAACTTTGTATCAAATAATTAGTAAATATTATCTTAATTAGTGAATATTGTATTAATTAGTAATTATTATCTTAATAGTAAATATTATTTTAATTAGTAATTATTATCTTAATAGTAAATATTGTTTTAATTAGTAATTATTATCTTAATTAGGTAGTAAAAATACATAAGTGACCCGAATTAATTACTTGATTGTATGACTGAGTGATGTATCACCTGTGACTGAGTGATGTATCACCTGTGACTGAGTGACGTATCACCTGTGACTGAGTGACGTATCAATTGTGACTGAGTGACGTATCACTTGTGACTGAGTGACGTATCACTTGTGACTGAGTGATGTATCACTTGTGACTGAGTGACGTATCACTTGTGACTGAGTGATGTATCACTTGTGACTGAGTGACGTATCACCTGTGACTGAGTGACGTATCACCTGTGACTGAGTGATGTATCACCTGTGACTGAGTGAGGTATCACCTGTGACTAAGTGATGTATCACCTGTGACTGAGTGATGTATCACCTGTGACTGAGTGATGTATCACCTGTGACTGAGTGATGTATCACCTGTGACTGAGTGACGTATCACCTGTGACTGAGTGATGTATCACCTGTGACTGAGTGACTTATCACTTGTGACTGAGTTACGTATCACCTGTGACTGAGTGATGTATCACATGTGACTGAGTGATGTATCACCTGTGACTGAGTAGTGTATCACCTGTGACTGAGTGATGTATCACCTGTGACCGAGTGACGTATCACTTGTGACTGAGTGATGTATCACCTGTGACTGAGTGACGTATCACCTGTGACTGAGTGACGTATCACCTGTGACTGAGTGATGTATCACCTGTGACTGAGTGACGTATCACTTGTGACTGAGTGATGTATCACCTGTGACTGAGTGACGTATCACCTGTGACTGAGTGATGTATCACCTGTGACTGAGTGATGTATCACCTGTGACTGAGTGATGTATCACCTGTGACTGAGTGATGTATCACCTGTGACTGAGTGATGTATCACCTATGACTGAGTGGTGTATCACCAGTGATGTATCATCTGTGATGTATCACTTTATTTCAATTTCTTGTATTTGACTTGGAATCTCCCATCAAAATATATCTAGCATGCCATTTTGGAATTTGTATTAAATAATAATGATACATACTTATTTTCCAGGTATTTTCCTCTGAAATGTACAACTAGTTGTGAAACTTTTATTTTCGATATTCTGAGATGTGGTTAATTGATTAATTTTGTACTTTTGATAATTTATTATTTATCTTTACTCAAAGGCAAAGTGATTTTTATCTAAAGTAATACCAATAGCATGATCGGTACTGCCAGATCTTTTCTTGAATGCTCTATTGTTTCAGAGTTGGTAAACGTCAATGATTAACTAACCTCTTTATTATTATTCGAAATCTCATCATTAGGGCCAGGAGAGGCTTATTCGCCCACCATGTCGAATACTTCTTCCATGGACTTCCACCAACTGAAACGACAGCACGACTACGAGGATTTCCATCAACATTCTGCCATATCCTTCGCAGAACCAATCGAGCAAAAATTCTCACCTTCAATAATTTCCTCGTCTTCAACTGCCATATCTCCAACCAACGAATCTTGTAACGGTAATTCTCTCCAAGATTCAACAATGTCGATAAAACCATCTAGCAACCTCAGGAACTCCTCCTCATACAGACACTTGAGTTCATTGTCATCTTTGAAGAATTCGAAAAGTATTCCCCACTGGATATCCGAAACTCTAAGTAAAGACCGGTCTAAAAGTGGACAACTTAATGAGCTGTACATGCGGCCTCTTCTACGGCAGTCTCAACAGAATCTGCGTATGACATCTGTGTTTTCTTGAACGGCTTTTAAGTTTTGAGTGAATGTGCATCTTGAAAGCTGGGCTTCTTGTTAGATTATAAGTAAAAACTAAGATATTTTCTTAAGCTATTGTACATGGTTAAAAAAGCTGATTAAAGATGCTGGGTCTATTACATGAAACTGGTTCTCCAAAGATAATATTCATAATGCTAAATATACTTGTTTATCATCAAAAGATGGGAAGTATATATTTAGCGAAACGGATAGCAAATAGTTTTCGCGCGCACTACCTCCAGGTCATGTATGCATTTAATTTCTAAGACATTTATACGATGACCATTAACCATAATGCACGATATTCCGGATGCACATTTCAGATTGTGGAAGAATACTAGTATCTCAGTGTACCGAAGCTCTCTATTGGTTCTTTCCCCAGATTCGAGTCAATTAATGTCAAACGGTAGCACGGCTCGCTCCACTCCCGTACCATCTTACCACCATACTCTATCTGGGCTAACTGATTTACCTAACTTTATCGGAGTAAATACTTCAGCTATGACCTCCGGTGCGTTAATAAGCCAGTCAGGTCAGGAGCCCATAACTTGATGTTATTCCAAATTCCTTAGGATAGTACCCGCTAGGATAAATATATCCTATCTGAAATCCATACGATCCTATATAGTTCCTCCAGAGAACCATTAAGTTGTGTTTCCTAAAGCCTATGTTCCAGCACCTAATCGTGAAGCTAATGACACCCTGACACGTTAATTGTTGTAGTAAACTCTACCCTTGATAGTGATGCAATTCTCATTTCGTTATTGAAACTGCTTTGAATTGCTTTTATTAATTGTGATCTTACTGTTGTTTGGAAGCCTAAGGATTGTTTTAGAGCAGAAAAATTGCTACTTTATATACCTATCATTCCCTGAGCATGCGCTTACATCTGGACGATTTTATTTCTTTTCTAAATCTTATTCATGATTTAGATCATGAATTTACAGATAGCTTCCTTCCATCAAAGGTTATTTATCATTTTTTTTCTTGCTGTGAGTAAATGTTTTGAAATATTGGTTTCGCTTCCACTGACCTATTTGCTTTTAGCTTTTGTTGTGGTACTAGTCAAAAACCTTAGTCAACAAGCCGACTTTCCTGTCAAATTAAGTGTTCTTGCATGATATCTCCATTGTATTAAGACAGCATATATTGTGTGTTCTTGTACCCCCTTGAATATCTCCCATTCATACTGATATATTTGTTTCAGATAACTAGCGATATACTAAATCCAGTGTCTTCTTCTTGTATTTAAATTCCAACACTGGTATCCGTTACAGGCGTCACTTCGTTCAACTCTCACTCCACTGGAGTGTTCACCTCGACTGTTCCTAGTCTCGCCACCAGCACCATGCTTGGCTCTTTCACCAGGAGTGGGGGAGCAATGTCTCCTCATCACCATCAGTCATCTACCGCAGAGAGTCATGGTGTCAGGGGTTCCATGGCCACTGAGATCGACAGAATTATGGCTAAAATAGAGCAGGATAACAAAATACTAGCTGAATTGGACAAATCTAGAGCAACTATTGGTAAGTCCTAAATTGCAAGATTAAAGTATACGCCACCTGATACTCTTTAGATATTGTCTTCAATTTCGTAAATTTAATAAACACATTCAAGTTTTTTAGGTTTTCTTCAAATTATAATACAGTTACTTTGTTTCCGCACCAGAAACGAAAAGTGTTTAAAAGCTGTTTTGTCTTCTACTTCCACATCTATACTATGTACATATTAAAACTATTGATTTCAATTTATTATACCATTGAATTTCATGTTCGAGTAGTGTATTTCATGCAAAATTAAAGATCACTTTCAATTTGAGATTTGATAATATCGTATGAGTTTTATTTTTGCGAGACTTAGGGCTGATGTTTATCATATGCACACTATAGGTAGCTCAGGCAAGATGGGAGGTCGTTCCGTAGAGTCCATGACTTCAGGTCCCAGTGGCAGCGGTAGACAAGTTAAATTTTTGGAATCGCCAATGTTGGGCATACACATTAAAGAAGCAGCTAAGAGTCTACTCAAAGGCTCAAGAAAATTATCCAAATGCACTGCAGATTACTATAAGAAGTACAAAAAACTCACTCAAACAGAGAAATTACGTGATTACGTTCTACAGCATTCACAGCGTCAACACAGACATCATTTTAGACATTACGGACACACCCACCACGATGAGAAACAACATCGTCACTTTCGTGAGCACGAAGACAATTTTCGACATCGAAATGGCGATATCAAAAGAACGCATGGATACGATCGCAGCTCATTCGAAGATGCTGATATACTGCAATCCCCCAAACTCAGATCAAAGAAATCATATGGACCAGATATTAACAAAAAAGAAGAAAAGAAACTAGGTTTGCTAGAATATGAAAATGAATGTTGCTGCATGAAGAGACTCGCAGATCCTTCTCAAGCTAATACGCCAACGTGTCACGAGTTCAATAAATTAGTACGTTGCTGTACATATGAAACACATAAAAAGATTACTTCATGTATATCTGACCCGAGCCCTAAGTACAAATCTAACGACTGCCAAAATATCCCAACTTACTGTGATTCAATAAACTGCCCGTTGCAGTATTTTTCCGAGCCTCATTTAAGCACCGAAATGTGTTCATCTTCTAATCTTTTTGATGTTAGTGTAGTTGATAATCATATTAGAAAGAGTGGAGAGCGACATGTTCACTTCCACAATCCCTTGCATACCTCCGCACCCAACTTGGGAGACAGTTATAGAATAACAAGGCTGTTACCTGGCATACCGCAAGATCTGCAAATTTTTGTCTCTGCCCCATCAGTAACTACTCGAAATATTCCTACTACTTCTGGATATCTGACTGCTACTCGACCAATAAGTGATTTCAAGAGACACAGTAAGTGTCTTTGACTTTCTCATTGCAAGCAAGTCTAGTTTTTGTAGATGAGCAGCTACCACTACCGCCTCATATTTCAATCTTTCCTCATGATCAAGCTGCAGCCGCATTAGTAGCTACCCCATGTTCTGTGTGGCCTGCTGTGTGCCCGGCCCAGACCCCTAAAAATTGATGAATCTTCGCTTCTTGGATTAAGATCATACATTCACATCATTCATTTTTTGTTGTATTCAGATTTAAAATGTAATTATCATACACAATGGCCAATCAGATCACCTAGATCGTTTTAATAGAATATTGTCAGTTTTAAAACGTCCATCTACTACACCATCTGATTTACATTTGATATTGATCTAAATTACCAAAATTCGGTGAAATGCGGATCATCCAAATCATTCTACAGCACATCTGAAATTTACCAGGACAACAGTAAGAGTTTTGTTAGCGGCGGAGACTGGGCAGGTGATAAATCTCAACAGTACCATTTTATTATCTTAAATTAGGCCGTTTAGTATTGCCTAAAGGTTAAAATAACCAGAAATGGAATAGACTTGCTGGGGCCTGGGCCGTGGCTCTGCTCACACTGCCTCCTTCTTGCATTTATTGTCGTACAGTTGAAACATCCTTTCATTCTTCACCTGATCATTAGGCAAACTAGTATGCCTGGTGTAGTACCTCATGCCATCTAAATTGCTATTGTCTTGTTTCTATAAACGACATAGATCTGATGATTTTTTTGTAGCCAGACTATGATATCACCCTGTTATCTGTCGGTTGATGCGCACTGTACTGCTTTCACTCTTACCTCCTTCACCTAGTTTAGGGTTGATAAATCCTCTTCAACTAAACAGTTGCTTTACTTATTCACTGACTAACCAACTTTGTAAAATACGCTTACTGAACTTCATTTAGATGCTTAACTCCTCTTTATATTTCAATAAGATAATAGATATAACCCTTCTGCTCCAAAATTTCCTTTGGGCTCAAATATCCAGCCGTGAATATCTTGTAAAAAATATTAAGAAACATTTCAAATATTAAAAGATAGCTAATCCAAGATGAATTGGAATTGATACTTTTTTTCTCGTTAAGATTTTTGTTATTGTGATTGCCATTCGTCGGGACAAATACCGATTACAATATTCTCTGGACAAAATTTTAAATTCTTCCCAATTCTTTCTTTCAACATATAGGTTTGGAATAATTTATAAGTAATTTTTTATGAAGAAATAAAGTAGTATTTCAATAATCAATATTACTACGTATGTGACTTCGAACTCTAAAATCTCTGTCAATTTTAATAAAGACAAACAAATCCACACTGTGAGCTTCAGCTGGACATTCTGATTTTGCAGAAAGTATCTTCAGACTGAGATAGTTAAATCATACCTATAGATTATGAATGCGAATTGTTTAATCGAAGAATTAATTATATACATATAAAAATTTTGTTCCAGTTCAATATCAAAATTACAGTAAAAGCATGCAGTGTGAATCCTTGTTTGGACTAACATACGATAACTATACCAATCTTTCAACATGTTAGACGACACGAACCATATTTGGTTATAGTATATTTAGTTGATGTGTATTTTGAAGAATACTAACATTGGTAGTGTGATCTAGATCAGTTTTTTTACGTCTAAGCTCAAGCAATGAAATGTCTTATTTTATTAGATTAAAAGTTTTTTAGCTTTCATGTTACTTTGGAGCCTTTTTGTAATTACATTGATGCTTTTTTTTCTTGTAAATTATTTAACAACAAGAATCGTTATTGTAAAAAAGCCAATGGTGAGAAGTGTACTTTAGAAATAGATAATGGCTTCTCTTGACTTAGAGTGGATGTGTGTCTTTAGTGATTTGTGTAGCTTGGAACTATACAGAATTGCAATTAAATTATTGAACTATTGTTCTTATTTAATCATTTGATTATATAACAAATCGCCCTTCTTTAATATTCCTCCAACGCAGGACTATCTGGAGAGGACAATGGTGTTAACACCTCTACAAACTTCACCTCATCCTCATATCCAACTAATCTCGCTGCTTCGCTTAACCTTGCCGGATTGTCCTTACCTTCTCCCGCCAACAACGCATTCGTATCACCAAGTTCCCTCATCACCGGCTTAGACCTCTCTACGCACAACATTCATAACCCTATGGGCACCATGGACCCCCTTCTCTTGGGATCCAATAACCTAACCACTGAACAGATGCTCTCGCGCGGAATGATCAATGGAGTTGGAGTAGCTGGAATGCGAGGTGTAGCCGCATCTCTCCCTAACCTCGGTATTGTCGATAGCATGGAACCTAACGTTACCTCTGGCAGCTCTGGTTTCCTCAGTGGACTTTCCCTTCCATCTGGAGCCACAGACATTCTCAGTGGAATCACTAACAGTATCACCTCCGGCTTCCCAAACCTCAACCACTTGCCCACTATAATCACCACAAATTTTGATAAAGAGGGTACGATTTTGTTCGTTGCTTGCTTCCATTGTACGAGCTTCTTATTTGTAGATCAGATGTTGTTCATTATTCATTATTTACGTTTTCCTATGTATTTTTGTTGATCTTTATTATACAATGTACATAGTTATTTGTCTTTCTTTGCAATGAATGTCTAATGAGTTGTAAAACTTTTGAACATTGTTAAAACATGTTTGGTCTTGTTATAACATGTTTGAACTTTTTAAAACATGTTTGAACTTGTTAAAATATGTTTGAACTTGTTAAAATATGTTTGAACTTGTTAAATCGTGTTTGAACTTTGTTAAAACATGTTTGAACTTTGTTAAAACATGTTTGAACTTTGTTAAAACATGTTTGATCTTGTTAAATCGTGTTTGAACCTTTTAAAACATGTTTGAACTTATTGAAACATGTTTGGTCTTGTTATAACATGTTTGGTCTTGTTAAAACATGTTTGAACTTTTTAAAACATGTTTGAACTTGTTAAAACGTGTTTGAACATGTTAAAACGTGTTTGAACTTGTTAAAACGTGTTTGAACTTATTGAAACGTGTTGGAACTTGTTGAAACGTGTTGGAACTTGTTAAAACGCGTTGGAACTTGTTTATTGTAGATTTTAGCGATTTAATGTTTCAATGTGTGATATGGGAGATAAATATTTCTCTTGTACTGAATGTGTTTTATAATTCCAACAGGAACAATGCATGGAAACTGTGTTCTTTCATTTGTTAGATATTTCAATACTTATATTATGTGTCTTATTTTATCCAACCTCTTGTCAATTTCTTTGTTCATCTTGCAGAGTTGAGACTATCTTCAATCATTTCACAATTCTGGAAAAGAATGATGATTCACATATAATTTACCTTGTTAATTCACTAATTATCAGTTGACCACAGGTTAAAGTGATTGATAATTAAATTTATGTTCACCAATTCTTACTTATACTTTCCATGGTGCATGCCACTGAACTAAGTTTTTAAATGCGCAATAGTTCATCATTTCTTTGAACATAAAACTAATATAGTGTCATTTTACAGATAAAAACATGCTGAATGGCAATCTGAACGCCTTGGGTCTGGGCTCTAATTTTGCTGATGACTCTATTCTGGATGTCCTGGAAATTCCAGGCAAAGGAAAGTGCCACGTCTACATCGCTAGGTTGGTGGAAAAGAAATATTCATTCATTAGTAATCTGATTTTGATGTACATTACATCTGTAGCTATACCTTTATTTCATAGAAAGTTTTCTTTTTTAAATAAAATCTTTATTATTTGGTTATTCAAAGCACCTAGGTAACAATTTTGAATTTATATAAGCACCGGAACTATTTGTTATATTACTACCTAGCTATTTGTTTAAAGATTATATAAAACTATATGTATTGTTAGTTTAATAAATTAAATGGTACATTTCATTAAAATTGGTAAAAACATATATTTAACTATCTATTTAATTTTTTTTATAAATTGTTATTATTTCACTGATTAACTTGAATTTTATTCAAATAAAACGAAATAAATCGTTGACTGACAATTCATATGTTGTTGCAGATATTCCTATGACCCGTTTCAGCATTCTCCTAACAATAACCCTGAAGCCGAGCTTACTGTCAATGCAGGAGATTACTTACTGGTGTGGGGTGTCATGGATGAGGTAAAGAACATAAGAGCATCATAGGAATCTAAATCAATTTAGTAACCCCCCGAGTTAGCTATAGCTTAAAATTTATGAAATTCTCTAGCATCAAAAGTTTTAGTTTTTAAGATAGATATTACCTACTTCTATTCACTCCAGGATGGATTCTTCGACGGTGAATTGTTAGATGGACGTAGAGGTCTTGTTCCATCAAATTTCGTGGAGAAGCTGGTGGGTGAAGATCTGATAGAGTTCCACCAGTCTGTGGTGATGGGCCTCAGAGACTGTGATGAATCCATGTCAACTTCAGTGCCCCAAGATCTGGACTACCTCACCCAGGATGACTCGCAGCTGATGATAGGTAAACTGAGACCTGTTTCAGCAATTTGCGTTATTCCTTGAAATATTTAGCCTTTTTTTACGGGAGAATTTAATGTTTACAACGTGATGGCAATTATTTCAGTTTGCAAGTGAAATAATGAAGCTGTTTGGTTGGTCATTTAAATTCTCACGTTTTGCAAAAATACATCGCTTACCTTATTGTTTATATATCTGATTTTACAATTCAAATGCCTTAGCTATGCGATAATGCAAAACATGTTCCTGTCCTAATATATAGCTATGTAGATATTAGAACCATATTCTGCAAACATTTCTGCTCAAGTTCTAAGTTCAAGAAGTTAATGATTTTAGTGAATTGAAGTAGTGTTTGTTTTCGTGTTCTTGACAATTTTGAATGAGAGGAACTTGGTCAGTTAGTGCATAGTTCAGAGAAAATCTTACGCTACCTTAGCAAGAGAATGTGAGAATGGTAGAAATTTTACATAGCCAACCTAATAAGGTACATAAACATCACAATCGACTAATTGCTATTGAACAGTAGATCAAAAACTGAATCCTCTATGATAGTTGAAACACAATCTAAGTCACCTCTATCTATGTTGATCTTACTAAGAATTCCACCTAGTTACCCTTTAATCACTAGGTAGCTATGATTAACAGATAAATAATCTAGCTTTAGAGAGACATACCAACTTGCCGAATTTACTTACAGAAAAAGTTCTAAACTGGAACTAGTTGCTAGTTACGAAACAGTAAAAGCTATAATCAAAATAGGAAATTTTTTATTAGGATTAATTTATATTATTGTATGTTGCTTATAGTTAGCTACTCAATTTCTAATTTAAAATGGGTATGTTCGTTAACAACTTAACATGTTTTTTGATCCCTCTACTAACTTTTTTGAAGTACTACAAGGAACATAAGAAACCATGCTGTTTTTTCGGTGGTTCCAATTTTTTAACTAGAATTATTTTTCATTAGCAATAGTAAATGTTTTTATTTCCTTGATATATTCAAACTTACAAATATTTCTCTTTTGAACATAAACAATGTAACTTGTAATATTGACAATCTTTTTTAACTAAAAGACATAGGCTAACGTTGTATTAACACCTACCTACACTACAAGCCTAGGGTTCGAAGCTTTAGGCTCATCTTGTGTTTATTTAACAGACGCCAAAGCCCCTGTAAATTTTGTCAAGAACATCTTCAAAGGTGTAACTGGTCTAATTGACGAGAAAAGTCCGAGCCTTATACCTAGTATGGACTTGGGGAGCATTGTTCCTAACCCACTCAAAGATTTCGGAATGGTGCATCATGAGGGTGGTTCGGTTGGGGGTGTCCCACATAGCTACACTGTGCCTAGTACGTAATTCGGGCACTCACCATTCGAAAAGTAGAGCTGTGTGCACTTTCAGACTTTTTATGAGAAGTAGCTACCCACAGATGTACAACATTTTAAATTTGAAGTTCCGATCCAGCAAATTGCAACAAATACGACCAAGTTTTAAATCTCTATACCAAAAAATTTAGTTGTATGGTAAAACAAAATTTGATTGAGAATATCAAAATCAGTTATGCTAAAATAGAATAAATTGTAATACCTGATTGGGATAATTGTTCAAATCTTGGCATTTTTGACGTCATTTTGTTCGATTATCACAATCTACAATATGTGGGCACAAAAAAGCTTCTAAAATGTCTTATTGTGAACGCAGCTTTTCCAGTCAATGTGTCTGCTATACCGTTAAGAATATTCAACAGCATGCACACCAATGCTATAGTTTGCCCAGTATATCGTGGTATTATCTGTGCTTTTAATCTAAATCGTCTGGTGGAAAGTCCATGCCATGAGAAGAATGTGGCAAAGAGTGCCGTAGCGTGTTGTTGATTATTAGGCTTCTTATGCACCGTCTCACACTCCTAATCACTGGAATCAAACACTCTACCTGTATATCACCAACACACACTAGAAGAGAACACTAGTGGCACTTTAGGAGTCATTGCTAGATCTGGATGTTGTTAGATAGTAACTTGATTTACAGTGTAGCAATGTTTAGAAGTTAATGTAATTGCTTGGTGTTAAACAAACATATTTGTCTGTTTTAGTTTGTTTTTAGAAATGTAAAGTTTTTTTACGTTTCATAGGTTTTTTTTTGGAATGACATGCTTGCTCAACAATATTTTTTTTTTTTTTGTATTAATGCGCAAAGAATAAAGAAGATTTATATGATCTATATTAAAATCGTTTAATTTGTTATTAGGTTCAAGTTAATCAAATAGGTTCAAGTTCTTTGATTATTCGTTACTAACTTTCTGTATCTTGAATATTTACTGCGAGTATTTTAAATACTTGAAACAAGAATCATTTTGTTTCTATTTTAAAATAAGACTACAAGCCTAAAATACTTTCAATTTCTTGCTTGCGATATACATCATTTACCTGCATGCATTGCTATTTCGAATGTTCGTTGTTTTTCTTTTCTCCATTCTTCCTAACATTTTGATGTAATGATAATTGATGTATTTGAATGAAATATTGAATCTAGATGTGCCTGTGGATACATTTTTACTAGCTGCTATTGAGCTATTAAATCGGGTTACTCTTCTTATTCTACTGCCGAGACTAAGCCCTCTTTTCTCTTAGATCTGGGTATGAATCATCCGTCAATGAGGCAATACACCACGAGCAGTTACTTGGACCTTGAGGACATCAGGGAGGAGGAGGAGCCTATGGGTGATCAAGGTAAAATTAACTAGACAAATGATGTGCCAGATTAGCTAGACAAATGATGTGTCAGATTAGCTAGACAAATTATATGCCAGATTAGCTAGACAAATGATGTGCCAGATTAGCTAGACAAATGATGTGTCAGATTAGCTAGACAAATGATATGCCAGATTAGCTAGACAAATGATGTGCCAGATTAGCTAGACAAATGATGTGCCAGATTAGCTAGACAAATGATGTGCCAGATTACCTAGACAAATGATGTGCCAGATTAGCTAGACAAATGATGTGCCAGATTAGCTAGACAAATGATGTGCCAGATTAGTTAGATAAATGATTTGCCAGATTAGTTAGACAAATGATTTGCCAGATTAGCTAGACAAATGATGTGCCAGATTAGCTAGACAAATTATGCCTGATTAGCTAGACAAATTATGCCAGATTAGCTAGACAAATTATGCCAGATTAGCTAGACAAATGATATGCCAGATTAGCTAGACAAATTATGCCAGATTAGCTAGACAAATTATGCCAGATTAGCTAGACAAATGATATGCCAGATTAGCTAGACAAATTATGCCAGATTAGCTAGACAAATGATATGCCAGATTAGCTAGACAAATTATGCCAGATTTGCTAGACAAATGATATGCCAGATTAGCTAGACAAATGATATGCCAGATTAGCTAGACAAATGATATGCCAGATTAGCTAGACAAATTATGCCAGATTTGCTAGACAAATTATATGCCAGATTATCTCGGAAAGTTTCCAAAATGGCTTGAAAATTCATTATATTTTCTAATTAATATCACCTCTTTTAAATTTATTATTTTAAACAGCTTAGAATTAATATTCTTTCATTTAGATGAATTGTTACATTGCATTTTCGAAACCAATTGAGAATAGTTCCAAATTATTTTTCTTTGTTACAATCTCGTTCATTTATTTTTATTGATTTCCCTGAACGATCATTAATTTTTTTCTGGAAAAGGACTATTGAATAATTTATTTCTTCAAAACCTTCATTGATGAGATCACTTCATTTTACTTTCGTATGTGTACTGATAGATTATTTCTCTTATTACTATATTTAAAAGCATGGCAAAGTTCTTAAACAATAAATCCAAAGGTAGTGACATAATTTTAATCGTTCTTTAACCATGGTAAAATTTGTTGATTGCATTAGAACCTATTTTTAAAAATGGCTGCCAATAGTTTTTGTAATATTAATGTTGAGAGTTGCTTTTGAGACAACAAACCGCATGTAAAGAGTAATAGAGAATAGGGCATTAAAAATACAATACTTTTATTTCTTATATTTCTAATATTTTAATATAATGTTAACTAAGACAATATTTTCATATTTTAGAAAGTGATTTTTCTAAGTAGAAATATTTTTTTTTTAGGAAATTGTTATTTTGTAAGCGAATTGACTTGATAATGATAAAATGCATACATAATCGTATCATCTAATTCTAAGCATGCTGTATCATCATGGTAGTTGTTTTTCATTAGTCCATTCAATCCTCCATCCGTACTTGAATTCCCCACCTAAAATGTAGAGATCTTACGGTCGGTTACCTCCCTAACTAGATTTATTGTTCTCGGTGCTAGTGCCTGCTCCTGTCCAGCTCACGTTGGAGAGACAACTCAACAAGAGCATTCTGATTGGTTGGAACCCGCCACCAGAGCTACAGCAGTCCCATATAGAGTCCTACCACGTCTATGTCAATGGATTCTTAAAAACAACAGTCAAATCCTCCGATAGGACGAAAGCCTTGGTGGAGGGAGTTGATGGCAATCGGGTAAGCTATGAATGCGATAGTATGAATAACTACTAAAATTCTATTCATTTCCTCTTTTTTCGTCATTTACTTTTAGAAACTACCAATGATTTCATCAATATTTTCTTTATTAGTAAAGGTGATTTAATTTATATCTTAAGAAAAAACGTTTTCTATTTATAATGGCTCAGTTCCCACAACTAATTTAACTCACCTGTCTGATTTATTTACATCGAAATCAATTCCTTAAATCAAATCTAATGCGTCTATTGAAACAATTTAGATTCATATCTTATTGATTCAACTCGTAACTTATGAGTAGGGTTGTGACAATATGTGTTTAAAATCATAGATCTTAAGAATATCATGGACGAAATTAAATGAAATGGTATCGAATACTAGCTATATAGCTATCTTTGGTTTAGAACCATTCAATACTATTTAATTCACTCCATCTATAATGTTTTCGCGATCTATGATTTTAAACACATATTGTCACAACCCTACTTGTGAGTAAAAAACGATGTAGAAGCAAGCTAACTTTCGTCCGTACTGTTCAACGATCCTAAAGAGATTGCAAGCCATTCTTTGTAGTATATCTTTAACTACAACCTACATACTGTATTGTAATTCTAAACTCATTACTGTTCTCATGCTCCCTTAGCTGCATCGGATTAGCGTGAGGTCTGTCACTCCTAACCGACGTACCTCGAGAGATGCCGCATGTACTATGGTGATAGGAAAAGATGCTCCAGTGGCACCGTCTGGGGTAAAAGCCACAAACATTTCTTCTACGTCTGCAGTAATTTCCTGGATTCCCTCTAACTCCAACTTCCAGCACACAGTGTGTGTTAACAGTGTGGAAGTTAGAACTGTCAAACCTGGAGTGTACAGGCATACTATAACAGGTAAGAATGATTTTCCATGTGGTGGGTGTTTAAATTATTAATTTAAGTGAATGAAACTAAAAAGAACCGTCGGCTTCTTTTTCCATTTGGCTGTCTAAAAACACATTTACTATTTCGAAATTATTATTCAAATCAAGGTTCGTACTGAATCTTGATAGCTATTTCACATTTAAATATGAAATATCAGCAAAAGACGTGGTTCATTATATGAACTTCATAGGGTTGGACCGTTTAGTAGAAGAAATACGTCTATGATAATTAGGGTTGTGACAATATGCGTTTAAAATCATAGATCTTAGGAATATTATTGACGAAACGAAATGACATGGTATCGAATACTGTATACCGCTGGTTTAGAACGATTAAATTGTCTTTAATTCCATACTTCTATAATATTTTCAGGATCTATGATTTTAAACGCATATTGTCACAACCCTGATGATAATTATGGCCTTAGGCTTAGAATCAGACGTTATCCCCTAATTAATTTAAGCTAGGCACTTTCGTTTCAATCCTATCATATTCACAGAGTCGTTGTTTATGCTATTATCTTTTTCTCCTTGTTCAGGTCTGTCCCCTAATACGACGTACCGAGTGAGCATCAAAGCTAGGAACTTCAAGGCACCACAGTTTGATGAAAAGGTTGCCCGTCAGCACGAACGATTGACCACCACTGTTGAGTTTAGGACACTACCCAAAGGTAGGTTAACCATTTTCATAGAGGGAATTTAACAATCCTTTATTCTAGGGCTGGAATATACGTCTAAATGCAAGAAAAATTTAATTCTAATTGCGTGTGAACATATCCAGAAAAATTTGGGAAAATGGTACAAATTAAAATTCTCTATTTTTGCTTTTTAGATCGTGTTGTTACTTCATGAACCAATCGAATTTCTCTTGCTATATATTTTCTTGAAATATAGTATTTTATTCATTACAGTTCTAATTTGGTTAAATTCTTATATTTTTAAATTATTGATAATAATTCGATTTTATCTTATTGTATTTTAGTTTCTATAATTTCCTCCTTAAAGCCGTGTTTACATTGTCAGTGACAACCTAGGGAATACGCGTGGTGATTCACTGTGCATTCGAAAGTGTCACGACGAAAGTGTTCACACTGTACTGCAGTTCGTCAGTGTGGGTAGTATTGGCTGTGATCACAGTCTGTGTTTAGCTGTGAGAAGGTCTATGCCAAATGACTCGCTATCGAAAATAAAGAGAAGGTTGTTGCGGAGCCTCGCCGACCCTCCTCTTCCTATTGATAACAGCGAACTGATGATTAGTGAAAAAGGGCCACTCTCCGAAAATGTGGTCATTCGATCGAACACTGTCCGGTTTTCAATTTCAGTGCGAAATCAGCGTTCCGTGGTGAAATTCGACACTTTGTGGTGAATCCATAGGGAAATACCTAGGTGCCGACTGACAATGTAAACACGGCTATATAGTTTTGAGGTTAGTCAACAGTAGAACGAGTATCTAACTCTAAAATTTATAGATTTAGATTATCGAATTTGTGTTTTGTATGTTTTTTCATTTTATTCACCAATTCAAAAAAGTAGTGAGCAAATCTAGAAACAGTTATGAGGTTGTTATTTAGAATGAGTTAACTCACCTAGTCGGTTTTTTCTTTTCTCTAACGTGATAAAACTGATAGGTGCCACAGCAGCTAGTCGCCTGGGTAAGTAAGGTGTACAACTAGTAGATGTGTAAATCTAGTGGGAGTCTCTTGTCGAAATGGCGACTGCTGTTTCAGCACTTCATAAGCACAGAGAATGTTCATTCTGTACACCAATGCACCCCTTCATTTCATGGGCTCTATTAATTCATCTAACCCTTCTGTAGAATTAAGTTCCTTCACAGAAACCCTATTTTCATTGCATCCTTTTTTCTCTTTCCAATCTCTCCTCAAATGTGCTGGAAAACATGACAGGGTGGAGAGGTATGGAAATAAACAATAGATTTATTCATAATTATCTGAGTGTATCATAGTATGATGAAATGGAGTTTGTACCTACTTTTATGATTAAAATAGTACCGAGTGAATTTGTGAAAGTAAGGGCCAATCAGCACGTACAACATGTCAACAATCTAACCCAATCAGAACTCAGCACGTAATGACGTGTCAAAAATTTAAGTCAATCAAAACCTATGTAGATCTTCCTAGTTCCTCGACTCATATGACGTGTCAAGAATCCAAACCAATCGGGTACTAGTTTTGCTTGGCACTTAGCTATTACGAGTACGCAATCTAGCCCAATTAAAGATCAGCTAACCATCAACAAGCTTATATTGTAAATAATTGTCTATTTCATCATATTGTTGCATACATTGAACTGTTCATACTTTTTAGATTACCAGTTCTTATACCTAATATCATGTTAACTGTAAATCTTCTGATTGGTTGTATTTATTATGTCAACATCGTTAAAGAAACTGTTCTAGAATACCCAACTTTAGACTACATATATTTAGATTAGTAAGAGAAGTGTAGTAAGAAATGATAGTTCTTTTATAAGTTGTACGGAGGTAGGTTGAGGATATTCCCACATTATGATATAGCAATGATCAATAATATACCTACTTTCTTTCTATTCTTACCCTATTCAGATCCAAAAGGTAATTAGTAGCTGATGTAAATGTGTACGCTTGAGTCTATACCCCAGTGCGGGACTATCTCTGTCCCGTTCGTCAAATTGTAAATTGTACATCAGTCATATATCGAGCTTTTGATCTGGCACTGTCTATATATTTGTACTTATATGTAGTTACTTCTTCACGCAATTAGACTGTATATATGTGTTTTATTGATTCACCGAGAAATTAGAAATATTGTGTTGCTGTTTAAGTGATTCACGTTGGTACCAAAAATATGTATTTCTTTGTAAGCACATATAGGGTGTTGTTAGTAATTATAGTATTTGTGCATATTATACACATGTTAATTGATTCGGCATGAATGAAAATGAGTAGTTTTTAATTGAAAAATAATTATCTCAATCGAATGGATTATGTTTAAAAATAGTCAATTAAAACAGTGAAGGACTGTAAAATGATGAAAATCGTTTCATCTCTTTTTGCAAGTAAATACGAATATATTCCTTGCTTTATATTATATATTATTCATGTATTTAATCAATCAACTGTAAATAGATATTGTATGAATGTTCTACATTTTTCGATACCACATCTAAAGAAATATCATTTTGTAACTTCTTGAAGAGAATTTTTCAAAGTTTAGAAACTGTTAAAAATCCTTTACATCATTTCACGCTACAGTAGAAATCCTCTACAATGAAATCATGTATAGTGAATGCTCTGAGTGAGGCAGTAACTTGTATAGTGAACGAGTTTGCTTTAGTGTGCTATATAAGGGCCATCAGTTTTAGAAAATTGATGGCCAGTTTATGACAAACTAAAGAAAATTCGTTCACTATAGAGGCTACTTCTCTACTCAGGACTCTACATGCACTGTACAGGATTTTCTTATGGAGGAGCTCTTCTGTATAAGTTACAGTTTCCAACGAAAGAAGTCATTATTCGGTTGTAAAGGAATAGACAACAAAAACAGCGTTATGTTATATCGGGTTATTTTTCCTCAATTGAATTTTGCACTTTAAAAAATAAAGATTCATCAAAGTTCTTCGAAAAGTTTGTGGGTTACTTACTTAGGTCCAAGCGCTTTGGTTCGTTCTATAGAAACGTCACCAGGGCGATAAAATAAGTCAGGGAAATGATCGAAAACTCAAACACTTACCGTACTCGGGAAGTTTTCTAAATTTGTGAGATTAGTCACCCACTTTCCGAAAACTGTGAGTGTCCAAATACTTCGACCTTCCTCTATTTGTTATCAGTCCAGGATGATGATAAACGATTTTTTTCAGGCAGAATCAAGTAGTCAGTCTCTCGTTCATACATCATATACAATTTTAAATCAGTCAAGTGTACCTACACAATATGGTTCCTTGTCATATTTAAGTACTTTCAAATTTTAAATAATGAATGTGTTCATGTGGAAAAGAGTATTTGAAACTCCATTATTCTCACGCAATCTTTGTTTTTAATAGTTAGAATATCACTCGTCTTAATCAAATATCGATGGTAGCAAACAATTCCATAAGTAAATTTCAATATATTTAAAAAAAAATTAAAATAAACAAATTCAAATACTCTTCTCTTCCTCTGACTTTATCGTCAAAAGAGGCATTGGTACATCTATCTCAATGTGTTTTAGACAATTGGCTGCCATCCATACCTTCTTAACGCTACTACCAAAAAATGTGTAAATATCTATCTTCTTTATCTCAACTCCAGCTTAGTGTATCAATTTGGTGTGTAGTTTTGAGGCTTATTATCAGCATGAATTTTCACCTCTAATGTGTGTGTCTTCTTTCATTGAATTATACGTAATATAAGATAACATTCCCTTTTGAGTACTTCCCTCTACTACCATGTTTATCTATAGTCCCCAGGGGTTCTATCCTGAAATTGTCTGTGGTGGATGCAAGAATACGGGGCATTCTTGGGCTTCGACCTATTGTAATTTGATATATGTAATGTCTCTATCACTTTTTTAATGTTACCTGCAGTTTTAGAGGATAGCGCTAGGGTTATACTCTTCAACTACTAGGTCTTATATTTTTGTCTTAGGTAGGCTCGTAGGCTTTATTTACTATAACCTCTTCATTTCCTCTTCTATCTGTGATTGCAGTCACCGGTGCTTGTGTTCCTTAAGTCACATTAAAGGGTTAGTGATTGCATTCACGGAGTAGCTTTTCTGCATCCATGAGATTTGTCACAGACTGGCGGTAGGTGACTTTGTTCATGGGGCCACTCTCCTTCTGACTGCTTCATCGAGGTTCCTTGTTTTCATTTTCCTCTATTAATACATTTCACGGATTCAATTAGAAGCACTTTGTATATATGTTAGATGTGAGATAACCGGTATATGATTTTATATAATGTTTCACAACTATCAATTGTAATTAAATCTTGAAAATATTGACCAAAAGTGACTGAATAGTTCCCATATATTAATGTTCTTAGATTTTTTATTTTTTTATAATTGGAATATGAAATTGCTTCTCGAAAAATATAGAAGACATACGGATATTTCTATGATGTTTGACAAACCTATACTGTGTACCTACTTCCCTAACAACAGAAATTCTTCGAAATCATCAATTGGAAACATTATTCATTGGTTTTATTTCATCATCCCTTGCCTCTAGTTCTTTCCAAAATTTGTACTCCCTTAACTGTATCCCATTGTTCCTGGATAACTAAGTTTCTAATAAATTTATTCTTGTTTCACAGGTTTACCAGACCCACCTGTGGATGTACAAGTGGAGATAGGACCTCAGGTAAGTTTGCTAGTATTCTATCTTACTAATTCTAATCTTACTAATAGTAAAAGAAATACAGAAAAATTACTTAATACTGCTTCACTTTTTCTATCTTAATATGGCTGAAATATTTAACGAATTACCTCAGTTAATTTTTTTCTCATTTTCTATCTGTACCAGGACGGATCACTTCTGGTAACCTGGTTACCCGTTACCATCAACAGTACCGCCGGTACGAGTAACGGGGCACCAGTAACGGGTTACGCCGTTTACGCTGACGGGAAGAAAGTCACCGAAATAGAAAGTCCTACCGGTGAGACCAATTTACTGAGAAATAACTATATCCTAAAAATTAGAATTATTGCTAGGAATACAATAATTGTTTTTTATGACATATTTATTTATTTCTCTTGATTATAAATTGGGAGAAATAATTTTAAAACTTGAATAAGAATATTAATAAATAATATCTAAGACAATTTGATAAATTTATAGTTGACTATACAAACCAGAATGATTTACATTCATAACTTATATAGCATTCATAATTAATTTGATGAATATACATTCGGAGAACGTCCAATTACTTTTTAGAACATAGTTGAGTACCACTCCTCTATAATAAAGTCCTGTATAGTGAACCTTAATTCCTTATTAGTACATAGAATCCATAAAAAATGAAGTACCTTTTATGAAGAACATATTTTGTGTAGTCTGTCGTAAAATGGCCATCAATTTCTTTTGCATCTCTTGACTCCTACATAATGAAGTATACTCTATACATAAACTGACCAAGTTCATTATATGACAAGTTCTATTGTATAATAAATCTGTATCGCAAAATTGATGTGCAAAACAAAATTGGAAGTAAATTTTTCTCTATTAATGTGTTTTTTCGTAACCAGGCGATCACGCTCTCATTGATATGCTCAAAATCCATGGTTTCGAACCTCGTCAAATCACCGTGAGGACGAAAAGTCGAGAGTCCGTATCTTGTGACAGTGTACCGACATCTGTGCCTGGTAACTTCGGACGGGGTAGAGGGCGTGGCCGGGTAAGTTCAAACCGTAAAGCCTTTGCTACTAGTTATTGACAAGCTGGTTAATTTTGTCTATTAGGTATTCTAGTAGATATAACTAGGTAATAATTTTGTCTGCTTGCTCTCAAGTAGATATAACTAGCTGATTACTTTTATCTACTTGTTATCAAATAGATAAAATTAGCTGATTACTTTTATCTACTTGTTATCAAATAGATAAAATTAGTTGATTACTTTTGTCTACTTGTACTAAAATAGATATACCGACCTGATTATTTTTTGTTTACTTGTACTAAAGTAGATATAGCCAGCTGATTATTTTAGTATGCTTATACTTTAGTTGTCTTCTTTGTTGTATATTTTAGTTTACTTCCCTAATTTCTTTTGTTCGTATACATGCATTATCTAGTTGATCCGCACGTTATTTCTCATGTTTTTTTTTCAATTTTATATAAATTTTTTTCTGCACGAAATGATGATCAGGACGATATCGCAGTTGACAATGTGAATGAAATAGAAAGTCTGATTGAGATGGAAATACCACAAACGGAAATTGCAACCGACGAAAGAGGTTTAGGAACTGAAGAAAATGGTGGTGAATCCTTAGATCTCCCACAAAATATTCCTGAAGAGAATGATGCAGAAGATTTTGTTTGTGAACCATGTGTGTCACCTCTTTTACCGGACGAATCAGTAGAGAACGGTTACGTTATCAATGAACCTATGGAAGATCAGGGACTGGAGATGTCCCTCTTAATGTCCGATGTGGACAGACCGAGTGAGTTGTCCGACATTGCTGAGGAGAGTGAAGAAGACAGTGATGATGATGATGTTAGTAAAGAGAATGAGTTACCTATGGATACGTCATCTGGTGGAGAGAGTGATTTAGAAATTAAATCTCACCCTCAGGTTAGTGGTATTCGACGTTTTATTTTGTAATATGATTTCCCGTTCAGTAGATATTTTGTTTTTGTTTTGTTTATTTCAATTTCCTAATTACGTAAGTTACTTAAATTCTTATATTTCTTTTTTTCTTCAGGGTCAAAATCAAGGAGGTGGAGGAGGAGGACTATTCGGTGGAGGTGGAATACTAGGTACTGGAGGAATTCTAGGTGGTGGGAATAGTGGAGGAGGCATTCTTGGAGGGGGAACTGGTGGTGGAATTCTCGGAGGTGGAACAGGGGGAGGAATTCTAGGAGGTGGTTCAGGTGGTGGTATTCTCAGTAGTGTCACTGGTGGTCATTCCAATAATCAGCAGCAGCAACAGAACCAGCAAAACCAACAGCAACATCAGCAGCAGATGAATTCCCAGCAGCAATATCATGGTAACCAGCAACAGCACATGAACAATCAGCAGCAGCATCATGGAGGTAAAAAATTACTTCATAACGCAAAATTGTTGTGCTTATCAGAAATGTTATCTTCTTATCGCTATATATTTACTTAACGATAATATGTGAAAGTTATAAGTTATCAGCGTTTTATTCGAATTTTATCTGGTTACAATACACAAGATACGTCTATGACAAAACATAAAATTCTTGGACGGACAAAAACGCAGAAATAGAAGATGCACTAAATAGTTTATTTAGAATTTATCAGATATGTTTATAGGTTGAAATTTTTAAGCCCGTCATTAATGCTCATTTTTCCTGGTTAGGTATGAACCAACAGCACCAACAACAGACTGGGCAAGGGATGAACAATACCAATACCAACTCTGTGGCTCAGGCCGCTACCTCTGGAGTCATGGGACTCACTGCAAGACTGTTCGGTGAGTCAAACCCTCGCTACCTGTAACCTGACTCGATCTTTCTATACGCACTTGAAGTCAAGTAACTATATTTGGGACGAAAAAGAACCGTATGATTTTGTAAATTTTATTCTTCACGGTAAGACGTGGCTGAAAAGACACAAAAATATCATAAATTGGTCTTACAAAACAATAACTGCACTTAAGCAAGACCACAGTAAATAAATTGAAAACTAAACATTGTTCGAAGGACTTTGCCGAAAAAATAGGACAGGAAAATGGCTTCGCAAAAACAATTGTCCGACACTCTGACTTCTTGGTGACATGGATCTGGATTTACTTCATCTTCGCCTAATTTTTGAATTATGGAAATCATTTCGTTTATAACCTCCTTGCATTCTGTTAATAATTTACATTTCCCCTCTGTAAATTCTCGGTCTTAAGTTACACAATGTTTGTTGGTGAAGGTTTCTGCTGAAACCCTAGAATTTATATACATAAATAAGCCATCATCAAGTGCAGATGTGTTCCGCTCCTGCCCGTTTGTTTATGTTTTGGTCGTTTGACCTAGACTAGTTTTCAGACTCAAGGTGTTTCCGCTAAGTTAGTGTACATATTATTTACTAAACTATAATTACCTGGTGCAGGTGTGTTGTCATTATGTGGTCTTTTTGTGGTGAAAACACCTAATATATTTGAATAACCGCTCATGATATGTCAATCTTATCACCTTTGTTTTGGTCTAATCATGTGTAATCATGTGAAATAGAAAAAATCATGAAAAAACAGCATTCAAACCAGTTTGAAGTTAAAGATAGTGATATTTTTCTATAATGAGAGCTGGTTTGCATGAATCAGCACCTAGGTTACTAGGGTTAAGTAATAGCTATATTTAATTATCAATTTATTTCAGGGAGGAACACCAATCAACCAAATCAACCCAATCCCAATCAACCAAACGTCAACAAGCCAAATGTACGAGTGGACAACCTCGGTCAGACAATACTAGAGCCAGATGAGAACTTGAGTGACAAGGAGATCTACCCAAGGGGCCCAGGACAACAACACCGCCAACAGGGGCAGCACAACATTCCCCAAATAGGTGAGAGAGAAGAACCCTTATGATGTATTTTTCTTCTTATAACTCTGTCCTTCTTTCCTGTGTAATTTTGGCATATATAACTTACTCTCTTTATGTCTAACAACATAATTACTTAAAGTGACTTAAGGTGTAGCACTCTCCTCCGCTTCACTTATCAATATGTAGCTCCATGTCTCTTCCTAATGCTTCCTAGTTACTCTTCACCTGTAATATTCCTAACACTCTGCCTACTTCATCAACTTATTCAAAATTTTAATTAATATTGAGACGGGATATCCTTTTTATAAATATTTTCTCTCCTCCCATGATCTTTAATTTTGGGTGAATAAAACTTGACAAACACAAAAGTTGAGCGCAATCTAAACTCCATTTATTCTATGGCAAGAAATTCTGTTCGTGTTAACAGCACTCGAAAAAAAAAATTATCGTATATTTAGTACGAAAATATTCGAATTAAAACCTTGGTTTATGTGTCGAATGCACTACTCTCACTGTACATTTCAAATCTGTTTTTGCAGATGAATATTGCTGCTCTATATTCGGACTATTCTCTATATAAATATTCACACATAAATATATTATATCTTTCGATAAATCTAATCGTATTATCTCTATACTACTCATATCTAAATTTTACAGTTACTCATTTCTTGATATCTTCTTCTGGAAGATTTCTAATAACTTATCCTGTACGCGATCCTCTGCTTATCTAATAATACTGTATCTAAGTGTGTACTTTGTAAATTGGTAATTCATTTTACATTTATTTAGCTTATTTATTTAAGATAATCAATCTTATATCATTTGTCTGATGAGACATAAGTGTGTTTTCGCTGTTAAGCTTCACCTTCTGTTTCTTTCGGTACTTTCATGTTATTGTCCTGACCTCCGCTAATTTTGACCATCCAGACGCACGACTGTAAATTAACTGTAAAGAATAAACAGGTGCTTTGGAACTATCAAACCCAACCAGGGAGGTACTTCTCATGAACCCCCTAAGCCGTTGACTTGAATTTAATTTAATTCGTGACTGTAGATCTTATACACATTACGAGTTCGTAATGGGAGAGCTGCAAGTTAAGGGCCGTACACACGTAGGGTTTTTTCAGTCTTTCCATCAGACTTTTTGCTAAACTTCTCCTACTTTTTCCACGAGAATATAAGAAAAAACTAAACAGTAATTATTTATTTCAGTTTGTATCCATGATACCTGCAGGTATCTTGGATAACAACTAAAATAAATAATAATTATATCGTTTTTTCTTATATTCTCGTGAAAAAAAGTAGGACGAGCTTAGCAAAAAATCTGGTGGAAAGACTGAAAAAAACCTACGTGTGTACAGCCCTTACATAACCAATAGTTTTATTGTGCGTCTTTGGATATTTGGGCAATAACAGGATAGTACCCTTCTTTCAATCCTATCACTTCCATGTACCTTTTTGGTAACGCGTGTCTTTTAATACACTTGTTGTCCAGCTCCACAGCAACAGTCCGGTCTAGCAAAGCTGGGCAGTACTTTATTTGGCTCGCTTGGTATGAAAGGTAATCACAGAAATTGATGTTCGTGCTCAGATTTACCTGTCCTATTTCCTTAGAAAGGTCGTCTGTTAGCTTAGACTCCCTTGCTTGTTAACTGTTTGCTTAAGCTTTTCCCTTACAATAGAATCTTATTTTTTATGTTCTTTATATATGGTGTTGTGGATGAATTGAAAAATTACCGTCTTATATAAAATCTTTTCCTGTAGATATCCAATTTCAGTAATACTTTCTTAGTATTTAGATACTAAGTCCTCTCTCTTTTTCAGCTAATTTTTTGTCAATAAATTTCCTGTTAGTCTTGAAGTTCAACGGAAAATTTGGAATTTCTAGATACCCAATAGTTCTTAGTTTGTGAAAAGTATGAAAATTTAGTTTCTATTTGTTCATCACTGCTATTTTAAATCAATTTTTCACTCAGTGATGGCAAATTTTTTTTATTTGTTAGGTACTCTGTTTTGATCCTGATTTGAGTATTTGAAAACCACTTTGTTGACTACCGGCAAAATAGATTGTTGATTAGATAGGGTGGTTTCATCTCAATTATTATGGAATATGAAAAAGTTTTTATCTTATCTTCTAGCACACAAATAAAATTTTTGCATCTTTAGAAATGCTTGCAATCAGATTTAAGATGCATGATAAACTACAACTTTCAAAATTTACTCAATAAAATTAGTTCAGTGTACTCTGGTATGAGAAAAACTTTAGGTTTATAGTAGAAGCATTTTACAAATCACATTTTCCCAGAATCTATCCACAAAATAGCACTTTTGTAGCTTAGTTTTTCAAAATATTTCATTTTATCAGTACTGAGATAATTAATTACACGATCGTACTGCTCTATTCAACTTGTATATCAACCCACTATTTTCCATGTCATATGTATAACTGTATATAATGATAGTAGATATTGTTTTGGGAATTAACTCTCATGATAATTAACTGAATACAGTTAACGAAAGCCTTATATATTTCAACTAACATCTGTGTTCGATTTTTCTGATCGCACTGTGTTAGAATGAAAATATATGAATGGTTCGTTGACTATTCTAGGTCGTTATTTTGGTGTTTACCCTCAATCTCTTTAGATTAAAGAAGTCCCTTCAACAAATAGCATTGGTTTTCACTGTATATTGTACTATATTCTCACCCCTATGTATTTTCACGGTTCACATTATCTTTAGGGGGCGCAGCGAACACCCGACCTGCAAATGCTCCTATGGGGAGGGGAAGACGTGAGTATGCGCCATTGCTACCTCTCACTTTCATTTGGTATAGACATTAGTAACTCATTGCATGGACTACCTAGTTATAACACTTCTAATAACAATTATCTCATAATATTGTATTCACTAAAACTCTTTATATCGAATTTGTTCAATAGTTTACTTACAAAGGCCTATTATGAAAAATAATTCTTATTATCTATCATATAGCCTTATGATTAACTTACACGGGCAGTGGTTATGCGAGACATCTTTTAACCTGGTGAAACATGAATGAACTTGTTAAAACATGTTTGAACTTGTTGAAACATGTTGAAATTTGTTGAAACATGTTTGAACTTGTTGAAATATGTTGAAATTTGTTGAAACATGTTTGAACTTGTTGAAATATGTTTGAACTTGTGACGCAGATATATATTGATTACTTTCATTTTCTTTTCAGAAGTAACTACCGATGGGGTTGATATGTACCAAGATGAATATGGTCAGCACCAAGGCGGCAAATATAATCCTAGAAATCCAAACGCTAGGAACCAGCCAGGAGGAAGAGGGGGAATGAATCGCAACCAAATGAACAACAGAGGAGATCAAATGTACGATCAACGAGATCGAAGAGATCGTGCTTATGATGATCGTCAATACGGCGGCCGGGCTGGTGGAGCACCTGGTGCTCGGAACGACCACGCTAGGATATTTGTAGCCCTATTTAGCTACGACCCGCAGACGATGAGTCCTAATCCTGATGCTTGCGATGAGGAGCTTGGTTTCAGAGAGGGGCAACTGATCAGAGTTTACGGAGATAAAGATGCAGATGGTTTCTACTGGGGAGAGGCCGGTGGTAGATCAGGATACGTCCCCTGCAACATTGTATCCGAAGTACAGGTAGTTCTTCAATCACTATTTTGATTTTATCAATATTTAAAAATGTTATACTAAATAATTATAATTTCTATATCAAGGTTGATGATGATCGAGTAGCTCAGGAACTGATGAAAGAAACTGACGGTACTACAGTAGGTGGGCGCCGTAGAAGAGAAGGATCTATCGGCAGGGGTGGTAGATTGCAGCAGGGAGACAGATGGGGTGATATTTACGCAAGTATGCCTGTGAAGAAAATGGTGGCGATCTATGACTATGATCCTCTAGAACTGTCTCCAAATGTAGATTCAGAGGTTAGATATATTGCTTATAATTAGGGTTGTGACAATATGCGTTTAAAACATAGATCCCGAAAATATATTGGCGGAGTGGACTAAAGAGACTATTGAATCATTCTAAACCTGCGGTATATATTATTCGATACCACTACATTTAGTTTCGCGTATGAAATTCTGAAGATCTATGATTTTAAATGCATATTGTCACAACCCTACTTATAATATCTATTACGTTCTAGATATAAATATTATAAGTTAATTACTGATATCTCAAATATGCATATATTTGATTGTTTCTAATAGTTTACATGTTAAAATAAATAACCTACCACTGCAGGTTGAGCTATCTTTCCAAACGGGTGACATCATTTACGTGTATGGAGACATGGATGACGACGGTTTCTTCATGGGTGAACTACGAGGTCACCGAGGGCTTGTACCTTCAAACTTCCTTAAAGAAACTGGCGGCAACCAAGATTACAATGATGACCCGAGGTAGCTACTATCGAAACTTGTCTATAACTTCATATTTTATCCTATCATTTAAGTTGGTTACCAAGTATCACTGTCAGCAGCAATTTGTTCGGACAATCCAAATAAAACTCTTTTACAGACGCAGAGACAATGTGGACCCTCGAGATAGAGTTGGGGCAGCCAGAGGATCTGGACCTGGAGTACACGGACCACCCCCTCCACCCAGACCGGACCAGAGGGGGGCGGTGATGGGGGACAGAAGGAAAGGTGAGCGTCTCAAATAGAATAAACAGTATTATTCATCTCGACAAGAAACTTAAAAGAAATATATGAACCAGATAATTTGGTCTAATTAATTGAAAACAAAGGGAAAGAAAATGAATTTATACAAAGTTTACTAAGATTAGTAAGAACTTCCTAAACTACTTACCATAATTTAAATCACTTCAATTTACCTGATATTTTTTTAACCCGAATAAGCCCTCGTTGAAATTTTAAATTAAATAAATACGAAGAAATCATTTCCAACATTTCTCCTCACAACATATTAGTACTTAAAATAAAAATATTAGTTGAACTAACGACAGTGTATCTAACGCTTTTTATTAATATCTACTTCCTTCAAGTCCCTTGTACTTTTTCCTTTTGGTGTCTCCAATGTGGCATTTCATTTCAAATTAGAAGTTAAACTTCCAAGTTTTTGAATTCAAAAATGAATCTAAAATTATATTAACAAATATTTGGTTATTAACAATTACTGATAGGTCATAATCTTTCTCATACAAACTTACAAAGTTATTAACCATTATCAAATTAAAAATGATCTGCCATTTCTATCACTGCTTTGGGTAAGATTAACACAAGGTAAATAACTATAGAGCTTTCCCCAAATATTCCAATATCGCTTATACATTACATAACATTATTTTTATAAAGGTCATATACAGGACTTTCCTATCTACTAGCCAATAATTTAAATATCAAAGCTGTAAATTTAGCTTAATGGTTAATTAATTTATTTTCATTCTAACATAACTTCAATTCCTATAAAATTCACAGATGGGTTTTTGAATATTGTACTGACTAATGACCTGCATGCATACCGTATAAGTAATGTGACTTGGTTAGGTTATTCTTCAATCCTCTATGGTGGATCTTCATATATCTTTCTTCCAGATTTTGGGATTTCGCAGATTTTGAGATTCGTACATTTTGGGATTCGGATTTTTTAGAGATTAAAATTTTGGTCAGCAATGATAGGCTGGTGTTACCAAATTAAATTTTCCTATACCCCCTTGTTGTTTGGTAGGGATAGTCTTTGACCAGGAAGCTCGAATTGTGTTCACTACAGACACTTTGTTGATTGGATTTTGATGGTTGAAAAGGAAAATCTTTCATTGGAGAGTATTCAGAAACATTTGGGGATATCCCAACTATCCCATCTCAACGTCCAATCACTTTGTAAACTACAGATTGATCTGAGTGATAGTGTGTGTGAAAATAAGAGGAATAGTTTGGTGTTCTAGCACTCCGTCCAATGATCGTCTGTTAGAACGTTAAAACGAATCATCATTTGCATGTCAAAATTAACAAATGTGGTCACTTACATTAATAAATGTTTGCCATGGAAATTGCACACAAATTTAATTTCGACAATAAACATGAAAGAAAGCTTTGTATCGCTTCCAAAACTAAATGTCTAGTGTAGTTTCTCATAGCCCCCTGTCTATTTCATTATTTTCCTTAGTCAATTATTAATTTTGCTCTGTGTTTCAAGTAGAATTTTCTTGTGTTCTGAAAATTCCACAGATATAATGCTTTGAAAACTCTATTTTCTAGTATACTTCTTAGTTGATTGTTAGCTATGTGGTCTATGTGATTTTATTTTTACCGTGTGAACTGTTGTCATTCTTTTCAACTTGAATCTTGATTTGAAAATCTTGGACACCCCTCTAAATTTCCCTGGAAATTCCTACCTTAGTTGGATGTTAGTGATGCGTGTTAGCTACATCTACTCTGCTGAAAGCTTTCATGCTTCGATTGTGCTCACCGTTAGCCCGAGTCAAGTCCTTCTCTTGATTTAATCGGTGGAGAAGTTTCAATAGAGTAGAAAAATTCATTTTCACACACACTCTCATGTGTCACAACATCATTCTGGTCCAAATGAGTTAGTTAGCTAGGTTTAACTTGAATGAAATTTCAAATTTTGGATGAGAATCTCTTTCAAAAGAAGTGATAGAACAACCAACAGTTGACCACTAGGAATAAATTTCCAATGAAAGTGATGTGATCTTACTTTTTGGCAATCACCACTAAATGATGACCTCTCCATTTTCTTTTCCATTTTAATCGAGCAGTTCAATTGAAGGTAAGCAAGCGTTAGTTTTTAAAAGAACTGAACGAGAATATTTCCAACATTGCCCACCCTCTGCAGTTCCTTAAAAGCTTATTATCTTCACTGGAATTGCTAAAATGGTTAGATAGAGTTCTAGAACGTCGTCCTGACTGCCGCCTTTCTAAATAGAAAAAGCCTAAAGTTCTAAATTCAATTTCACCAATTCCCAGCCTGCTAAATTCCATAAAATTTAAAGATTATTCTCTCATAGATTTGAAGGAAATAAGGCATGATTCAGCTCCCTCGTTTAATGTCTCCTCCCAATTAATGAGCATGAAGTGTAATATTTAAGCATCAGTGAGGATATACACTAAACTGTGAAGGAAAATGTACTGAAATAGAGAAAGAGATCGATAGTCAACAAATATTCAAAACTGGTAATATCAATATAGCAACATTCAATAAAATCACCACTTTAATAATTAGTATATAGAATGTTTACATAAGCGAAATTATTCATAGTTTATTTCAATTCGTCATCTTTAGATGCATAATTCCCAAGTTACTACCATATAATACCTTGAAATTTAATACAAATTAGCTACATAATCTCTTTATGCCTTAAAGAAATTATTAAAGGAATAAAGAATATATAAATTTATGATTCAAAGCATTTCCCAAAAAATCCTCAATATTTAATGTGTATTTTGATTGATTGCTAGTTTGAGTTTCATGATTCCTCTTTTGAATTTAGCTTTTTTGATTGTTAACAGAATTGGAACAGGGTTTTGAGTAGAAATGGTTAATTTTACAGACCCTCGACAAAAGAGAAAGTGCCACAATAGTATAGACTTTTTTGAAAGTACTTCAGAACGTCAGGTAATCGTCGATCCTTTACCATCATCCAACCTGACCAGCATCCACAATAAAGATACAACTACAAATAAAAAAGTACATTTCCAGACTATATCTGGGAAAAATAATGAACCAAACTATTCTTGGCTGGCAAACTTGATGCTAAAACTCAATCCAAAATCAAGTATCAGTAAAGATTCCGTTCAGAAGAATGAGGATATGAATATTACACATCAAACATCAAAACTTTCACCAAAAGAAAACCAAGTAGGTATAACAGCAATGGACGAAAAGGAAGAAGACAATGTCCAATTGAATCAAGACATCCCTACAGTGATCAAGAATGACAAAGATCACAATGAATCCAATAGGACTTTAGATGAAGAAATCATTAATGCTGAGAACCAAGATTCCTGTCACCCTATCGAAGCGAGAGGTAGAAGTGATCTGTCTTCTACGATGGTGGTATGGCTGTTTCTGTTGCCAGTAATTTCATAGAGTTCATTGATTTTGATACCCTCGGTAAGACAATGCTAGCGTATGTAGAATTTGTTCTCATGGATTTTAAAAGCTAATCCGTGGAAAAGGAATTAACCATTAACAAATTTTTGAATTGCTTTTGAACATATATGTAGCTGTTGGGATCGCGGTGTCTTTCTGTTGCTTGTTTGGTAGAAGATAAATATATATCGTGTTGTAACTTCTCTGTACTAAAATCTCTCTATCTCCTTGGTGTCAACTTAGAAATATATCTTCCCTCTTAAACTCGAAATTAGGCTCCAAAGTTATTTTTAAATTCCCATTCTATAAATGATTCAATTTCGAGTTTATATGAGTGTAGAAACCCCTGTATTAATTGATTATTCTATCGATATCATATACCTTCCTTCTCCTTTCCATTACATAGAGCCTCGCACATTAGGTACTAATAATAGAACCGCTACGAATGATGCTCAGGTGAGTCCCCAGGCTTGTAAGATAGGTCTGTAGTACCATAGTCCTAGTTGCACCTCACTCTTGCTTGACGCTTGCGCGCTCTTCACCTATTTCCTTATAGCTCCTAGTAAACCATTTTGAGTTATTCTAGACAGGAATGAAATTTGATGGCATGATTGAGTGTTATTTTCACTTTCTATGAATATGATTAATACTATATATTCACTACTGCCAAGCATCCAAAATCTCAGAATATTATTTTTACATCCTAAAACAATCTGTTATGCTCAATTGGTTGTACAGTTCACATTCCACTGAGTGAATTAATTTTGCGATATCTAGTTACTTGCGCTCATTCCATAGCTTTCTCCATTAATTTTATGGGTAAGTTTTTGCTCTGTGAAAGAGTCTAAATGATAAAAAGTAAAAGAGAGGAGGTAGAAACCTTGCACATTATAAGTTGATCCGCTAGTATTCACAAAATCAATAAAAATCAATATGACTTTAAGAGCCCGGTCAAACAAGTGTTTTTGACTCTGAGGAAATTATTGTTAAACTCTTTCCATATGTATCCATGTTACGCGACACTTTTGGAGCGTTGAAAACGCTGTAGAAATTCACGTGTGACCGGACTCTAATTCACAAATCAGAATTGATTCCTAAAACAGTATATAGATCTAAAAATTTATCATCAAACACTAAATATGTATTTCGGTTTGGAAATTTTAAGCGAATCAGTGGAAAAGTACTAGAATTCTTCTTCAAATTCGCACTAAAACCTTTCTCTACAACAAAATATTCTTGGTTGTACTTCCTTGAAGGGTGGTTATACTCTTTCAGAATATTTGATATGACAAAACCTTTCATTCTCCTTTTCACTTCAACAATTGAAATGAATCTTTCTTTGATTTAGAAGTTATATATGATCTTGTGAAGTAGTATATACCTTCATGTACGAACATTAATGGTCATACAATTTTTGTATCAATAATCATTACTAATATCGACAATCATAACGTGCTTGTTTCATGTCATTCTTTTAAATATAATTTTTGCATGTTGCATCATCCGAGATATTGGATTGTTCAATTTTCTGTTTTTGGCTGTACCTTCTTTTTTGGCCGTACCCTCTTTTTTGGCTTCTTTTGAGTATTCTCTAAAATTGAATTTCTTTCTTTTTGCCAATGCATGAAACCGCGGAAGATTTCTGATAGTAACTGAAATAGTTAGCATATAGATAGATGTTTTACTTAGTCTAAATCATCGATAACTGTAACTATCAGGACGTAAGATGATGGGTGTGAATGATATCGAATGTATTGAAGACGAAATATCTGTCAACCATACCTTGAAATAAATCCTCTAGCTCTTCCAACTTAAAATGCATAGTCTTGAGGTTGATACAATCCTTGCACTGTCGTTCCCACTCGTATATACTCGCTCTACTTATCCAGGAATAGATAGTCAGTCCCAATTAACTGAATCATTTAAACGAAAATACCTTAGAACAGTGATAAATTATTTGCTTTGCTAATAGCTAGATAGCTTTTAGTCTTAATCATTCACTTATATTATTGTTTTGTTTTCAAAGTAGATACTTTAGACTTTGTAAATAAATAGAAATAACAAGTCTAGATGCAACGGTGTTATAGAACCGGTTCTTCTGAAAATGAGTAAAATTTATGAAAGATATTTTCCAATCAATTTTTTAGAATTTTAGAACTAATATCAGATCTAACATATGATGACCAATTGACCATCCTACAAATTCATTTTAATTTTATAATTTATCAAACTCAATAAATGTAACTCACATTCTTCTCAAGAAAGATTCACATTTTTCCAGCATGGTATTCCTAGTAAAATTATTACCTATTTTTGAAAATCTAAATTGTATATTCTTCTCTATTTTTCAACATATAATCTTTTTTCTATTATAATTTAGATGTGGTCTACTTTATTCTTTTGGATTTTATAACATTAATAAAAACGCGATTTTCGTCAACCGAATACAATAACAGAAGAGCTGGTTTTTAGACATTCGCGTTTGCATCTTCTTACTCAGTCTATAGAAATCGGTAATTTATCCGTATTATCACCATAGTTGAGATGAATTTAAGATATAGTAAAGATTAAACTATTGTCAAACTTTCAACATTTTAACTGAAACTCTAAAACTAATAATTTTGACGTAATCATTTGCATGTTGCACTCATTTCATTTTTCTGTTCTATTCAGGATACGAGGGGAGACCAGCGACCAGACCCTATGGGCGGCAGCAGTACCTTAGACCAGAGAGGTGGTAGTCGTTCAGTGTCCAGGGACCGCATGGGAGAGAAGAAATATAATGAGTATGGGGAAGAAACCGGTGAAGAACCACCTGCAATATCTTCAGCAGATCTAGATCAACTCATGATGGACTTCGACTTAGATGATCCAATGATGGAAGATCCATCTGCAACTACGACAGGCGCGTTTGCAACTACAACTACAACTGCAACAACTGCTGCAACTACTGCTGCAACCACTGCAGCCACTACGGTTCCTCCCACCACAACTACCGACACTAAGGTGGGTGGTTTGGCTGGTGGAATCACTGGTGGTATTTCAGCAGGCTTGTCTTCTATTCCAAATCCAATGGGAAAACTTGGCGAACTAGCCACGAAGAATCCCGTTACGGACGGCTTGTCGATGGGAAAATCTTTCTTGTTTAAGAAATTCGGTCTTTGAAACCTAATGGCATTTAGCATGATATATTCAAATATTTATAATCAATTCTTGTGGTCACGACCCTACTTCAATGTAATAAATTTTATTGCCCTTGACTAAATTTCCAATCCTGTCTATTTCATGTCATCTCTTTTGCTGGTATTCTCAATTCAAGATTTTCTACTATATCGTGTAGTGCAGAGCATCATGTAGCGTTGATGATAATTACATTTAAGGATATGATTCTTGTTAATCTATTTCAGAGATATATAGTGAATCTGAATGTGTTCATGAGTAGCACAATACTGTTTAGATTGATTTGTAAGCATGTGACGTTGTGAGGATTTGGTGATTTACCTCTAAATGCGTTTGGTCACTTGTTGATATTAATGAGCACTCCCAGGTAGCAATGATTCTCGGGCTGATGTTGTCCCAATATTGGCCCAAGAAAAAATGCTACCGGGGCTAATGTGGTACAGACCATAACTTTCATCTTCATTCTTTAATTATTACTTCAATGTGGAATCTCTACGACTGTAAAATTCCATTGTTACTATTCTTATGCTCCAAAGAACCCATGTGGTGTATATTCAAATTATTTACATTTTCCAGTTTATAAAACCCAAGTATGATAAAGATTGTACAGACATTATTCAATTAGTGGTAGCAAGAAAAATGATCACATATTAAAGTTCATAAGCATGTTAATATAATGACAAATTAAATAACTTATTCAGTATGTTCAATTAACTTTTTCTAGAAATGAACATACAGGTCGAATGTGCATCTTACCTCTATTCAGCTATGTTATATTTACTAAAGAGAACAAAGCAGCTCTTCAAATTGAGAATCTAGGTAATTTGAACAAAATTGGTTCATAGAATAGTTATGTTTGGTGCTTGAAAATTTATTAATTTAAGTGTTGGAAGATCTGCCTTTCTATTTATTAATAAGTATGAATATCAAAATTAGCCACTAATTTTAATGATAGTTTGACATATCGATATTGTGAAGTGACAATATTATCGTATAGCTATCTTTATCAATTAGTTATTCTCATTTAATTCCCAGACTAGTATAATATTAGCCATCCTTTGCACCAAATGATATATTTGGCATACAGTGATTTCAAGCTGTCCCTGAAACAGTAAAGCCCGTATCTATCTAATTCACAACATTCTTCTCCCGTTCTTTTTGTGTTGGTAACAAGGTGTCTTAAATAAACTTCTGTCATTCCTTTGCTGCAGATCTTAGAGTCTTAACAACTTGACTACCTAGTACCTAACATTGAACATTTGCAAGAGTACCTACCAACGTAACAATTTTTCTTTCCCCTATAATGTTACAAAAAGGCCAATATTGTGACAATATTCTCCTGGCAAACATTGCCACCTGGGATAATACTGGGTATGAGCAGGAGAAGTGTTGGAAAAGTAGACCTTTTAATACAAAAACCATCCAGGATAATATTTTTGAATATATGTTCTCTTTCAGATGATCTAACTATTCACTAGCCGGCAAACTGTTGCGAGTTAACTTTGTACCTATAAGACTACCTACTAGGTAGTCAACCTGTTTACACTCAAAAAGCTACCTGCGTACTTTGGTCTAATTTCTTCATTGCTCATCTTAGATTATCTATTGCTACCCTTCCTCTTTCTTGCCTTAATTATTATTGATGTGCAGTCATTTTATGTTCGGTAAAACTAATAGGGCCTGGCTAAGTTTGAAAAAACTGTATAAACATAGTATATACTAAATAAATATCTAGTTATGTAACGTATTAGCCTACTGAAAAGTTGTTATTAATGATATAGTAAATTGCTGAATCACTAGTTACCAGAGAAAACATACTTTGACCAATATGAGAGTAGATTTTCCTATCAGTGATGCACGTCTCTTCTATCAAATCTATCCAGATTGATAGTTTATTCAATAACCACCTCATACCAGCAAGTTTTAACGCTAAGCACATTTTTGAAGTTTGTAATCTAGTCCTAGAATAATTTCTGAACACACAGAGTAATTTTATTTTATTTTGGTAAGGTTGATCACCTTATGTAGTCTCAGGTGAACCCATTCTCTGTATCCATTGGTAAACTGGACCAGCTTCCTTCTATGACAACTAGTTTCAAATTCTTTAGATAGCTTCTTTCGGAAGTTTTCTGTAGTTCTTCAAATTGGATTGTCAGTAAATTTTCTTAATTATTTGCTGAATACCTAGGACCTGCAATTTAATGATTGTTAACACATTCATGGATGTATTATTTAAAATGATTAATTCTTTAATTAATAATTGAATTTGTCTATTTTTTTATATAATTTCACTTAATTATAAGTATCAATCTTCATTTGTATCATCTATATCTGAAAAGAAATGAATAAAGATTCTTCATTTAGTTTAACTGCCTTTTACCATAATCTAACTTATATTCCTAGTCATGAACATGTAGTATTTTTAAGTAAGATAATTTTTATAAGGTATTTTTAATCCGGTAATATTTGATTTTTTTATTTGAATTGTATTTGATAACAAAGGGAATTTATTTTAGCAAGACACTCCTTTTTTGTACATAGTTCTTTCTTACGTACCGAGAGAGTTTTTCTATTTTTATATACCATCTTCTTTATATTACAACTGATTTCTGTACATAGATTGTGTGCCTCTTGTGTTCTTAGAGTCCTTGTGTTCTAGACTACTTCACTAGGAGTCATATCAGTGATTAGTTAACTAGGGGTTAGTCTCTAAACTAGTAGCTTCCTCGCATACACTTTATCAGGAGAACCTACACAACTAAAAAGATAAGGCACTTAATTAGGCCATTTGTTCATCAAGCACACTACTTTGTTGTAAATTGGTTTTTAGGACTCTGCTATACGTGCTTAAAAGCTTGGTAAAAGTTTCTCAAGATATTTAGAATGTTAAATCAACTTATAATAATTAGGAGAGGTTTAAAATTGTAATGTATATAATACTGTATATAGTGGACCACTTCTGTTATTGATTTAAAATAAAATATCCTACCAATTTGCACAGGCTTTCCTTTCATCAATGTTGATCTCATTGAGACAGAAGAAACTCTAATGGACCCCGAACTGTTGTAATTTGAATTAAGAAATTTTAATTCATTTGTATCATTTTGTTTATGCTACTTGCAGCTCTAGAAGATAGAGCTAGTAGGGTTTTTCTTTTCATTTTTTGGTTCGATTTTTTTTTTTTTTGCCCTTCAATTTTTTTTTTTTTTTGCCCTCCAATTTTTGTGTTAGTCAGACTTCTCTCCTGACTTGATTTACTTTTCAATTGGAAATAATTAACTATCTATTCATCAAGGATATGAAACACACTATTGATATTATATAACTATATTCAAAATATTACCAATGAAACACAAAACAATCGAAGCATTGACGGTTTGGTCTATAATTTAACTCTAAAATCTAAAGCGAATTCTGAAAAGCTAAGCTGAATGTAAAGCACTTTGGAAAGGCGAACAAAATCTCAATTGACGCAAGCATATTTATAATATTTTGATATACAAGAAAGTCTAAGATTAATTCGATATAGAAATCACCTAATTGTCTACTAGTAAATGCATATATATGTGCATATACGTATACAAACATATATATGTATCAATTTATATTTGCGAAGTATACATGAAAGTTTTGGACAGATAGTGGGTGGAGGAATTAGATGGACGAATGCCTTTGATTTGTAGCCATAGAGATGAGAAAGTTATGCAAGATATAAATTAAAGTTATAATAATGCGAACATCTTTAACAATGCATTAGGTACCACAATTTCATTAAATAAAACTCATTTAAATCGAATAAAACGAAGAATTTCCAAATATATACTCCATTCATATCTTTTCCTACATGATTGTAAATCAAAACCACGAAAATTATTATTTCTATCTTGTAATTAGCTTTGCCTTATCCTTCATCTCGAAAATAGTCAATGGATTCTCTTCCCCTGAATCTCAAGAATGTTTTCGATGTCTGCACTCAGCCTGCCTCGACGTCTGTCTATGGAGAACCGCTTAGGTCCGGGCCAAGTCCTGCTTATATACGAGAGGGGACCTAGCCCTAACCTACACTGTAACGGTCTTCCACGGAGGAGTCGATGATACACCATAAATAAAATTAAAACCTTGGTTGAAATAGAGTGATTTTACAACCTCATTGGGGTACAACATATGCACTATCATCAAAATCTGCATTAAGTATTGTAAATGTTGGTAATGGTGAGCGTAGGTGCTCCGCGTCTACAAACTATGCTGGTATTATGAGTAGCGTGCTTAAATCTTAGTAAAGAGATAAATAGTTATATAGTATTCGAAAAGTGACTTAATATCTAATTATAGGTTTGAAGTGCATACCGAGTTATTTGATTCATAATATACATAAAAAAGTAGGTGCTACATAGAACTATATATCTATTCGATATAGACGAGCACTCCATAGATCAAAAAATCGATAGAAAAATACAAGGTAACATACACGAGTATATATCATGAATATAGGTTACTATATTCATAGTTGAAGTTGCCTGAACCTTTGAATAGAATTCTTCTTTATCTATTGAAATGAAAGTAGCTATTTAAGACTACGTACTCTACAGTCTGAGAATTAACTACCGACTATCAGGTAATCGCAACGATGAACCACTAATGCGTTAGGGGTATGTCCTAAACATTCTCTGAAGAATACACATTGTGTTGAAAACTGAATGATAATGCTGCCTTCATTAGTTAATCTCTAGATTCATTTAGCAAGAATGACTAAACATATTGTACTCTAATAATAATATTACAATAATAATCAGTAATAGAATTTTTTAAGTATATAAATCTAAGATCAGAATCCTTGTCTGAAAAATGAAATCTTAATCATATCTACGGGATGACCTCTTCACCAATTAACCTTCATTCTTCCAATTCATAGAATTTAAGCCGAAATCCAAGAAATTCTGAAATATTAAAGTAATTATTAATTTTGCACGCGTTTCCTCATCAACCTTCACAGATTTGTGCTTTAAATCGACAACTGGTTCGATGACTGAGCTGTCCTTCTCGGCCTTAGTAGGACTCTCTCCTCCTCTCTACGGATGGGGACGCATTCCTTCCACTGCCTGCTGCTGCTGGAGTTCCTGCTCGTCCTGAAGCTGTCGATATCACACTACCTCGCCGTCCTAGATGAGAGAGTACAACACTTTAGTATTTAGGCACAATATCAAATAATGAATAAATTTTTAAAGTTTTTATTCATTTTATAAAATCAATTGCATGATGTATTTCAGATTATTTTAAATTCTTCACTTTTTTAAAGTCGTTCATAAGTATGACCATTTCGGCCAATTTTGAAATTTGGTTTTCACTATTTGCATTTAAAGTTCATGAATTTTAATAGTTATTTGAAAGTACAAAATATATATTGAATATTTTGATAATGCTATACAAATTGACTTGGCTGTAAATGAAAAAATTTCGCTATCGTAATTGATAGGAACACATAAAGAGTTGACAATTTATCTAAATATATATATATATATATATATATATATATATATATATATATATATAACATCATTGAAAATTTCTCCCAACAATGTTCCAATCAATTCTTATAGCATTTTGAAAGTTTCTCAAATAACAACTATGACACAGAGTGCAAGATATTGAATGCTGGCATGCATAGGTTACATGCACCTTGCCATCTCTACACCTACTCTAGAGGTACATCAGAGTGCGACTCAAGCTAACATGGGTTACGAAAAACCAGCAAAGAAGAGGTAACCTTACAACAGTAGAGCTGTTCCAAATATGTACAAGCTGTGGTAAGGTTTCCTCAATTCTTCACGGATTCTAGAAATAACCACAAAAGAAGTGCTTAGTATCTTCATTCAGGAGTACTCACATGTGAAGGAAGTTCATCGACAGAGTTTATAATCATCTCCCAGCTTTTATATTTGGGCAATACTCACCTAGTTGAGTCTCGGAAAAGATCTTGGTAGTCTTTGAGTTAATGAGTCGGTATGAAAGCTAACTACAACATTGTGAGTTGTAGGACTAATTCAGAGAGATGATAGATTGAAAAATTTAGTTTTTAATATAGTTCATGGACAAATGAAGGTCTACTGAGGTTTGAAATAGTGTTCTTAAATTTAGGGTAATAACGTCAATCATGTAAGAAAAAATGGTTCTTTTAAGCATTCGGGTATTGTAATGAGTTTAGTACTGCCAATTGAATAGAGAGCCAAGATCAAATGAAAGGTTTTACCAACAGTCTACAGGGTTTAGAAATACAGGTATGGAAGACCTTAATTATCGTCTTACTCGTTCATTGGCCCAGTGTTGCGATGATATACTCACATGCAAGCCGTATTGGAGAGGCATTCGAAAGATCAAATATGTTTGAAAAATATTGGACTACTTGGTCTAGTTTAGGCCAGTGGAAAATGCATATAGTATGTATAACATTGGAGGTAACAGAGTAACGGACTGAATAATATGTAAATAGTGGAATAATATCAGCAAGTGGGTATATATTAAAGCATAGTTTGTCATTAAAGACGACGATTGACTATCTTATAAACTAGTGATAACTGTAAAACTACATCATCAAAATTGTGAAATAGTTCAGATAATATCTTATATGAGCTATGGTGAGAGGCTATTCTTTCTCATTCTCAAAATTATTTTCTCAAGAATAGTTCTAATAGAAATACCGTGGATAAAATTAGTTTAATAAACTGTTGGGTGAGTCACTCGTGATGTCTATGCCTGGTAATGATAGCAATAGAATGATACCGACTGGCCAAAACCTTCTAAGGTCTAACCTTTAGCAACAAGAGACCCGCTCGGTGATTTGTTCGCACCGGTCCCAGTGTTGACTGAGGCTAGAGAAGCTGTTCGACTCGGTACTCGGACGCTGGCTCGAGAGCCACGTCTCTCACCCCGAGCTGGACTCAGCAACTTACTGTCTTTCAAGAGCGAAGCATTCATCAGTCTTGGGTTTGGGGTGTTGAAGATGGATCGGGTTTCACGGAAGCGAGCTCTGTGAAAATCAAAATGCTGTCAACTTGTGAATGGCGATGATAACATTAGGTTGTGAGTGAAGGTGTGAGACATCTGATGGTTCTGAGGGTTGTTTTGAAGTTTAGTCTTTGAAGTATTGCGAATGTTTAGTTGTAAGGTAACGTCGAATTACTCAGACACTTCATTGGGCTCCAAGTAATCGGAAAATGGACGTTAACAGAATTTCAAGAAGTCTGACTGATTTAAGCCAACGCCCAGTTTCCGAATACTGTGAATGTCCAATGTCCAGTAACTGAGAGGTTACCCTAGTGATTGTGTTTCTTATTAGCAGCCATGCATCATTATAATAAATATTGAATCTTTGTACAAAAGTAAAATATTTGCTGAGTAAACTGCCGTAGAAATAAGAGTTTTGGTTATCCTGAATTGTACTACTATTTAGTGTATATTATTGATGTACTTGCAAATGAAGATATTATTTCATTATCAACATTGGTACCATATTAGATAATTTAACAACTTACATTAAAAGAAAAACTTCAATTTAAGATTATTTTAAAAACCAATATCAAAATTCAAACTAGAGAATTCACAATGGATTATACATAGAAATTCTATATAGGTTGATTTCTTGTTCAAATTCTAAGTATTGTATGTACATATATTAAAGTTTAATGTGCATACGATCTGCATAAATGCAGATGACACAGAGTCAAATAAGTACGAATCCAAGTTATTTCAATTAATCTGAATTTTGTATCTACATTTCTTATCAACACTCTGGAAATGAAAGGATTCTGTTTTTACACCTCCGATTGGGTAGGTAAGTTCCACTATCAATAAATAGAATAATCAATTTAAAAGTAAAGCATTCAATTAATAATTACCTGGTCGAAAATATGTCTTTGAAATGAAAATGTTATTTGTCGATAGTCAAACTTGCCATCCAATTACAAGGGTAGCATCTCAACTAACGGACACCAACAGTACTCTGAAAGTGGACAATTGTGCTTCAGAAATCTCTGTTGTCCTGTGTTAAAAACCACTTTCCGAGAACTGTGAACCTAATTAAGTGTCCGAGTATTTAGAAGTTACCCTTTGTAAAGTTAAACAAAAAACCTAAATGTAAATTATCATTTGGCAGCCACCCATGTCATGTCAGTGAAATTCATCGCTAATTGCTGATGCACAAACAATTTTCTAATATAAGTGTACTGGTAGCGTGAAAGGCATTGAATGGAATAAGAGTTGACCAGGTATACCAAATGTGGTGCCTGTTCGCCACTCACTATCGCCGTTCACCAGCGTTACCCTTGTCTTGCGACCGTTGAAGATTGACCTGCTGTTCTTGAACCTAGCTCTGCACGAACATTCAGAATGGTGTCACGTCAATCATTTGACAGAATATAGAGCAAATTATAGGATAACTACATAATACTTGATAAGTTCAGTAACCAATAGCAAGTTATAAAAATATGTTTAAATTTCGATGAGAAGTGGCTAGGAAGGATCTTTTCAGTGTACCGCATCATTCAGTTTGAAAGACATGGTGTCCTGAAAAGATCTTTCCAAGCCACTTCCTATATCTAAAATTAAGCAATTTTTTATGACATGCAATCGGCTATTGTGTAGGTAATTATCCCAAGTTGTTGTGTAATTATCCTAGGTTATTCCACATGACTGAAATATAGCCGATTCATTTGGTGAATGTCACAAATGGTCAGATATTTAAATATTACTCTAGCATTTTCTGCTGATCTCTATCCCTCTCTACATGAATTTGCAATATTTTCACATAATGGTATTATTTAAATTATTAATAGAACATAACGATGTCATAAACATTAATTAAGTTTGAAATAAGGCTTTGCTTTAAACTTATAACATCGATTCAAATCAAGAAACTCAATCTCTATCTTCACGCTCTTCTCTGTTCAACATTAAAATCAATATTGAAGTTAGAGGCGTCTTTTCTAGATTAAGAAGAGAGTTTTAAAGATCAAAAACTTTAGGGGCTTAGGAAGGGTGGAAAGCTTAGCACTCAAAGTGTTAAGGGAAAACTTCTGTTCAAAAGAAATGGTACTTTTTGATCTCCTAGATTGCCTCTGGAGATTTGCTCAAAATTACACGAAAAGATTCTAGACTTAATGAGCGGCCTAAGAACTTGTTCTTTAATGAACGTTGTTCCTTATGAAAAAATGTATGGAGAACCATCTTTGCAATAAGTTCATATTTAATGGCTATGTTATGTAGGTTGCACTGTAATTATAGAAAGAAAAGATTGTCAACTTGATTACAAATGCAGAAGACATGGGAATGCTCCTACTCAATTTTTTATCAAAAACAAAAAGTCTTTATAATGAGCATTATTAATACAAAATTAATACTTCTAAACGATTATCGCCATTTTAGTATAACCTTTATTTCTTACTTGGCAAAGAGACGTAGAACCACACAGATAATCACGAACATCAGCCCCAAACCAACCAGCACTCCCATCATAGTTGGATCAACGGGTCCAGCTCTACCTTGAGCTGTTGAGAATATTAATCAACTTTAAGCCATGTTCAAGTTTAAAACATCATTATATGGCTTATATACTGACTTAAAGTAGAAAACTTATATTTAAATTCAAGAAGGTGTTCTGTATGGTAAACACACAATAGTAAACACAATAGTGAACTCTTCTACAGTGAATGAGTTAGGATGAACCATGAAGAGTGAACAGATTATATAGCCTTTAGTTTTCTAAAAGTGATCACAATTCATCGCAGAGTAAAGAAGATTGTTTTACTATCCAGTCTACATCCTAACTCATTCACTATAGAGGAGTTCTACTGAACTGTATAAGAATCTTCCCACTGCAATTTGTACTTCATCACTCACTGGATACACAATTGATCCCAACGCCAGGGTGGTTCTTGACCTGGTAGCCACTGATGCAGGAGCAGATCTTGTCACTGCCGCAATAGCTGTGTTTCGGCTCCTCCCACAGACATTGTTCCGAATGGATGCACGGACCCGTCAGGTTACCAACTGCCAAAAAAGGAAGAAATTTTAACAACTGTTAGAAGAAGAGGAAGAACTCTTCTCCACTGTCAAAAAAGAGGAAGAACTTTTATCCACTGTCAAAAAAGAGGAAGAACTTTTAACAACTGTCAAAAAAGAGGAAGAACTTTTAACAACTGTCAAAAAAGAGAAAGAACTTTTATCCACTGTCAAAAAAGAGAAGGAACTCTTATCCACTGTCAAAAAAGAGAAAGAATTCTTATCCACTGTCAAAAAAGATAAAGATGTTTTACCAATTGTTCAAAAAGAGGAAAATGTTTTTTCCAACTATCTAACGAAGAGGAAGATGTTTATGTTCAAATATGTTTTGACGAATTGAAAAATAGGATTTTACTTCAATGAATGTGATTATTTTACAGTAACTACGAACAAATTTTATAGTGGGAAAACAAATGCAGTAACTATATATCTTTTTATTAAATATGTTATTTCATAACTATTATTTGTATAAAAGTTGTCATAATTGAATAAAACTACAAAGAAAAGTTTTCTATACCATTCTGTATCTATCGGTTAAGTTTTTAATTCCGTGTTCGAAATTAGTTTGTCGAAATTTATGATCAAATTTCGATAGTTTGAAACTAAATTAAATATCTCTTCAATCTTCCACAGCCCAGTAAACTCCAAAAACTTTCTCTGTGTTCTTATTTCATATCTTTTTCGAAAGAGAAAAGTCTCTAATATTTCTAACCACGAAGCTCCTTCTTTTTTCACTGCAATTGAATTTATCGCCTCCATCTACTTGGAAGACAAAAGGATATCAATTTGACAATTTAGGCATTTGAGAAAAAAGTCATGAAAAGCGACCAAAGGAATTATTTTCAGTTCTATTCGATAGCAATCTATCTTCAACCAGTCGGAAAATTTATAATCGGTAGATCGGATATTAGTCCATTATGGTAAATATTGCATGCATATTTTTCGTATCACATCATAATTTTGGACATTGGGGGGGGGGGGGGAATAATCAGCTATTACCATTAGATTTTTTATAACACTTTTTCTTTTTGAATTTTTTTCATGAAAAAATTTTTTGAGAAATTTTTTCAAATATTTTCGTGAGAAATTTTTTCGTGAGAAATTTTTTATTGAGAAATTTTTTCCTGGGAAATTTTTCTTGTGAATAAATTTTCATGAGAAGTTTTTTCTTGAGAGATTTTTTCTTTAGAAAATATTTCTATAGGAAGATTTTCTATAGAATATTTTTTCGAAATTCTGTTTTCCTTGCATTATTAGTTACGTCATTGTTTATAATCTACAATCGGAAGTCGATAATAATTTTCGACTGGATGTTAACATTTGGTGAGTGACTGTCAATGGTCTGCACTTGGCATGGGACCAAAAGAAAAAAAGAGACAGTAGCCAGATAAGTCTAGTGATTTTGATTCGTAAATTGGAATGTTCAGTTTAAGTTCTATTCTAGGCAAGCTATGGTATCTTAAACTATTTTAAATTTATTTATTTATGATAGGGAATAGTTTAATTCAAGGCACTTGTTTTTATGTTTCAATCTCAAGTTAATGATATAAATTTATGTCTAAAAAAATTATTTGTTTTTGTAACACTTACTGATTTTGAAAAAATTATTTTATTGATCTCTACGACGATGATTGACATGACGAGATTTCAATCATATTTTTTCTTAAATTTACAGTTGGATAATCTAAAGGAAAAAAATGCTTAGTTTATAATAAGTGAAATTTTGTTTCTTCACGATCAGCATATACCGCAATGGACGATAACCGACGATCTTTAAATAATACATTTTCAGCAAGGTAGTTTTCCAGAAAATTGCAGTAACAACACCGAATATTATACCTAGCCTACCAGAGTTTAAAAATTTGAGCTGTATTTCGAGAGACCTAAATTTAATAAAGAATTCCCAAATGTAGTACAGAGGTACTGTTAAACATTTAAGAACTAAACAACTCGTGTCTTGTGCGGTTAAAAGGGTTGGACATGCGATAGTCGCATTGTGGGTGGAAAGTAACACTATAAATCTAGCTTAATGGAAACTATAAGACATGAAATAGAATTTTATATTGTAAAGATTATTTATAAAACACGTACGAATTCAGGTAACTTCTTCATTGTTACGATGTAGATACCCACGTCAATGAAAAAAGTATAATTATTTTTGTTTGCAACTTGAAAAAATAATTTGAGATTTAATATATAGGATTCAGTTTTATCTCTAAACATCTTTTATTTTAATAGATATTTAAGATAACTCATATTTATCGATATTGTTCATTACCTCGATAAAAAAATAGACACAAAAGATCATGGGTCGAATATTTAAGGTAAGTACCCCCTGAAATAAATCATCATTACCGTTTTTCTGTACTTGAAAATTAAGCTAATTCTATTCTCAAAATCTTTTCTCAATTTCTAGAAGTGTAATTTCCGTTTAGAAATCATACTGAGAAGTCGAACGCAAGCAGAGGTTTTAAGTATTGGTTTCAGATGCCCCAGCTGTTATTGGACATTGATTTGGAAGTTGAGAATGCGAACCTTTCAAGTAAGCCATTCCACAGTGAACATTTAGCCCACAGCTCTAATTATTGAATGGCAAAAAGACTACAGAGAAACGCAGAGCTGAACTTTGGCTATCAACTTATTGAAGGAAATTGAATTTTAGAGAGGAATGTACAGGTTGGTACAGAAGTCAATAAGGTAGATTTGTTTATATTAAAGTTTTAGGTGAATATTATTGGTATCGTTTTAAAGATATATTATATAAGTTTTTGTAGTGCTACTGATTTTTTGTATCCTTAATAGTTTTAGAGATATTAAAAACAATTATTTAATTTATAATTTTATACAATTTTCTACATTTCTAAAACTATTAAAAACAAATCTTCAGCTTTATAAAAACGTATATAAGTTATCTTTAAATGGTACCATCTTACTACCAATGATAGTCCAGCAGATATGAGGATTTGAAATGTGTTTGCTGTCCCCTCTAAATCTTCTATGGCCCCACCATAACTTTCTCTTTTAATCTTCTATTGCCTCGCCATAACTTTCTCTTTGGGGCAATAACCAAAAAGAATTAAACTCGTTCTATATTTTTTCAGATAGAATCATCTTTTCCTCCGAATATTTTTCGCTTCAGAATGAGGCAGTGTGACGCCGATCAAAAGCAGTAAGTGTACATTCTCTGTTTACACAAACGAATATTCTCCATCGGGAATGTTTGATCAAATAAAAGCTTCTGTATTTCCTCTACTCTCCCATGTTTATGTAGCAATTTTCTAGACAGAGAGAAATATACACAAAATCACACAGAACAATGGGATAAAATGCGAAAGTTAATGTTCTATTATTTTTAGAAGCTGTTATTCAGACTTTTTATATTATTTAGATTTCATCCGGATAGATTTATAACTCATAAAGATAAATCTTGAGAGTTTCATTTTCTATCAATCCTGTCTATTTTATTATCACTAAAATTATCTTAGTGATTTCCGTAGACTTTTATTATATAAAGCGAGGAAGTGCATAAGAGAATGACATTTTCTTTGAGCTTGATACAAGCACTCAGGTGCATCCAATATGCATCTTGATGCATTTCTCTGTATCACTTTGGAGATACATCTAAGAGATTGGGGCATAATTTATTCATTTCAGTGTGAAAGAGAAATAAATTAGTTTGCGGTTAATTTATTTTAGTGTGTGCGAATCCGCGGATTCTAAAATGTTGGGGTTTTGCATCCATAGAATTTAGTCTAATCTAAGATATTTTGTTGGCTCAAAGACTTTCTGGACTGAAAGACGGGCACCACTTTAGAAAATTAGAAATTGGTGATACTGAAAGGCGATGAAGTTATTCATTAGTGACTATAAAATAATTAATTCCAATCTTAACAACAATTGCAATAATAATATTAGCAATCTACAATTATAATATTGGCAGTCTAATTTACTTAAATTGTTTCCATTTTTTTCTTATCGTAGATATATAAATATTTATATAAAAAGTAAGTTCGAAATGTCTGTAAAAGGGCAAAATATTCAGAACGGTGGCTTTCGTTTATTGGAAATCGTATAAATTTAAATATCAATATCAAAAACTAATAATAAAACTTAAAAATTATTCGTTTATCATTTTAAATGTCTTAAAAACTCTTTTAACATTCGTTATTTCGTTGAAAAATAGCCCAGAATGATAGATCTTATGATGAATATTGCAAATTTATAAGCTCTATTAATTAATAGGATGTATCTTCTTCACATCAATAGCGATTCCTTTCATCAACATATCTGATGAAAAAGTAGTACAAGTAAGCTCCTTACGTTGCAGTTCATTCATCATGTTCCACTGCAAGAGTTTGATATCGCGTGATGATATATAATACCTACCTTCTATTCTAAGTAGTTAGGCTCCTTTCAACTCATCGATGAATAGAGCCGCTTGAACTTTTTTTTGTGTAACTGAATCTAGGTTTACTTGTCGCATTTTAAAAGAAGATTAAGAGTATGCTAACTGATTTTTGTTCAATTTAAGAACGCTCAAAAACTGAATCATATTTTACTTTGGTGGGTATGCTAATATTTATTAAAAAAACTTTGTAAATAATAACTTAAGCCTTATAGCTCATAATAAAGGAATTGCTAACTTATAACTAATATGGTAAATCAATCTATGATTTAAATTGAATTCACTCACCTCTGAAGCATCCTGGTACCGAATCGACATAGACAGGAGTACTGGTCGGACAAACACACTGAGAGTCCTTGCAAATGGAGCCTGCGATACTGGCGCAATCGGACATCAATGTGCAGGACATGGAAGTCATGGACAGAGGGGACATAGTTGCTGAAAAGAGACAGAAAGAAACTATTAGGGCATGAATGATGAAAAAGAGACAGGAAGAGACGACGAGGACGCAGTCGCTGAAAATAAGCAGAGACTTTTCAGTCTCAGACCATTCATCAATGTTACCAACTTGACGGGTATGAATTAGTGAACTTCTGAAATTGAAAAGTCCAAACTGTGGTGAACATGAATGGAGATCTGGAGTAATAGTGTTTTGGTGATTGTATTATGTACTGTAACAGTAAAATTTAATCTCAAAGACCACTCTGTAATAATTTTTTCAGTATATAATTATTAAATAAGAAAATGTCATATCACTATGAATTAACATCATAAATATACAGATAACTTGCATCCCAAAAATTATTCGGCAAAACCTAATCACAAGATTTTACATAAAAGAAAGATATAATTTATGAAGGACCGTGAGAGTTTCAATAGCATCTTTCAAATAGAAGATAAACAAAGGGAAGTTGTAGCACTATAAGTTAGACAGATAATGTGTGGTGCATTGCGGATAAACCCACCGCTGCCTCGTGTAACAATCAATAGAGCATCAAAGATATGACAGCTAAAGTGAGAGCCGTAATTACATACTTTGGATGATCCGACGATTGACCCGTCATTGGAAGAACTTGAAACATAGCTTTAGTAGCTTGGAAATATCTTTGAAAGATACTTAAAGAGATAGATAGCTTTGATGGCTTAGAAGCTATCAAATTGATGATACTGAAAGAGGTGAAATGACTTGTAGTCATTTTATGAATCTAATTCCGGACAGCTGAGATAGAAGATCTAATTTTAGTATCTCACATAGTTTTAACGGATGAATTATTAGGATATATAAGAATTTTGTAATCATAATAGTTTATGAGATATTCAATGTTAAATCAATTTGCAATTTACATTATTACTCTTTTAATAATTATTATTCCTTTACTAGATAATCTCAATAATATTCATTATTATAAAGATTGATCGGCAAAATTAATTAATTTATTTATTTGTAATTTTAATCATTTTGTGTTGTAATTCGCACAACTCAGAAAATGATCAATGAAATTGCCTGGAATTTGGTGGGACGATTAGTTATTATCTTGGAACTATTTAATCAGATTTTGGGAGCGATCGGGTCAAAGGTCAAAATCAAGGTCATTTATAATAGAAAAAGTATTCATTCAAATTGCTTGAAACGATTGTTCATTAACCAGGAATCATGTGATTAGATTCTGGGTACGATTGGGTCAAAGGTCAAGGTCACTAAAATTGTCAAAATGAACGAAAAAATGTACTGGCAGCGAAGGTATGGGCTCTACGAGTTCCTGTTCCAGTTTTAGATACTAGATTAGATTGAAAAGATAAAAAGAGTTTAAATTATCTCTGATAATAAGATACTAGATTAGTTACTGTATTAATCACTAGATTAGTTACTGTATTAATCACTAGATTAGTTACTGTATTAATCACTAGATTAGTTACTGTATTAATCACTAGATTAGTTACTGTATTAATCACTAGATTAGTTACTGTATTAATCACTAGATTAGTTACTGTATTAATCACTAGATTAGTTACTGTATTAATCACTAGATTAGTTACTGTATTAATCACTAGATTAGTTACTGTATTAATCACTAGATTAGTTACTGTATTAATCACTAGATTAGTTACTGTATTAATCACTAGATTAGTTACTGTATTAATCACTAGATTAGTTACTGTATTAATCACTAGATTAGTTACTGTATTAATCACTAGATTAGTTACTGTATTAATCACTAGATTAGTTACTGTATTAATCACTAGATTAGTTACTGTATTAATCACTAGATTAGTTACTGTATTAATCACTAGATTAGTTACTGTATTAATCACTAGATTAGTTACTGTATTAATCACTAGATTAGTTACTGTATTAATCACTAGATTAGTTACTGTATTAATCACTAGATTAGTTACTGTATTAATCACTAGATTAGTTACTGTATTAATCACTAGATTAGTTACTGTATTAATCACTAGATTAGTTACTGTATTAATCACTAGATTAGTTACTGTATTAATCACTAGATTAGTAACTGTTTTAATCACTAGATTAGTTACTGTATTAATCACTAGATTAGTTCTGTATTTTAATTACTATATTAGTTACAGCATTAGTCACTAGATTAGTTACATCATTAGTCACTAGATTAGTTACATCATTAGTCACTAGATTAGTAACAGCATTAGTAACAGCATTAGTCCCTAGATTAGTTACAGCATTAGTTACAGCATTAGTCACTAGATTAGTTACATCATTAGTCACTAGATTAGTTACATCATTAGTCACTAGATTAGTTACAGCATTAGTCACTAGATTAGTTACATCATTAGTCACTAGATTAGTTAGAGCATTATTCACTAGATTAGTTAGAGCATTAGTCACTAGATTATTTAGAGCATTAGTCACTAGATTAGTTAGAGCATTAGTCACTAGATTTTCTCTACATTAATAACTACATAATTCACCACATTAGTCACAATATCAGTGACAATGATGCGTTTCATTCTTTCTCTCCTAGGCACTCATTAGTGATTCACATTTGCCACTCATTAGCTTACTTTCCTCTTCTAATTATTAGAGTGGATGTCGAATCCGAGTACAATTAAGTAATTAGGAGGGTATACAATGTCCAGCTCATTTTACTCTGTTCTACACTCATTTTACTGTGTTCTACACTCATTTTACTCTGTTTTACACTCATTTTACTGTGTTCTACACTCATTTTACTCTGTTCTACACTCATTTTACTGTGTTCTACACTCATTTTACTCTGTTTTACACTCATTTTACTGTGTTCTACACTCATTTTACTCTGTTCTACACTGTAAAATGAGTATGATATGCAAGAGATAAACACATCTAATTGTTAGATCATTGGACGTATTGCACCTTACTCATTAGGTAAATAAATCATTTTATTTTTGTCCAAAAGAGTAAATCCTAATCTTTTTTCGAATAAAATAATATCAGACAATATTGTTTGATTTCTCTGATTTATATTATTTATTAAATTAAATTTCAATTGTTATTATAAATTTATTATAACTTTCGATTGGATTATCGTGGATTCATTCATCGTCGTAGCTAGATAGATGATCTTTCTATCAACAAGCATATAATCGTATCGAAAAGCCGATTATGTGCGATTTCAAACACGACAGTGTTATGGATTTCTTTTTTTACTTATCGCTGTGTTCTTCACTCATTTCTTTTTCTTTTTTGTTCACTTATCGCTGTATTCTTTTAATTCCAGTAAGAGTCGCCTGGAGTATCGCGTGTGGACTCGAATTCCTAATTCATAACGTGAGTGGATCGGATTAGTCAATTAGAAAAGTAAACTTTTGGATACACAGAATTAATACCTGGGCTGAAATATATGAAAATTGAGCTATTTTATCTGGATTAAATAAAATAATAGAAATAGAAATATTCCAGGTAATAATGTTTCTAGGGAAAACATGGCCAATATTAGGACAATGTTGAGACTATATTGGGACAATGTTGAGAGAATGTTGGGACAGTGCTTGGACAATGTTTGGACAATGTTAGGACAATGTTAGGACAATGTTTGCACAATGTTGGGACGATACTCCCCCGAGAAAAAAAATTACCTGGATTCTACAACATCTTGGAACTATAAAGATAAGTGTTAGGTAATGAATGATCACATCAGAATTATACAAACTAGTACAGTACCAGTTGTTCATTCGTTGATGGTTCAATTAATATGATTGATGTAGGATTATATTTAAAATCATACATATGTATACATATACAAAATATACATAAAATTAATTAAAATTATATTTCTTAATTTTTAGGGTCAAAACTTTTATATTTTTAACTAGTGTACTTTCCCGTTAAAAATAACGGGCCGTCATCAATACCAATTTATTACCCGTTATTAGGTTACTTTTAATGAATTAAATTAAAATTGAATTTTCTGCATAGTCTAATTTATTTTTTAGATAAAATACATTTAAAAATTGAATAAAAGCAAAGGAATTTAAATATCAAGTCAATTTATTCCCGTGCGTATCATAGTTACATTCTTTATGTTTAGTACCTTTCGAGTAAAAGCGGACACCAAATAAATAAACACACGAGGGTAATTATTAGTATAGATGATTAATATTAGTGTGACCCCCGTATCAATGATACTGCAGCAAATTATTAGTTTTTCTTTTCCATATTGGTGTTCCTTTGATTTTTTGTTATTCCCACCAACTTTATGAGGCACTGTTGATAGAATGACTATAAACCAACTTTGTGACACACAGCTAGAAAGGGTTAAAACAACCACCAATTGTTGTAAATAAGTTTGCAGTAACGGGTTAAAACAACCACCACTAGTTGTAAATAAGTTTACAGTAACTGATTAAAACAACCACCAATAGTTGTAAATAAAGTGCACAGTTAAGAACTCATTATTCACTAATTATGTTCATCTAACAAGGGGGGTCTGGATACAACGAAAACTTGCCTTAGTTAGGTAGGCCTTGTTCTATTTTTGACATCTCACCTGTAGTTATAGGTAGGGTATGTACCTCAATGAATGAGGGGGGGGGGGTAATGACAGGTTATAGAAAAGGGGGAGGGGTAAGGGGGCAGTTTTGAAACAAGGAACTGACGATTCTTCAGCTTTCTCCATTTTAAATGTTATTTTAGATTCTAACAAAACTATAACAGTAGATTAAAAAACACCTCAAAAGTAGACTTAACTTCAAAAGTGAACAAATTTTGTTCAGTCTGCCGTGAATGGCGATTTGTTTTAAAAAAAAGTAGTGGCCATTCGGGGCAGACTAAATAAATCACTATCTCTAATTATATATTCTTAAAATACAGTAAATAAATTGTTTAAACATTAAATTGTTTCATGCAATAAGCTACAAATAATATCACAAATATATTTCAATATAATATGATGATTTTGAACAAATTATAAAACACGTAGAAAACACACAAATAAAATAATACGGTATTGAATACTGTATACATATATATTACATTAATATACAGTATCCAATCTCACTCCAATGCTTTACATTGTGAAATCGAACACATCATAAAACACAAAGACATCCATCATGTCATCGAACACGTTATCGACACAGTATCCCTATGGTATATATGTACCTGTATTTCATTTCCAAGTGGTACTAAATCATAACAACCTCCCAGTGAGAAAATTGTTCTGGTCAACCGAAGATTAACGTTAATTTGATGAGTTTTCAAATTCTGATTTTCTTAGAAAATGGATTACTTTTGGTAACACTAAGTAACTCTTCAGGAATACTGGAATACTGTTAGGATACTGTTAGTAACGCTTATGGAATACTGTTGGCAACGGATGGCAACACTTGAGTAACTTTTCGACTACGGCGTTGCTTGGAATAACATCAATTTTTCATGAAATTGCCGTGGTACAATTGGTTAGTTCAATCCTATAATTTACCTGCTGTTTTCTATGCCTTGTTTAGAGCTTCATTTTTATAGGACTCTTCGTTACTTAAGCGATTAATTTCTTATTTTATCACGGCCTCAGCCAGGAAAACAAATTGCTTAATTACATTAAAATATTTAAAAAGAACTGTTCATACAGAACAGCGGCAACACTTAGAAAAATTAAGTGAATAAAATTCAGTTTTATGGTCAGAATTGAAATCGATCACAAACACCTTTGAGTGACTGTACTGGTCACAAACACCATTGAGTGACTGTACTGGTCACAAACACCATTGAGTGACTGTATTGGTCACATACACCATTGAGTGACTGTATTGATCACAAACACCTTTGAGTGACTGTACTGGTCACATACACTTTTGAGTGACTGTATTGGTCACATACACCTTTGAGTGACTGTATTGATCACAAACACCTTTGAGTGACTGTACTGGTCACTTACACCTTTGAGTGACTGTACTGGTCACATACACCTTTGAGTGACTGTACTGGTCACATACACCTTTGAGTGACTGTACTGGTCACATACACCTTTGAGTGACTGTACTGGTCACATACACCTTTGAGTGACTGTACTGGTCACATACACCTTTGAGTGACTGTACTAGTCACACATCAATAGTCACAGTACAAATGCACTCGCACTTGGTCACGAATATGCAGTGCATTTTGTTCAATAAGAACAAAAGAAGATTTAAAAATAGAATATAGTTGTATCTCTTAATTGTTCATGATTAATGTGTGAACAATGAACATTATATTTAACATTATTCTACTTAATGTTCATAATCATTGCTGAACTCACGCATGTTTAATTTTATTTTTAAAATACCAGTACTCACAATTCAATTTTAGTTTCTAGTTGCAAATTGTTATGTTCAGGTAACTATTACCTTTACACTTGATGAATTATTATTATATATCTTAAAAAGGTCAAAGTAGGTATTTTTCATTGAAGCATTCACTGTATGAAAATAGAACTCTAAAATATCTAATCTTTTTGATTTACAATATGGTTTAGTTCATTTCTAGGTCTGTGTAGTGACCAGACATGCTATCAGAGAGATATGGATTAAAAACTAGTACTGCCAGCAGTCAATTTGACTGTTATTTACATTTTCAAACATTTGTATCTCATGATTTATTATTGGTAGTTACTTAATTTTTTGTATATAGTATATAACAAGACGTTTATTCAACTAATTATTTTAATTTGTGTTCATGATACCTCTAAACCAATATACCTAATAATAATTATTTTAATTTGTGTCCATGATACCTTTAAACCAATATACCTAATAATAATTATTTTAATTTGTGTCCATGATACCTTTAAACCGATGTACCGAATAATAATTATTCTAATTTGTGTCCATGATACCTTTAAACCAATATACCTAATAATAATTATTTTAATTTGTGTCCATGATACCTTTAAACCAATATACCTAATAGTAATTATTTTAAATTGTATCCATCAAACCTGCAAGTACAATTTACACCAATAAAAATTACCTATCAAATAAGAGTCTCGGAATATCAACTATCAACAAAGTCAAGTACCTACCAATGAGAATTTACGAGATAAAATGTTAGAGAAGTAAAAAGCAGTCAAATTGACTGCTGTTAGTGCTAGTGTTAGAATCTCACTCAGTGATTATAGACGGCACAGTTGTGCCACAAGGCGGTTCGTAACGATGACGATTGAGAGGCGCTTTTTAGCAAATAATAAAGTAACAAATGGGGCCTCGAAACGTACTTCCGTTTTGGTGATTCATTTGACACCCCGAAGTCAATAAAGGGGGGGGGGGAGGGTTGCGATATGAAATCAATTCAAAAATGAAAAATTATATGAACCTGTTCCTTTTATTCGTTTTAACAGTATTTAGCTGTACCTTTAATAAAGGCAGATGGTGTGCTATGGATGCGAACACAATAAAAATTAATTACGGTGAATCTCCTGAGTTATGAAGTATTGGTTCCTTCATAACTCAGGTCCACTAAACATTTTTTATTATTAAAATATTGGAGAAAACTGTGGTCTTCAAGGGATAATTAGGACAAAATTCTTTACATATATCGTTTTCTATAATTTAAGCATAGAAAATAATTTCATAACTCAGGTCCTTCATAACTCAGGAGTTTTAATGTGATAATAATAATATTATTTTATGATACAATTACAATAGTAATAATATATACTGCAGTATGAGAACAATAATTGTCTGTCTGTCCGAAGCTTTTGATAATTATGAAGGAAAAACTGATAATTTGAGTTAATATCATGGATAAGATTTTATCAATGTTAATAATTAAAATCATAGTTTTGACTTTCAAGAGTAAAAAACAATTAATTTTGTTAATCTTAATTACCCAAATCTTATTATATATATATATATTTTTTTAATTTATGAATTTTAATGAAAATAATATCATGTAGCCTATATATACAAATGGGGCATCCTTTCTCTTATGTGGCACCCTTTCTCTTATGTGGCATCCTTTCTCTTATATGGCATCTTTTCTCTTATGTGGCATCCTTTCTCTTATGTGGCATCCTTTCTCTTATGTGGCATCCTTTCTCTTATGTGGCATCCTTTCTCTTATGTGGCATCCTTTCTCTGTATAATCCTATACCCATTACAGTAATTAAATTCTCAAAGTATGAACAACAGGTACTGTAATTGTAATTATAATTTCTAAACAGTGTAGCGGACAAATTATTTTGACCATAAAAAGTGATTTTTTTTTTAAATAGACATTAATTTTCCATTGCAAACAAGAAGATGAATTAAATGTGATAATATTCCATGCGACCAGATTTTATCTTTATATGAAAAAGAAAGAATATCATCAGTTATATTACTTGTAGTTGATTGAAAATAACATAAAATTGAAATGCAAAATACAATAATCAATCCATTACCGGACACTGAAAGTATTTGAAAAATGGGTGATAGCAGATACCAACGACAAATCCTACCTATACTTTTTTCATTACAATTATTCACTACTCTGCAACTCACGAATTCCACGAATGGTGTTCTGACTAACCAGAGAAATAGAGAGCGACGCAACGAATTTGTATTCAATCTTACGAATGTGCCGGAAGCTTCGGAGAAAAGAGACCGAGAGGAAAATAAGCTGAGTGTTTGTGAGGTGATTTCTCACTGAGAGGGTGATGAGACTGAGGGTGATGAGACTGAGGGTGGTGAGACTGAGGGTGATGAGACTGTGGGTGATGAGACTGAGGGTGATGAGACTGAGGTTGATGAGACTGAGGGTGGTGAGACTGTGGGTGATGAGACTGAGGGTGATGAGACTGAGGTTGATGAGACTGAGGGTGGTGAGACTGTGGGTGATGAGACTGAGGTTTGAATTTTTTTTTTTGGGGGGGGTTTTATTTTGATCATTTTCCCATTTTTTCTATGGTGAAGAGTCCTAATAGAGAAATTCATTACGATGTTCTACTTTATCGCCTTTAGGTGTCTACGAAGAATGAAATACATAGTAATTCATCTTAGAGAATCATTATTCTTGACAACTTAGAGTCCGGATAATCCTTTCGACTTTTCTGGCTCTATTTTTTCCCTCCTCATTGATTATTCCATCACTGATGTCACACTGGCATTGAATAATTAGTCAAACTTGAGTAGTTACTCAATGGTGAGATTTTGTGTGATGAAAACAACTAATTTATTTTGATATCAGACATCGCTTAAATAATTATTCATTGAATTTTTAAATTTTATTCTCGGTTGTTTATATTTTTATGTCTTTAGTAGTATGTATGTCTTGTTTTGAAACAACCATCAACAGTTGTTTGTAAAGTTGTTAAAGAACGGGTTAAAACAACCACCAAAAATGGTAATTATTGAAGGGTAAGAACAACAACCATTATTGTATGTAAAAATACTCTGTTGTGTTACTTTTACATCAACAGATTTTTCATCCAGAGACATTCTAAATGTAAAATAAACAAGAGTAACAGTTATTGAAACCATTTCCTGAACTGATATCAGAATAATTTCATATATGTGCTATCAACTGCGTGATGTGACGAACAGACAGACAGAAGTCATTCAAATTGATTAGTTAAGACAAAACATTATCGGAAAAGTCGAACTGTGGAATTATATAATAGAAAATAAGATAACGAATTAGCCAAATTTCTATCACTATTAGAAATGAGTTAGTCAAGTACAATGAGTTAGTCAAGTACAATGAGTTAGTCAAGTACAATGAGTTAGTCAAGCACAATGAGTTAGTCAAGTACAATGAGTTAGACAAGTACAATGAGTTAGTCAAGTACAATGAGTTAGTCAAGTACAATGAGTTAGTCAAGTACAATGAGTTAGTCAAGTACAATGAGTTAGTCAAGTACAATGAGTTAGTCAAGTACAATGAGTTAGTCAAGTACAATGAGTTAGTCAAGTACAATGAGTTAGTCAAGTACAATGAGTTAGTCAAGTACAATGAGTTAGTCAAGTACAATGAGTTAGTCAAGTACAATGAGTTAGTCAAGTACAATGAGTTAGTCAAGTACAATGAGTTAGTCAAGTACAATGAGTTAGTCAAGTACAATGAGTTAGTCAAGTACAATGAGTTAGTCAAGTACAATGAGTTAGTCAAGTACAATGAGTTAGTCAAGTACAATGAGTTAGTCAAGTACAATGAGTTAGTCAAGTACAATGAGTTAGTCAAGTACAATGAGTTAGTCAAGTACAATGAGTTAGTCAAGTACAATGAGTTAGTCAAGTACAATGAGTTAGTCAAGTAGAATGAGTTAGTCAAGTACAATGAGTTAGTCAAGTACAATGAGTTAGTCAAGTACAATGAGTTAGTCAAGTACAAAGAGTAAGTCAAGTACAATGAGTTAGTCAAGTACAGGCGTTATAGTCAAGTACAGGCGTTATAGTCAAGTACAGGTGTTGCTACATGCTTTCTAATGCACCTTTGAATATTTCATGCGAATCGAGTAAAGTATTTCTATTTTTAGGTGTCGCATATCGAGTTAATTTACGTAATACGAAATAGCGTCAAGGTTTGTGCTACTTAAACAAAGAAAAAATAAGTTATTATAAATGAGCTCGGTAAAATATATGTCAACTGCTAGATTACTTTAGAAAAAATCTTTTGCTGTTAATAAAATCTTTTAAACATAGAATGTTTAATTGTATTGAATAAATATGAATGATCAAAAAAATAACTGTCAACAAAATAGAAAAGTAAATTAAATACTGTTCTGTAAAACCGTAGACTTTTTTCCTTTTTTGAGTGTTTGCCTCTATTAATATTGTGTTGAATGATAAGAATAATTAAAAGAAAATTACATTCAACAAAATAGAAAAGTAAATTAAATACTGTTCTGTAAAACCGTAGACTTTTTCCCTTTTTTGAGTTTTTGCCTCTATTAATATTGTGTTGAATGATAAGAATAATTAAAAGAAAATTACATTCAACAAAATAGAAAAGTAAATTAAATACTGTTCTGTAAAACCGTAGACTTTTTCCCTTTTTTGAGTTTTTGCCTCTATTAATATTGTGTTGAATGATAAGAATAATTAAAAGAAAATTACATTCGACGAAAAAGAAAAAGTAAATTAAATACTGTTTTGTAAAACCGTAGACTTTTTCCCTTTTTTGTGTGTTTGCCTCTATTAATATTGTGTTGAATGATAAGAATAATTAAAAGAAAATTACATTCGACGAAAAAGAAAAAGTAAATAAAATACTGTTCTGTAAAACCGTAGATTATTTTCCTTTTTTGAGTATATGCCTCTATTAATGAATGTTCAGGAAGAAAATATAATAATAAGTCTATAAACAATATCTGAGGAAACATTAGACTATAAATAAATTAGATAATTATAAAGAAAAATATCACACTTTTATGTAAGTATTTCAAAGTGAATAGAATAATGGTTCACATTTACTGGACTTAATTGCATTTCTTGAGAGCGATTGCATTCTCTTTGATTATTGATGGCGTAATTGCAATGGTGTGTTTATTACTTACAGTATATCTATTATTCTATTTAATTAGAGTGAAGACTTATAAATCTATTGAATGTAGGTAAAAGCAATTATTATTAGTGTAGTTGGGCTTCTTAAGTAAATAAATAAATGCTTTTGTGTGAAATTGATAATAGAATTTATTTGGAAAAGGTCAAATTAGAAAATTATGATATTATTTAGTGATTGACTTCTCTCAGTGATTCAATACAGGTGATTGAATCTCTTAGCCAATCACAGTGACGCAATACAGTGATTGACTTCTTTCCATACCAATCACGGTGACGCAATACAGTGATTGACTTCTTTCCATACCAATCACAGTGACGCAATACAGTGATTGATTCTCTTAGCCAATCACAGTAACGCAATACAGTGATTGACTTCTCTCCATACCAATCACAGTGAAGCAATACAGTGATTGACTTCTCTCCATACCAATCACAGAGACGCAATACAGTGATTGACTTCTCTCCTATCCAATCACGTAAGTACCATTCTATCTCTCTCACCAATCATAACTCAATAATAATTATAAATGTCAGAGCAGCTTTTTTCGGATTGGCGGCTGATTGACTGGCAGCTAATCAAATGAACAGTGATTGTCCTGATTCGATAAAGACTGCTGTACTGATTGGTGCATACTGAATAGATAACAGCTAACAGTAATAATTAATTAAAAACATTTAATTAATTGTAAAGAGGATTTTCAAAATCTCAATGTTGCAGATTTTTAGGATTCGATCTTTCGAATACACGAATCTTTATGCGAAAGTTCGAATCTTTAATATTCCTTCCACATTGAGTTTAATACCTATGAAAAATGTTATTTAAATATTGACTGTAATATATTTAATATAATATATATGAGAAAAACTATATATATAATATGTAAATCTTCTAAAATTTGTATGTAAATAAGGTAAACAATATAACTGTAGGTGGTTCAGGGTAGGGGTTCTGGTCCCAAGAAGTAATTAAATTATTTATCTTTGTAATATGTTACATCTTTTTGTTCAGATTATTTAAATTCATTAATGAAATCAGGAGTAAAATCACAAAACATTTTTTTTCTCAATATTAAAATGTGATAATGGTGATTACATCGAAAATCTCCATAATATTTATCATAATCGTAGTAATGCACTCAATACCAATTAAATTCATTTCACTAATAGAGTTAATGTAATGAGTTTAACATTGTAGTCATTGGAGAAGAGATCCATTAGTTCAATAGATTATATCGTCAATTGAATAAAGACTCTTTCCGCTTAACTATTCTATTGGTGAGATGTTATTATGTGCTCAGATGAAACTAGTAACGTCTGTTTCGTTAAAAGTTCTGTGTTGCTTGCACTAGATTCTAATTAAAAGGAGAAACAAGTGTACACACTGTCAAACACTTCTTTACACGGTTTGTCTAATGTCGCGTACACACTGTCAAACACTTCGTCAAAAAAAATTTGGCTAATGCCCTGTACACACTGTCAAACACTTAGTCAAACTGATTGTCTAATGCCCTGTGCACACTATCAAACACTTCGTCAAACTGATTGTCTAATGCCCTGTGCACACTGTCAAACACTTCGTCAAACTGATTGTCTAATGCCCTGTGCACACTATCAAACACTTCGTCAAACTGTTTGTCTAATGCCCCGTGCACACTATCAAACACTTTGTCAAACTGTTTGTCTAATGCCCTGTGCACACTGTCAAACACTTCGTCAAACTGTTTGTCTAATGCCCCTTGCACACTATCAAACACTTTGTCAAACTGTTTGTCTAATGCCCTGTGCACACTATCAAACACTTCGTCAAACTGTTTGTCTAATGCCCTGTGCACACTATCAAACACTTTGTCAAACTGTTTGTCTAATGCCCTGTGCACACTGTCAAACACTTCGTCAAACTGATTGTCTAATGCCCTGTGCACACTATCAAACACTTCGTCAAACTGTTTGTCTAATGCCCTGTGCACACTATCGAACACTTCGTCAAACTGCTTGTCTAATGCCCTGTACACACTATCAAACACTTCGTCAAACTGTTTGTCTAATGCCCTGTGCACACTATCGAACACTTCGTCAAACTGTTTGTCTAATGCCCTGTGCACACTATCGAACACTTCGTCAAACTGTTTGTCTAATGCCCTGTGCACACTATCAAACTCTTCGTCAAACTGTTTGTCTAATGCCCTGTGCACACTATCAAACACTTCGTCAAACTGTTTGTCTAATGCCCTGTACACACTATCAAACACTTCGTCAAACTGTTTGTCTAATGCCCTGTGCACACTATCGAACACTTCGTCAAACTGATTGTCTAATGCCCTGTGCACACTATCAAACACTTCGTCAAACTGTTTGACAAACATTGGTTTGATATCCTTTGGTACAGCAAATCAATTATAAGTATTTTAGTTAAATTAGTTAGAAGAGTAATCATATGCAAGATTGTACGTCAAATGACATTTAAATATTCACATTTAAATTGAAAAATATATATATATACAGAAACTTGATTTTCGAACATGCTGGAACTCTTCAAACTCTCGATTTACGGGTTCGACAACATTAGAATAGAACAGATTTTAATCAGTTTAGCAAATTGTTTGATAATGTTTACGGGATATTAAACAAAAAATATAAGAATTTACTTTTTGAATATGGTAAGAATATGTTTAATATGTTGAATATTTTCAACTGATTAAAAAAAAACTACTTTATTATTGAATAACAAGGACAACTATTTGTTGATATTAGAAATAGTGTTATAAATAGTCTAATCCTCTAGGTTCATATAACCATCAATATCAACCTCCAATATTGGCTAATATGAGCAACTGCCCCTCCGTTTGGTACAACCACTAAAGTAGACTTCGATACCACTATTGGAATTATGTCGCCAGTAATTCTAAGAAACATCTCATCTTCCTATATTATTCATACAACTTTAACTGATGAAACTTTACGTTCTTACAAAGAGTTCTTCGCAAAGGCAATAGTTACAATCTCGGATATAAACTGATAATGTCTTTCTGTAATCCGACTGGGAAATTAGACGGAAGGAAAAGCGTCCATCACAATTTTCCGTTCTTTCTACAGTAGTGGGAAGATAAAGAAGAAGTTGGATGCGTTGATTGTGTGGCTCTAAAGAGAGAAACCTACACTGCCAATTTGTGAAGAATGGAAGCAGAGTCTAAAGGACTTATACCTTTTTTTAGTAAATCAATCTTTTTGGAAGGAATTCAAAGTTTAAATGAATAGCAGTGTCAATGAAAGCTTCTTTTTATTTATTATTATAATCTTCTTTTCTAGTCAGATATAACATCTGAAAAATAATCCAATTAAAAAGCAGGTGCGAAGAGATGATATTTGAATCATTTGCATCTATTTTTAAATGTGATACTTTGATAAATAGTCTTAAGCAGTTTGCCAGTTATCTAAAAAAACATATTCTTTTCTGCTCTCGAAAACAAGTCCATTACGTTATTTTGATGAGGGAAACGGTGTCCAAAATTCGACAAACATTTATAAATATCTGGAAAACATCCTCAAGAATTGGTCGAAATATCGTTTTTTTATTCAACAGAACACAATGTTGTCTCATTTTCATGAAAACATAAATGGACAAGATCACTTCTTTCGTTCAAGGATGAATTCTTAAATATGTATTACATAGGTAAGTAAATTCAGAACTTTCCTTTATATTTATTCAAGTTAATCCGGTATTAATTTCAATGAATTTTAATACAATAGAATGAAGGTTCAATGTCGTAATATTATTAAACATTTATTTTAAAGGAAATTTTATAAAAATATATTGTAATTTTTATCTCAACTCTCAACTTAACTAGCTGATAAGAACATAATAACGACACTGAAATAATTAATTTAAAATGAACCGCAGGCATTAATTTAATCTCGAGAAATTTCATCATCTAATCCACGGGAAAAAGTTTCTGTGGATTAGAAACATTTAAAAACTAAAGAAAAAGAAGAAACTGGATGATCAGTCTCTAACTTCATAAAATAGGGATTTGAAATAGAATCGTGATGTGAATGATGTTCGTCTGAAATTAAAACATCCGCAGGACACATAGGGAAAGTTGTCGTGGGATCATAGAGGATTGAGTGAAGTTTTAATCTTCTATGGCCGCAGCATAATCTTCTCTCCCAATAACTAGGAAAATGTATAAAATGTGAGTGTTATTTCAACAATATTCAAAAAAGTAAAAAAGATTATTGTCTACCTTCATTCATACAATTCATTTTCATTATCTTAATTTAGTTGTTGAACTCAATTAAAAAAAAATACTCTCCGAAATAATACAATTCATTTTCAAACAAAGTTACATTAAAGCAAATCCTAAAGATTCTATGAACTTAACATGGAATAATAGAGAGATTAAAACTATAAGGAAGTGAATGCAGAAGTAGAAAATTTATCATTTTCTTAATTTATCAAACCGTCTAAGAAATTTAATTTCGAATCAATTTCAGTCTCACAATCTAATGTTCAGTTCATAGGACCTTTAGGATTTGTTCTAATGTGACTTTGTGTGAAAAGGAATTTCCTGATACCTACTAGGGAATCGTTTTGAAAAATAAGTTTCATCAAAAATTAAAGATGAATACCAACTATTGTAATCCATATTGAATCAACTTGTAGGGTAGGTTCCGAGTTATCGAATGGCTTCACATTTTCGATCACATATGAAAAATTATATTACTATTACATACTTTTATCTTACTTGATTGAAAACGTGGATCCGTTCGATAACTTGGAATTTACCAAATAAACTATTTTAATCCCAAGATTATTAATGTTTCTATGTACATGTATTTAAACATTTTTCCCTATTCTTATATCATCTATTATAGAGAGAATAAAACAAAGCACAAAACAATTCAAAGTTTTCCTTGAGTTACAATTACACAATAAGATAAAAAGAAGGAGCAAACACAGCTAATTGCTGTACAAACAAAGTCAATTCTTCCTCTGGATGTCTCTCCCGAGATACACTGTAAGGGTAGAGACTCATACTGCAATGCAGCAACTGACTATTTAGTAAGTTAAACATTTAGCAGGCGAGTGGCTTGTAGGGTTGACATTTTATTATATTCATCTGTCGTGCGCATGCGTGTAATATATCGTAGAACTTCTCCCCAACCAATATAGCGGACATTATTGCCTTTTGAATGAGTTAATAAGAATTCTTCTACAGCAAGCGATTCCAACACAATTTATTTAGCATAAAAAATAAAACAAGAATTAAAATTTCAAAAAACTATTGTATTAGTTCCCTCATTGTCATTTGTTTTCTCTATCTCTTAACCAAAACACACACGTTATGATCTGTCATCATCAGCATTCAAACACGTGTTACTGAGCACAGATAGAATCTTTCCGAGGATTGCATTCTCATTTTACGAGAGGAAAGCATTCGCTGTTTCCAGTGGAGAATTATTTGGCCGTCTGCCATAGTTAGTGCACTGGTGATAAGAACTTATAGGCAGAATCTGGTACTATAGGAGCCTATAGGCTGAATCTGGTACTATAGGAGCCTATAGGATGAATCTGGTACTATAGGAGCCTATAGGATGAATCTGGTACTATAAGAACCTATAGGCTGAATCTGGTACTAAATGAACCAATAGGCTGAATCTGGTACTATAAGAACCTATAGGCTGAATCTGATACTATATGAACCTATAGGCAGAATCTGGTACTATATGAACCTATAGGCTGAATCTGGTACTAAATGAACCAATAGGCTGAATCTGGTACTATAAGAACCTATAGGCTGAATCTGGTACTAAATGAACCAATAGGCTGAATCTGGTACTATAAGAACCTATAGGCTGAATCTGATACTATATGAACCTATAGGCAGAATCTGATACTATATGAACCTATAGGCAGAATCTGATACTATATGAACCTATAGGCAGAATCTGATACTATATGAACCTATAGGCAGAATCTGATACTATATGAACCTATAGGCTGAATCTGGTACTATATGAACCTATAGGCTGAATCTGGTACTATAAGAACCTATAGGCTGAATCTGGTACTAAATGAACCAATAGGCTGAATCTGGTACTATAAGAACCTATAGGCTGAATCTGATACTATATGAACCTATAGGCAGAATCTGATACTATATGAACCTATAGGCAGAATCTGATACTATATGAACCTATAGGCAGAATCTGATACTATATGAACCTATAGGCAGAATCTGATACTATATGAACCTATAGGCTGAATCTGGTACTATATGAACCTATAGGCTGAATCTGGTACTATAAGAACCTATAGGCTGAATCTGATACTATATGAACCTATAGGCAGAATCTGGTACTATATGAACCTATAGGCTGAATCTGGTACTATATGAACCTATAGGCTGAATCTGGTACTATAAGAACCTATAGGCTGAATCTGGTACTATATGAACCTTTATGCGCTGAATTACATTGATTCTATACGTTCCTGAGCCAATTTCAAGAGAATATGTTTTCATCATCAACAAATCTTACATAATTGTAAACAATTTTCTTTACACATCATTTAAAATAATATTTTACAATATTACTCACAACCTAAATCTAGGACCTTCAGTCATTAACCCATTAAGTTTAATGATTAAAATTGAATCTGATGGCGTGTAGTTTATAGCTGTCACACCTCTAATGAAGAAGATCAGCCCCTTGTTACTAGCCCTAAACCTTAGACGTAATTAGTGTCTTCATCAATCAACGTCTGAATCACAATAGGCACCTCGTCTGGCTAATAAACTTCTACATTGTTCGGCGTCTACTTCCGCCATGGCGTGTGGGAATCGACTCTGACTATAGGGATCATCAATCGTCAATGATCGTTCCAGGGTGTTCCTCAAGGATCTTGTTTAGTGGCACATAAAGAACTTGGAAAGTGGGTGTTAACACAGATCATAAAAAATCTTATGGTCAGATTGGTTTATGATCTATCTTAACGCCTACTTTCCTAATTATTCGACGTTCTATGAGTTAATACGTAACTTATCACTATCTCCATCTCCTCTTAAAGCCTATTCATAAAATTGTTCAGCTACTAGTGCGAGAAAATTTTAGTCATATTATCAAATAAGCATTACGAGTTTACTATCTGGAAAACTAAATTAAACAGTTCATCTTCTTGAAGATCATTCCACTGTTCCAGTACTCTATTACAGTACAGGATTATCCTGCAGTTCTTTCTACCTTATAAAATTAATTCTACTGAGTAATACAACCTCCCTTAACAAGGATATATTGTAGACATTTTGCTAATAGTCAGTCATGAACACAACAGTTATATCTAGAAAGGTATTACTCGAAGGAGCACCTTATAGAGATATTGAATGCATGGACTAAGAAAAGTGCATCTGTAATGGTTTCTTCTCTCACCAATTTCACATTTCCAAAAATCTTTACTAATTGCAATGCTTGTGTAGATATTAAAGTAAATAACAACAAATTGGTAAAATTACCAATTTAATAAGAAATTAGAAAACTATGATTAGTAATACTAGCATCATAAAGTGATTCTTTTCTCTGATAGTACATCATCACAGTGACTTTTTTCTCTGATAGTACATCATCACAGTGACTCTTTTCTCTGATAGTACATCATCACAGTGACTCTTTTCTCTGATAGTACATCATCACAGTGACTCTTTTCTCTGATAGTACATCATCACAGTGACTCTTTTCTCTGATAGTACATCATCACAGTGACTCTTTTCTCCGATAGTACATCATCACAGTGACTCTTTCACCGATAGTACCCAAGTGTATCTAGATGCCATAATTCAGTACGAAGGCAATTTGACCAGCAAATAGAGCATTAGGGCCTTTCTCTAATTGCTCTATCTGGCCACTCAGCCAGTGCACGTACTAATGGACAGACAGACACTGGCTGTTATAACTTGGCAATTCGATGCTGGAATCGACTGGCAATTTGAAAGTAGTAATGGAATCCAATCCTAATTATTATTCAATTATGACCTTCTGATAAGTGCATGATATTGATTAGTAATATTCATAATTGTGTTAAACGAATGTAGGTCAATACATTAATTGATTATTTAATAGTGTTATTGCAGTGATAAGCAACGTAATTAAGGTTTAAATAAGTAAAAAGTAATAGTCGTAAAAAGAAATTTATCGATATTATATTTTAACCCTCTGAGTCAGGTTGAACCACATGCCATGCTTTTGATGTCAAGCTTTCCTTGTTTCCATATTAAAACCTAATTAAATTTCAAACTAAAGAATACGAGTACATTTCATTCTGTATTCATTTAGATACTATAATAATCTGTCTGTTAGAAGTCTTTTGAAATTATTAAGTAAAATCTAATTATTTTGTGGCCATGGTTTCGGGTCACACTAATAGTAAAAAAAATGGTGATTTTTTATTCATGAATAAATATGTGTTCATTAATATCAATCCTAAAATCATTATCTTAATTGAATTTTCAATGGCTAATCAATATTTACATTGTACATACAGCAATAGTTTTAAATGATAAATGAGTGTTTATTTATGAATAATGCCCAGTTATTGAATTAATACAACACTGCAATACTATACAGTTAATATGAAAGCGATAAAGCCAATAACCGTTAATAAGTACCTCAATAAATCAGATGCAGTCACATTCAATAGTACCAATACTGTGGTTCAATAGTACTCCATTACTGTATATATTAATGCATATAAAAGCTAAGAATAATGCTAATGATAGTACTCACGTAATTATATTCCATCGAATAAACCCAGTCAGAAAAATATTAACAAAAAATCTATTTAATGACTTTTGATCCAGTGATTATAAAAATATCATTTATTTACGAACAATTCATGACTGTCATCGGTGATGATAATCGATAATTGTAATCGGTGATGATAATCGATAATTGTAATGGGTGATGATAATCGATAATTGTAATCGGTGATGATAATCGATAATTGTAATCGGTGATGATAATCGATAATTGTAATGGGTGATGATAATCGATAATTGTAATCGGTGATGATAATCGGTGAAAATATTAAAACTTATTCACAACAATAAATGATTTCACGTGAATCAATTCATAAATAATCAAAACATTAAAATCACTTTACAATCCAATCGTCTTTTCTGGCAAAAAATTCAAACGATGAATGTCCATAATATTGATATTCTACGATAGAATCCAATCACTATTTATCGTAACGGACAATATGTGACACGATTTCCCGATGATACATTTACCGACAGGTCGTGACATTACGGTAGCGCTATCACCACCTCATAGGTCATAATAACTAACTAGTAACAATTTGGAGGTATTAGGGAGTACGGGTGAGCTAGTTATGACCTTTATATTGCTACTAGATGCTACACTCCAGCTAGAAGAACAAGCATGTTGATATTAACACGATTTGAAGGGTAAAAGCACGTGTCGTTTGGGTAATAGGGTAATATTACCAGGTTGTTTTGGATTGAAAAATTGCTCATTAATTACAATGACAGCCTATATTTTTAAAATGTTCATATCGCTAAATAATATTTGTAATGGCATATATAAACAATGTTCATATTGTTCATTAATTCAATAACGGCATATTTAAACGGCATATTTAATTCACATTGCTCATTAATTTCAATAACGGCATATTTTGAAAAAGTTCACTTCTCACTGAATGGATTTCTATTTTTGCCATAGAATGAATTAATCATAACATCTCTCACTCAGTTTGAATGAACTTTTCTTAGTTTGAAATGCTAAAATGTCTGAATTATGAAGTTATTGAAATTAATGAACGATATGATTTGGATTGAGAAATTTGAGATGATCATCTCATTAAATGATTATGCTACTATTTGTCACTTATAGTTTAAGCGCAATAACATATGATTAAATACAACACTCCTAACTAGTAAATGGTATTCTTAGTTAAGGTGGTATTCCAATGAGGCGACTGTGGCCACGCGACTAGAGCCGTGGGGCTTTCCTCTTAAGGTTGAAAGCCAATGCGGTGGCTGAAGAGGCAAGAACCGCGCGGCTCTAACCGTTACAGCCGCCCCATTGAAATTCCACCTTTACACCTCAGTTTGTCAACATTCAGAAGAAAATGAATACATTAATAAGGTGACTCAATTTACTAGAAATGTATCACCTGAATGTATTATCGCAAAATAAAATAATCACAACTGCTACATAGGTTAGTAAGAGAAGTCACTCATATACAGGACATCGTCAGAAAATTTTTAATTTGCAAATTGTCTAATATATGGTCCTCTGAGGTAAATATAGATTAAATTTTATCGTAAATTATGAACATTTCTTGAGGATAATGGGCTAACTTTCAGTGTTTTAAATTTATGAACAATATGATTGGAATGGCGTGGAATCATCTATCGTTGTAGATAGGTGATACTTTTATCATTGACTGTAATTTTTGACTGGGGTATAAGTTTACGCTGAAATTTTGACTGAGTTTTCTCAATTAGGTAGGTTTGACTGTTTTTTTTTTTTTTTTTTTTTTTGTTCTTTTGTATTTCTCTCTTTTTGTTCTATGTTTTAGAGTGCTCTTTAGGTCTAATAAATTAAAATTTTGTTAAATATTCTTGTGTATAGGGCAGACACCAATCCCGGGTATTTGTTTTAATTTGTTAGAGAGCATTTTGGGTTTAAGTTTACGCTGAGATTTTGACACTATATATGATTAAGTTGTGTGTTTATAGCTGTGTATCGGTTGTTATCAATCTTGTATGTACCTCTGTCTGTGTGCAGATTCTAGTGAACTGTCATAAATATGTTTTTGCACTTGCATACATTTCTAATATTGAACAATGAGTATTCCTGTTACCGTTGAAAAGTTAGGGTGATAATAGATGGAAGTAAATGTGGCACACAGACCTATTGATTAGCTATCAATAGGTGTCAGGGTGGCTATCTACTGTACAGCAGTTATCATAACTCTGGTGACACACTTCCCAACCTAAGACCTACATACAGAAATACAATATCTTAACAAATGACACATAAACCTTTAACTTAGGTACTATAGCAGTCATTGCAGTGACGTCAAAAATATAGGTACCTATACTTCCACCATTTATGATTTTTTTTCCGACTGATGAAGTGTAAAAAAAAAATTGTAATAAATATTTCTACGAGGTAATGTTCATACATACTTTTTTATCGTGATAGTACAGACGATGACATTTACGAAGATAACGTAGTATTTTCATACCGAAATGTCACACCGAGAGTGTAAAAACTTTTACCGATCAACAACACGAAGATCAGCATTAACGATGCAACTTTTTCATCAAATAAATCACATCTAGAAAAGATATAATATAGTTCACATATTCATACCCAGCGAAAAAATTATGGATGGGTTTCCAAATATAAAGAAAGAAACCTACATAATCTTCTATGACCCATATAATGCGTACCTAATTCATATGAGACTAACTTATAGTATAAGAAATCGTGAAACGCGCGTTCGCTGGGTGTTTGAGACGAAACGCGCGTTTAAGTGTGTGCACATCTATTAAACTTCAAGTAACTAGAAACGCATGTTTTCTATCACGCGTTAGAAAACGCCCCGTCTGTACGAGTTCATACTGTACAAGCAGAATATTGAGCAGTTCATCACAAGGAACTTAGTGATGAGCTTTTAAGCTTCAAGTCATTAATTCTCGAGCTCGTTAGCTTTGGGTTACTTTTATAACTCCTGACAATAACTCTAACTCTCTTTCTTTAAATACCCAATCAAAACTTACGGCAAAAAATATGCCCTTACGGAAGTTAGGTCAATTTTAAATGTGAAAAGATTGTTCGGAACTATCGGGATGACAAAAAATACACAACTTCACCTCTGACAATGGCCAATTATAGATACGAAACTTAATTGATTTATTTTTTTGTGGAATGATTGATTTATAAGTTTCAATCTCTATGCGATGGTTTCAGAACAAAACATTAAAATTAGTTTATATTATCCAGCTAAATAAATGAGTAATTCAGGACATTACAAGAGCTTATGCAGGCAATAAGCTTTTTAAACTTACGTGACTGCGATTACCTTATCTTAGATAATGTTCGAGATCAATAGGCACACAATTATCTGCTACCTAAGCAGCAGTCACAGCTAAAGGAAGCAGCAGTCTTAGCTGAAGGAAGTAGCAGTCTTAGCTAATAGAAACAGCAGTCTTAGCTAAAGGAAGTAGCAGTCTTAGCTAAAGGAAGTAGCAGTCTTAGCTAAAGGAAGCAGCAGTCTTAGCTAAAGGAAGTAGCAGTCTTAGCTAAAGGAAGTAGCAGTCTTAGCTAAAGGAAGCAGCAGTCTTAGCTAAAGGAAGTAGCAGTCTTAGCTAAAGGAAGTAGCAGTCTTAGCTAAAGGAAGCAGCAGTCTTAGCTAAAGGAAGTAGCAGTCTTAGCTAAAGGAAGTAGCAGTCTTAGCTAAAGGAAGCAGCAGTCTTAGCTAAAGGAAGTAGCAGTCTTAGCTAAAGGAAGCAGCAGTCTTAGCTAAAGGAAGTAGCAGTCTTAGCTAAAGGAAGTAGCAGTCTTAGCTAAAAGAAACAGCAGTCTTAGCTAAAGTAAGTAGCAGTCTTAGCTAATAGAAACAGCAGTCTTAGCTAAAGGAAGCAGCAGTCTTAGCTAAAGGAAGCAGCAGTCTTAGCTAAAGGTAGCAGCGTTATGAAACTTCATTACTATTATTTTGAATTTAGGTTTTCTAGTCCCAGAAATATCTCAAATTAGTGATAAGAATATTGATTTATTTTGTCTACTAATATATTCTATATTTAATATACAACTGAAGTCAAAATAGACTGCAGCTCTACTTAGTTCCATGGCATCTAATCGATGTGAGTAATATTTGTATCATCTTGATACTTGCCTCCAAGTCGTTCCAACCTCCTTCCTAATTCTGCAAAGGGCCATGTCGAAAAGGCCACCTAGCTTCCCTCCAGACCTTAACAAAACCGTTAAGAATTCAGTTGCATGCCTTGCTGAATTAATATTGATAAATGCTGGTGAGTATTCGAGACACGTCATGTTGATGTCGGTAACGTTTGATGATGACTCATTGATGTAGATGGCTTGTGGCTTCATAGTGGAATGTTAATGAAGTAGCTGTGTGTGTGGGGTAGGAAAGTAATTGAGGAGAGTTCTGCTTCAGTTATGCTAAAGAGGACTCTAAGCTGATGTCTTTGGATGGACTAGGACTGAATTTACATATACTTCTATTTGAATAGGAATAAATATAGCTTGAATTATTTAAATTTTGTTAAAAATCTAAAGTGAATATCATGATTTTACTTGGTGATGCAGATTTTTAGGTAAGTTGCAGCAGAGCATAATTCAGGAATAAAACTTACTCAAAATTAAATTTAAGTCTGATATTTAAAGGGAAGTCCCTTCAATATGAGAAATATTGTCTTTTGGAGTAAAAATAACTCGCTACTGTGCTATTTTCCTCCATTCCCTCCACTGCAGTATAATTACTGGGTATTAACGGCTATAAACTCTGACCTCAGATAAACACTCTGCCATCTCTGGGCACTGGGCAGACCTTTGATATTAGGGAGTACCAAACCGTGTGTCTATGTTTAAATAGTAACACTGTACTGAATGTAGTGGAGCTTCTCTATAGTGGACTCCTCTATAGTGAACTCCTATGTAGTGGACTCCTCTATAGTGGACTCCTATATAGTGAACTCCTCTATAGTGAACTCCTATGTAGTGGACTCCTCTATAGTGGACTCCTCTATAGTGGACTCCTCTATAGTGGACTCCTATGTAGTGGACACATGTACAGTGGACTACTCTATAGTGAATATAGAGTCCCGACTATATGAATTACCTCGTATAGTGAACATAAAATGACAATTAGTTTTGTATATATATATAACAATTCATGGAAGACTAAAGAAAATTTGTTCACTATACGGGGTAGTTCTCTTTCTCAGGACTCTACATTCACTATAGAGGAATTCACTATAGAGAAGTTTAGAAGTCCACATTATTTATACATATAAGCAATTTGGTTTGCCGGCAGAGTGCAGTTCAAATAAACCCCATGACCCAAACCAGCAGAATAAATCCCTCCTATAAAAATTGACCTTTCCCTACAGAAAATATGGAAAATATATTTCATGAATGAAACAAAATAGAAGAATAATTTTAATGAAATATTTTCTATAGTTAACATTGAATTTATTTTTCTCTCGAGTTTTCGATTTTGATAATTTCGTGAATTTAATTTTTATATATTTTTTTCATTTCCCCGCCCTTATATTTATAGACTAATGGTCTTCAGAATATGTTCGTAAATGCAATGATATCCCAAATAATAATCCAATTCCATTGAAATATGTGGGTAATAATATAACATGTTGCAACACTGATTCACTTAGAAAATAATTCCCAAATGAATCATATTTGTAATTAAAGAATCAATATATAATAATTAAATAAATAACGGTTAGAGTATATATACCATTTATTTACAAGATCTACTGATATTTACAAGATCTACTGATATTTACAAGATTTACGGGTATTTACAATATAACAAGTAAATGCAGGATTTACAAGATTTACGTGTATTTACAAGCATTACGGAGTATTTACAAGACTTAGGATTGAAATGAGTGTACAATATATTATCAACAAACTCCTTTTCCTCTTCTCTGTGATTTCAATATGTTTATCACCTGAAGGAAGACATCCCCAATTTCACGGTAGACTCAAGCGCCATAAGCAGTGCGTGACGCTGATATGGAGGCATGATGATACCTAATTCCGGTATAGCCAGTCTGTAGGGCAAGCTCTGAGTTATCGGACAGTTCCACATTTTCGAACACGTATAAGAAAAAATATTAATTGTTATCCAACTTTAAAGTTTAATTGGTATCCATGTTACCTGCAGGTATCATTGATACCAATTAAAGTTTAATAACAATTAATATAATTTTTTCTGACATGTTCGAAAACATAAAACTGTCCAATAACTCAGAACCATACCCTTTACCTGCTGCATTTCATACGTAAACATTAAAATAATGTATATCTTGTAAACACCTCAGAGTGAGAAAATATGTACCTGAACATTAGAAATAACAAGATAATAAATTCAATACCGTCACATGGAATTGATTTCATCAGTAAGTAAGTGAAGGAATTTACATAATTCATAGATATGAATAATCCATTCTTGGAATAATCCTTCTTTTCAAATTAACTCACTATATGAAACTTAAGTCAGGAAGAAACCTTCTGATCTATGATATCAAGACACGTTATTTGAAATTCAAATTTGGAGTAGAGTGCGTTTCCCAGAACAGGATTTGGACATTTACATGAATAATGGATCTTTAAAAGGAATAATGACTTTTATGAAGATGGAAGATTCTATCAGTAATTTATAGAGTACAAGTAATATATTTCAAGTGATATTTTTTTTTCTATTTGGTATATGAATATATAAACAAAACCTTAATAACTAAATATTTGATTACCACAACTAAATCATAACTAAATAAAATACCAGTTAATCTGATCGACAACTTAATATTCAGTATTAAAGATCTGACAATTCAAATTAGATGTAAATGCCTGCAAGGTCAATCCTTAGGTTCATCCGAATAATACCAGGTAGATGACCTGAGATCGTATTATTGTGATTCGGACTATCCAACGTCACAATTCATTAGGATAGTCAAAGGAAGGATGTCCTGAGGAAACCTAAGGATCTTTCCCCTCTATTTCACTGAAGGCTTTCCCACTAAAAATAGCACAGCTGGTGCATAGGTCTAAGGCCTGCAAATCTGGTCCGTCAAATTGTAGAACTGGATATAGATTTCGTCAATTGAAATTATATTTCAGAAAATCGCAAGAGGAAGACCTAGTTTTCCCTCAAGTTTGCGCATAATGTACTTCGATGGCGAAACAATAGTGAGGGTGAAAACAAATTCCATGTTTCTCAATTTATTCAATTATAGATAATTGGTAAAATCATCTTCAATTCTAAAGCTAGGATTTTTAGGTGTGATGAATTATGTGTGCTGAAAAAAGTTTGAAAAACTATTAAATTGGTTACTCTTAAAACTTTCAACATCAATAGAGCTTACATATAATTATTAAGAAAATACTGTATACAGTATAACCAGTTTTCGTCTGCAGATTTGAGTGACAAAATTGTTCACAATGAGGTGATTTTGTGGGTTTTTAATAGTTTGATAAATTCATATCAGTTCTGTTAAATCATTTTCAAGTTAAATTTCAATCAGCTTTCAAGTTAAAAAGGCATGAAACTACCTATTTACCAGATTATTACGAAATTACACATCCTATATCTTTGAATTTAACTGTTGTACCTATAGCCTCTAGTACCTCTCGAAGACGCTGAACAAATAGTAAAGTGGTTACCTAATCTTGACGAGGTTTTCACTCTACAAAGAGTGGCCAAACTAGGAAGAAAAAGTTACGATGAAGAGCTAAAGTTTTGTTTTTGATTCTGAGAAAAGAACTACAGGAAGCTGTAACCTCTGGAGGAGAGAGAATAATGGAAAAGAAATTCATCCCAAGAATATATTGAATATGAATAGGTATTTAATATGATTAATTGATGTAAGGTAATTTTGCTGGCTATTCTATTATATTCAATAAATATACAATCCTATTTAACAATAAGTAGAACTACAGTAGAACTTCTGTATAGTAGACTCCTCTATAGTGAATGTAGAGTCCTGCATGAATAAGAGAACTACCCTGTATACTGAGCAAATTTCCTTTAGTCTGCCATAAAATGACCATTAGTTTTCTAAAACTGATGTCCATTCATGGCAGACTAAATTAAATTTGTTCACTATACGGGGTAATTCTATTAATCAGGACTCTAAACTCACTATAGAGGAGTCTACTATAGAGGAGTTCAACTGTATTGCAGTAAATCATTGATAAATATTTATTTATAGTTTATTGTCTCGTAGAACCAGTCGTCAACATTTTATTTACCATCCTGTTGAAGGGCAGGCGCCCAAGTTCCCAGTGAAGAGTTTCTTGCCTAACTTTTGCCAAGAGTTAAGTAATTTAAAGCTTTTTCTCGTCTTGAAACAGCAGTTTCTTTTCAAATTCTGTCCAATAGTCAATTGAATCGAAAATATTTCACTTAGAAAAGCATTAAAATGTTTATAAAGTCAGAGAATTTCAATTCACAAAATTCGAACATTTAAAAGAAACTAGTGACATTTGTATTTCATTTAACATTATTGTGTACTTACGTAGAAATGTTAATTAAGAATTACTGGCATTTCAGTAAATAGATAGCATTATGTGTCTTATTTTCTAAAGACAATAACAGTGACAGAAGAAGCTAGGCCTTTTTTGTAGTTTTCTCAAGGGACATGAGCCACATAGCTTCAGTAATGAGGAACTACAGTAACTGCTGTGTTATTTATTCTATTGCTGGAGATTGAGACCATTTATTTCCCTGCACTGTATTTGTTTATAATGAGTGTAAAGTTAATGTACAGTAGCCGATGTGACAGATTAGCCGATAACTGGTGTTCTTAAATTCAGTTTTATTGATTTTTGCAAATTGTAATGAGTATTCGTAATTATTTTCTCGAACTTCATAGCATTATTAACAATGAAACACCGAATTATTAATCAATATGACACGGACATAGGTTAAAATTTAGAATCTGGTTGATAAACGCGTACGTACGCCACTTCTTATCTCGTAAAATCTAATTTTGGTCATAATATTAGCAACTACAGCCATAGGCTCTTCCGCCAATTAGTTTCTCTACTTAAAAGTTTGATGACGTCTAAATCACTTTTTTATCACTCCAAGAGAGAATTACCTGCAGGGTAACTCGTTTAGTTTGTGAGTAATCATCAACGTCACGTAATCGCTGGAAAATGAGAGTTCAACTCGATTACTCAACCGCCAGGTTAAAGGAAATAAACACAAGTTTTCCCATTGTGCAAAACAAGAACGAAATTGTAGGTTTTTAATTCCAAGATTCTGAGTGTAAAATTCATACCTCATAATTCTTTAACAAAACAGTTACCGGATTTATTTAGATATTTTATGAAAAAAAGATAATAATAATTAAATAAGTTACAATTTAGTTGGTGTCCTTAATACCTGCAGGTATCATGGATACCAACTAAAAAATGAGTTAAATAATTATCATGATATACCTTTTTTATTATATGAACAAAAATGTGGAACTGTCCGATAATTCAGAACTCTACCTCTGTTCTAACTGAATTCTATTTTCTTAAAGAATTCTTCTAAGGGAAGTAGTATGAAACCAGATACTCTGGTTTCAAAAATAAGATATGATATACACTGAATAAATGATTTTAAATGAGAATAAAAGAACATTGACTTGGACGTACAAAAGTTTTTAGTATTAATAATAGAAAGGGTTATTTGTATCCAAAAAGCTTGTTTGTATTTTACACCAAGTAACTGCACATATATCCATTAGTAATAATATCACGTACACGTAAGTAAGTTCAATTGAATAAGAAAGAAATTAAAGATTCCAAAAATAAAATAGAAGTTAGGGTAAATTACGAATTATCGGTCAGTTTCACATCTTCGGTCATAAAAATAAATAACAATTATGATATCGTTTTTTCTTATATGACCGAAGATGTGAAACTGACTGATAATTTGTAATTTACCTTAATTGTGGAATATACTTACAAGGTGCCATCTTGAGGTGTTCAATGTATCTGGTAGCTGCTTCACTGTTCTTTTCCCTCTCCGACTAAGTTTTAAATGTAACTGATAGAGTTCACTTTCAGAAAGTCATGTTCCGATGCATCAAAACTCAACTCTTTCCAAATTCTCATGGCAATAGCATGTGAAACATGAATTAATTCTAATAAGAGAGATAGAAGTAATCAGAGATACCTATTATCAATAATAACTAATGAGTTTAGAAATGAGTCTTGCTAGGAGACAATGAATACGAAATGAAGCGGCTGGCGATAACCATGATTTACCTGTGTAGAAAACGAGAGCGGAGTGCAGGTAATTATAGACCAGTCACAGTCTGATCACGAAGGTAAGCATTGGAAGTTAGGTATTAGAGTGTTACCTGTTAACATGGTAACTCCAATCAAACAAATGAAAACCGTTTCCGAATGGCATGAACTGCCAGTCGTACATACCAGTGATAGAGTATCTAAGGACACGATCTGGAATTTCATTAAGGAATTCCAGTTTATTGAATATACAGGGGCTGTTTTGGGGAAAGCAGAATGGAATTTGTTATGCAGAAAAGGGCAATGCTGTTCGGGTTAAAGTGGGTACTGCAGCGTGATCTAGAACTACCTTTGTGGATGATAAAATAAATCAATGAGTGTGAAAAAATGTCAGTGGTTTCATGGAAAATATCCACCTGACTACATAGGTAAAGAAAAAGTACACCACTTAAATTCCAATGGAGACTATCGAGAGGAGCTTGAGCGTACCCTCTTCACTGTACCGAAGACAGGGTGCGACTGAGCTGTTCATAGGCGTGTACTAACCCTCTACTACAGTTACTCCCTCAGTTTCGACCCCTGAACGATTCTACTGCAACTTACTGAGGGGTAAATGACTTCCTCATGTTGCTGGCTTTATTCACATATTCAAAATGCCACTTGCATTTTTCCGACTGTGTACTACAAGATGGTAAGTAGGTAAGTAGTTCAGGAACATAAAATATGTTCTTTGTTCTTTGAAGTAATAAAAATTAGCTTCTAACATATCAAACAATAGATACTTTAGACAATTTCGAATACTAATTATTTCAATTTGAAATTTGAACTATTAAATATCTATAAAGCAGAATCATACATTTCAAAAGAAAATGTGGACGATGTTTTATGAAGAAAGTACCACCAAAACACTTTACCTGATCTTCTACCACTTTCTTTACAATCTCAAGATTTGAATAAAGAAAAAGGCAAATTACAAACAAATAAGTTACGTATAGCTTAAATATCTTTACTCTTTCTGTTGAATGTTGTCATGAATAGCAAGTGGCATAAGAATTTTTCCAAGAAATAAGAGCTGAAGGAGCGGAGGTTAAAAACAGGAAGTGACACCTCGAGTGTTGCCAGATTTAATCATATTTTTGCTGTATTGATCCGTGTTGTTTCTTCTTTGATTTACAGAAACTTTTATTCTCAAAACATGAGAAAGTGTTATATGCAATGTGACGGTGAATATATTTTACATTAATTGGTACACAGTAAACCTATCAATAAATACCAGGAACAACTCGTGTTCAACTAAGGATTCGTTCACAATCTGAAAGTGTTTTTAAATGATTCTCTAACGGGTCTAACTGACTCACTTGAGTGCAAACTATTCATTAAATGTGTTAAATTTATTCTCTTTAGTGTGTTACGCTAATTATAAACGTGTAAAAACAATTCATTTAATAATTTAATAAAAAGGATTTATCTACAATAATCAATAACTCACTTGGCTTCTCTTTCTTGGTGGGGTGAATTGTAACCTCCTCCACCATCTCCCAATCCGCCTCCTGGTTGTTATTGGCCTCCAGTGGATTATCCTTGCCTCCCCTCCCGACAAGAGGCTTCAGATCCTCCTTGAGATTAGCCTCCTTGGCGGAGGAGTCAGTCTCATTGTCTGTAAAGAAATGGGAGTTATGTTTATTTATTTCGTAATGATTAGCAAAATGTCACCCAGGCACTTGTTTACAAGCTCCGTACTCGTAAAGTGGGTGTTGACGTAAATCAATCATTAATTTCTTAATTTCAGATCCAAGAACGGAATATTTACTATTATTATTTTCTTCTTTATATTTTCTCTCTTCAAAAAACTTTCAAATTTATGATTGCTTCAATATTCCATCAGAAAATAATGCCAGAGCGAAACAATTGATAGAACATCAGCTGTTCTGGATGTTCCAATCAAACTTTCTCTGGAACTACACTGTAAGGAATGACAATATTATATTCCTATTGTTATCATTGGAATAGTTTTAACAACAAAGAGAAATTCCCAATCAGTTATTTGAAATAAATTTCAGAATTTTTAACCAATTGAAATTCGTAATTTATGATAGAAATAGTAATTGATAAATGTTGTAAAGGAAAAGTACAGTTGGGTTAGAGAAAAAAATAGACAGAAAAGTTAAAAAATACTCTCATGTATTATTATTTTTGCTGATGTTTCTTATTATTTTGCGGTAAACTCCATTAGATTTGATACCATTATTTGTCTCTATGTGTTTCTTTCTGTGTTTCTGTGTTTCTTTTCAAGATTTCATAGTCAATAGACTGAGACATCTGTTCTACTTCTGAGTTGCTGATTTAAAGTTCAAAGAAAAAATGTACACAGTTTGTTTTTAATGTCATCTTGGTAGGAATACTTTATTGAATATTCGTGTGAAAAGAAACAGGATATATATGTTATAGAAGCCTTTACTAATTCATATTACCATTAACAAATAAATGAAGGCCGAACATACAATATTTGATTATAAAATTCTTATTGGAACATGTTCGTTCAATCTTTTTCTTCAGCGTCAGATTAGTGTTTCGCTCTATTGTTGCACACAGAGTATCGATCAATTAAAAATATAGGAAATAAATATATACATATAGAAATAAATTTTGTGATAATCAGATTAATGATCCTAGACCTTAGTTCTACATTATTATAAAATAAACTCATTCTTTTTCCGTGCCTACAAAGAACCTTTAAAATTGTGAGATGGATCTAGTACTAAATAATATATTTATAAACAAAATTCATAAATACTAAACTTAGTTTTCAAGAAGAAAATTAATTTACTATACAATATTAAATTACTATACAAATAATTTGTTTGTTTCAGAAGTATTGGACAAATTTTGACATTACGAAATCTCTAAAACTATCGGACGTAAAAAATCTTTAGCAATACATAACCTCTTTAGATATAAAATGGTATAATTTTCTTTTTGCTTCACTTTGAAACAGAAGCATATCGAAGATTATCGTTGGAATGAAAAATTGTTAAGTTTTTGTAACAATGGAAAATTGTTAAATTTTGTTATAATAAAAAATTATCAAATTTTCGTTAAAAAGGAAAAATTGATAAATTTTGGTTGAAATGAAGAATTGTTCAATTTTTACTATGATGAAAAATTGTTAAATTTGGTCATATCAAAATTGATTAATTAATTTAAAAGAAAAAAGAAAAATGTTAAAACTTAAAGGAAAAAGTGAATTCGTACTTCTTTAAAGAGACAGTAAAGTCAAAATCAAACAATCGCCAAATTGGTTTTAAATCAATTCAGAATATTCAATTATGGAATATTTGAATGCTCGTTTATTTTTAAATGTTCATAAAAAAAGTATATTATGAAATTAGCGACACCTAGCGGAAGAACTTGCACTCATTAGTATGTGCGTGAGTATGTTTGTTGTTTTCATATTAATTTATGTATGCAGTAATCAAGCTTTATTTGCGTCAAAATGGTGAAAAGATTATGTGATTTCGTAGACAAGAAGGCATAGTTTTAAAAATAAAGCCATTTCTTCACTTGAGCTAAAATCTAGATAGAAACTTATCTAGTTGGTTTGTTTACAAGCCGTTAGCACTTGGTAAGAAATCAATTATTTATAAAATGATGTAATTCCATTATTAGATTTCATTGAACATTACAATTCTACACAAATACTTTATTCTTACTAAGCAATCGTTTGGCATTAAAATTGTTAAAATACAAATGACTGTACTGCCCCTTTAATTGAATTAATAAGTTTTGAATCTTCCCCTCGAGATCGTGATTGTTTGAAAGAAAATATTTAGATTGTTCTCAGTCACGTTTGAGTTTTAACTTCAATTCCTAAATATTACAATTAATGGTTAAACAAAGTTAAGGATATTTCCTATCAAAAGTTATAAATATTATTCAAATATTTATTCACCCCGTTCGATAATTAGGTCTGTAATTAGCAAGTTAATTAAAATAATAAATTACTTTTGAAGCTAGACGGTAATGAACGTTCAATTAAATGATATCAATAACGGTGACTGGCAAAGTAATAATGCATTAATTATCCGTCAAAAGAATAATACATGTTAATGAGTTTTCTGATTAACATACATAGGTTATTTACATGATTTAAGAACGCTATGTGACTATAAATAAGTACATGTACCGTCACGTAGATACGAGATACTATAATGCTACAGCTCGCATTTTAATTTAAATCCTATGTACTACATAATACATCATTATGATAAATTGAACAATTCTTTTCCTTTGTTAATTATTTAATATCATTAGTAGGGTTGTGACAATATGAATTTGAACTTTCATTATTATAATCTTAAGAATATCATAGACGAAATGAAATGGTATCGAATACTATATAACGCTGGTGTAGAGCCATTCAATATTCTTTAATTCTCTCCGTCTATAATAAATTCGGAATCTATGATATAAAAGCATACTGTCACAACCCTACCTATTAGTGTTTAGAGTATTTACTGTATGAAAATTAATTATATAATTGTACATAAAAAACATGTGGTATAATACTTCAAATAATGAAACTGCTGAGATTTTCAATGAATTTCTCATACACTCTACACGCTGTACTCTCACACTCTACACGCTGTACTCTCACACTCTACACGCTGTACTCTTACACTCTACACGCAGTATTCTCACACTCTACACGCTGTACTCTCACACTCTACACGCTGTACTATTACACTCTACACGCTGTACTCTTACACTCTACAGGCTGTACTCTTACACTCTACACGCTGTACTCTTACACTCTACAGGCTGTACTCTTACACTCTACACGCTGTACTCTTACACTCTACACGCTGTACTCTTACACTCTACACGCTGTACTCTTACACTCTACACGCTGTACTCTTACACTCTACACGCTGTACTCTTACACTCTACACGCTGTACTCTTACACTCTACACGCTGTACTCTTACACTCTACACGCTGTACTCTTACACTCTACACGCTGTACTCTTACACTCTACACGCTGTACTCTTACACTCTACACGCTGTGCTCTCAAGCATGACTAACAATCACAATTAATACCAAATAACTAGGTATGTTCTAAATAGTGCTGACGTCATCGTCACCTCTAACTATATTGCCTAATTGATTAACTTTAAATAACATTGGAGAAATAACAGAACATACAGGCTAGTAATGAACTTTATCTGCAATATTATTGACCACGAATATGAGTTGTTTTAACCCTTCACTATGTATATTATTGACTACAAATGAAAGTTGTTTTGCAAGATATTAAATGAGGAAAAGAGTATAAAATATGGGAATAATTTTTTTACTAATTCCAATTGTTTCTATACTATTCCAATTACTGTACCACATATGGTACATAACACAGCGAAGAGTTAAAATGGGCGCAAAATAGCAGGCTGGTCAGAAACTTATCGTATAATTAATATAATGCCGCTTTTGCGTCATATCTGAAATCATTTGAACGTTCATGACGCAAACATGGTTGATATAAATCATATTGGAGATTCCAAAATAAACTAGTTGTATCCGGCGATAAACTATCAACTATATAATAATGAATCCATTCGGTAATATGGATTCATTAAGTAAATGAATAGCAATAGGTATTGGTAAAATGAATCATAGCCAAGGAATACGTGACAACTGGCATAACAGTTTAATAAGTAAACTATACGTATAATACAACATTTAAATAAAGAAGAAATATTAAAACAACAGCAAAATATATTTTTCATAAACAATATAGCTTAGCGTAAATAAACAATAAATGATAATGGTACAGAAGCCAATAGCAAATTACAAATAAACGCTCCGGTTTCGATAAGAAGTGACTAGGAAAGATCTTTTCAGTGTACCGTGTAGTGGCTAGGAAGGATCTTTTCAGTGTACCATGTAGTGGCTAGGAAGGATCTTTTCAGTGTACCGTGTAGTGGCTAGGAAGGATCTTTTCTGTGTACCGTGTAGTGGCTAGGAAGGATCTTTTCAGTGTACCGTGTAGTGGCTAGGAAAGATCTTTTCAGTGTACCGTGTAGTGGCTAGGAAGGATCTTTTCAGTGTACCATGTAGTGGCTAGGAAGGATCTTTTCAGTGTACCATGTAGTGGCTAGGAAGGATCTTTTCAGTGTACCGTGTAGTGGCTAGGAAGGATCTTTTCAGTGTACCGTGTAGTGGCTAGGAAGGATCTTTTCAGTGTACCGTGTAGTGGCTAGGAAGGATCTTTTCAGTGTACCATGTAGTGACTAGGAAGGATCTTTTCAGTGTACCGTGTAGTGGCTAGGAAGGATCTTTTCAGTGTACCATGTAGTGGCTAGGAAGGATCTTTTCAGTGTACCATGTAGTGGCTAGGAAGGATCTTTTCAGTGTACCATGTAGTGGCTAGGAAAGATCTTTTCAGTGTACCATGTAGTGGCTAGGAAGGATCTTTTCAGTGTACCATGTAGTGGCTAGGAAGGATCTTTTCAGTGTACCGTGTAGTGGCTAGGAAGGATCTTTTCAGTGTACCGTGTAGTGGCTAGGAAGGATCTTTTCAGTGTACCGTGTAGTGGCTAGGAAGGATCTTTTCAGTGTACCGTGTAGTGGCTAGGAAGGATCTTTTCAGTGTACCATGTAGTGGCTAGGAAGGATCTTTTCAGTGTACCATGTAGTGGCTAGGAAGGATCTTTTCAGTGTACCGTGTAGTGGCTAGGAAGGATCTTTTCAGTGTACCATGTAGTGGCTAGGAAAGATCTTTTCAGTGTACCGTGTAGTGGCTAGGAAGGATCTTTTCAGTGTACCATGTAGTGGCTAGGAAGGATCTTTTCAGTGTACCATGTAGTGGCTAGGAAGGATCTTTTCAGTGTACCGTGTAGTGGCTAGGAAGGATCTTTTCAGTGTACCGTGTAGTGGCTAGGAAGGATCTTTTCAGTGTACCATGTAGTGGCTAGGAAGGATCTTTTCAGTGTACCGTGTAGTGGCTAGGAAGGATCTTTTCAGTGTACCATGTAGTGGCTAGGAAGGATCTTTTCAGTGTACCGTGTAGTGGCTAGGAAGGATCTTTTCAGTGTACCATGTAGTGGCTAGGAAGGATCTTTTCAGTGTACCATGTAGTGGCTAGGAAGGATCTTTTCAGTGTACCGTGTAGTGGCTAGGAAGGATCTTTTCAGTGTACCGTGTAGTGGCTAGGAAAGATCTTTTCAGTGTACCGTGTAGTGGCTAGGAAGGATCTTTTTAGTGTACCGTGTAGTGGCTAGGAAGGATCTTTTCAGTGTACCATGTAGTGGCTAGGAAGGATCTTTTCAGTGTACCATGTAGTGGCTAGGAAGGATCTTTTCAGTGTACCATGTAGTGGCTAGGAAGGATCTTTTCAGTGTACCATGTAGTGGCTAGGAAGGATCTTTTCAGTGTACCGTGTAGTGGCTAGGAAGGATCTTTTCAGTGTACCGTGTAGTGGCTAGGAAAGATCTTTCCAGTGTACCGTGTAGTGGCTAGGAAGGATCTTTTTAGTGTACCGTGTAGTGGCTAGGAAGGATCTTTTCAGTGTACCATGTAGTGGCTAGGAAGGATCTTTTCAGTGTACCATGTAGTGACTAGGAAAGATCTTTTCAGTGTACCGTGTAGTGGCTAGGAAGGATCTTTTCAGTGTACCATGTAGTGGCTAGGAAGGATCTTTTCAGTGTACCATGTAGTGGCTAGGAAGGATCTTTTCAGTGTACCATGTAGTGGCTAGGAAGGATCTTTTCAGTGTACCGTGTAGTGGCTAGGAAGGATCTTTTCAGTGTACCGTGTAGTGGCTAGGAAAAATCTTTTCAGTGTACCGTGTAGTGGCTAGGAAGGACCTTTTCAGTGTACCGTGTAGTGGCTAGGAAGGATCTTTTCAGTGTACCATGTAGTGGCTAGGAAGGATCTAATTTCAGTGTACCATGTAGTGGCTAGGAAGGATCTTTTCAGTGTACCGTGTAGTGGCTAGGAAAGATCTTTTCAGTGTACCGTGTAGTGGCTAGGAAGGATCTTTTTAGTGTACCGTGTAGTGGCTAGGAAGGATCTTTTCAGTGTACCATGTAGTGGCTAGGAAGGATCTTTTCAGTGTACCATGTAGTGGCTAGGAAGGATCTTTTCAGTGTACCATGTAGTGGCTAGGAAGGATCTTTTCAGTGTACCATGTAGTGGCTAGGAAGGATCTTTTCAGTGTACCGTGTAGTGGCTAGGAAAGATCTTTTCAGTGTACCATGTAGTGGCTAGGAAGGATCTTTTCAGTGTACCATGTAGTGGCTAGGAAGGATCTTTTCAGTGTACCGTGTAGTGGCTAGGAAGGATCTTTTCAGTGTACCGTGTAGTGGCTAGGAAGGATCTTTTCAGTGTACCATGTAGTGGCTAGGAAGGATCTTTTCAGTGTACCATGTAGTGACTAGGAAAGATCTTTTCAGTGTACCGTGTAGTGGCTAGGAAGGATCTTTTCAGTGTACCATGTAGTGGCTAGGAAGGATCTTTTCAGTGTACCATGTAGTGGCTAGGAAGGATCTTTTCAGTGTACCGTGTAGTGGCTAGGAAGGATCTTTTCAGTGTACCGTGTAGTGGCTAGGAAAAATCTTTTCAGTGTACCGTGTAGTGGCTAGGAAGGACCTTTTCAGTGTACCGTGTAGTGGCTAGGAAGGATCTTTTCAGTGTACCATGTAGTGGCTAGGAAGGATCTAATTTCAGTGTACCATGTAGTGGCTAGGAAAGATCTTTTCAGTGTACCGTGTAGTGGCTAGGAAAGATCTTTTCAGTGTACCGTGTAGTGGCTAGGAAGGATCTTTTTAGTGTACCGTGTAGTGGCTAGGAAGGATCTTTTCAGTGTACCATGTAGTGGCTAGGAAGGATCTTTTCAGTGTACCATGTAGTGGCTAGGAAGGATCTTTTCAGTGTACCATGTAGTGGCTAGGAAGGATCTTTTCAGTGTACCATGTAGTGGCTAGGAAGGATCTTTTCAGTGTACCGTGTAGTGGCTAGGAAGGATCTTTTTAGTGTACCGTGTAGTGGCTAGGAAGGATCTTTTCAGTGTACCATGTAGTGGCTAGGAAAGATCTTTTCAGTGTACCGTGTAGTGGCTAGGAAGGATCTTTTCAGTGTACCATGTAGTGGCTAGGAAGGATCTTTTCAGTGTACCGTGTAGTGGCTAGGAAGGATCTTTTCAGTGTACCATGTAGTGGCTAGGAAGGATCTTTTCAGTGTACCATGTAGTGGCTAGGAAGGATCTTTTCAGTGTACCATGTAGTGACTAGGAAAGATCTTTTCAGTGTACCGTGTAGTGGCTAGGAAGGATCTTTTCAGTGTACCATGTAGTGGCTAGGAAGGATCTTTTCAGTGTACCATGTAGTGGCTAGGAAGGATCTTTTCAGTGTACCGTGTAGTGGCTAGGAAGGATCTTTTCAGTGTACCGTGTAGTGGCTAGGAAAAATCTTTTCAGTGTACCGTGTAGTGGCTAGGAAGGACCTTTTCAGTGTACCGTGTAGTGGCTAGGAAGGATCTTTTCAGTGTACCATGTAGTGGCTAGGAAGGATCTAATTTCAGTGTACCATGTAGTGGCTAGGAAAGATCTTTTCAGTGTACCGTGTAGTGGCTAGGAAAGATCTTTTCAGTGTACCGTGTAGTGGCTAGGAAGGATCTTTTTAGTGTACCGTGTAGTGGCTAGGAAGGATCTTTTCAGTGTACCATGTAGTGGCTAGGAAGGATCTTTTCAGTGTACCATGTAGTGGCTAGGAAGGATCTTTTCAGTGTACCATGTAGTGGCTAAGAAGGATCTTTTCAGTGTACCATGTAGTGGCTAGGAAGGATCTTTTCAGTGTACCGTGTGGTGGCTAGGAAGGATCTTTTTAGTGTACCGTGTAGTGGCTAGGAAGGATCTTTTCAGTGTACCATGTAGTGGCTAGGAAAGATCTTTTCAGTGTACCGTGTAGTGGCTAGGAAGGATCTTTTCAGTGTACCATGTAGTGGCTAGGAAGGATCTTTTCAGTGTACCATGTAGTGGCTAGGAAGGATCTTTTCAGTGTACCGTGTAGTGGCTAGGAAGGATCTTTTCAGTGTACCGTGTAGTGGCTAGGAAAAATCTTTTCAGTGTACCGTGTAGTGGCTAGGAAGGACCTTTTCAGTGTACCGTGTAGTGGCTAGGAAGGATCTTTTCAGTGTACCATGTAGTGGCTAGGAAGGATCTAATTTCAGTGTACCATGTAGTGGCTAGGAAAGATCTTTTCAGTGTACCGTGTAGTGGCTAGGAAAGATCTTTTCAGTGTACCGTGTAGTGGCTAGGAAGGATCTTTTTAGTGTACCGTGTAGTGGCTAGGAAGGATCTTTTCAGTGTACCATGTAGTGGCTAGGAAGGATCTTTTCAGTGTACCATGTAGTGGCTAGGAAGGATCTTTTCAGTGTACCATGTAGTGGCTAGGAAGGATCTTTTCAGTGTACCATGTAGTGGCTAGGAAGGAGCTTTTCAGTGTACCGTGTAGTGGCTAGGAAGGATCTTTTTAGTGTACCGTGTAGTGGCTAGGAAGGATCTTTTCAGTGTACCATGTAGTGGCTAGGAAAGATCTTTTCAGTGTACCGTGTAGTGGCTAGGAAGGATCTTTTCAGTGTACCATGTAGTGGCTAGGAAGGATCTTTTCAGTGTACCATGTAGTGGCTAGGAAGGATCTTTTCAGTGTACCGTGTAGTGGCTAGGAAGGATCTTTTTAGTGTACCGTGTAGTGGCTAGGAAGGATCTTTTCAGTGTACCATGTAGTGGCTAGGAAGGATCTTTTCAGTGTACCGTGTAGTGGCTAGGAAGGATCTTTTCAGTGTACCATGTAGTGGCTAGGAAAAATCTTTTCAGTGTACCGTGTAGTGGCTAGGAAGGATCTTTTCAGTGTACCGTGTAGTGGCTAGGAAAAATCTTTTCAGTGTACCGTGTAGTGGCTAGGAAGGATCTTTTCAGTGTACCATGTAGTGGCTAGGAAGGATCTTTTCAGTGTACCGTGTAGTGGCTAGGAAGGATCTTTTCAGTGTACCGTGTAGTGGCTAGGAAGGATCTAATTTCAGTGTACCGTGTAGTGGCAGGGAATAAATTTTTCAAACTTATATTGGCAATTGTGTATTCACGTCTCTTATGAAATTCTAAATATATATTAGCATTACTGTAATATCATTTGTGTGTGTATTATACGCGAACTTTCTGTTAAATATCGTAAAGTATGAAATCTTTGCATATCGAAATACAGGAACACAATAAAAAATGAAATAACTGTATTTAATATTCCTACTTTTACCTTTTAATTATCAGAATTGAATTCAGTTTGTTTATCCTATTATTCATTTAATTAATATTAATAATTATTTTGTTAATGTTAATAATTATTATATTAATCGTATTATAAAATTATTTTAATTTTATAAATTATTATATTAACTAGTGTACTTTTCCGTAAAAAAATAACAGGTCACCATCAATATCAATTTATATTACCCGTTATTAGGTTACTTTCTATGAATTCAATTAAATATATAGTCTAATATATCACTCCCCAGTAATAGTTTCTTTATCTTTATTTGTCTGTCTGTCTGTTGTCTGTCACGCTTTGAGTAATATTCAGAAATTAGGCTAAATATGTTAACAGGTGGTAGCATGAATACCAATTCTTATGTGAGTGCAATAAATGAATATTACTATAACTGAATTAGAAATTATTTGAAATCTACAGTGAACGTTTATATATAAAAGAACTATTCGCAACATCTGACATAAAATTTATATACTCTGTTAGTCTATGTCTATTAATTACAATATTATCGTTATTTTTTCAATTATAGCTTCGTTTAAATCTGAGGGCACGAACTAAAGTGTTGAGAGTTAAATTACACAAATATTGCTAGTGATGTAATTGAGAACACGTTATTCTTAACGGGTAGGTACACTAGTTTTATAGATAAAATACGTTCAAAATTTAATTGGAACAGGATATTTAAAATATCTAGTCAATACATTCCCATGCGTATCATAGTTACAATCTGGCACCGCCAGTATAGTATGGGAGGTTCTAGGACAACTCGCAGCCGGACAATTCGCCGCCGGACAACTTGCTGCGGACAATTCGCCGTGAGGACAACTCGCCGCCAGGACAACTTTCCGCGTGATTTATGTTTTGTCGGTGTATACGTCATTTTCATATATTTAAAAATATTATAAATTTGAACAATAATTTTGCTTCTATAAGCTCAAGACTGACGTAAAAAAGTTATTGACAAATTTCTTTATTTCAATTAATTAGTTTCTTTTGTTACATCTGTGAGAATATATCAAGCCGTAAAAAATATTAGAACTATCAATATGAATTTAGAAGTATTTAACGTCTTATTCGAAACGAAGGGCTTCCTAGTTGACAAGAGACAGGAAGAAGAAGTCAGAAAGCAAAGTAACTCTTTGAACAAAGACAAAAAACCCCAGTCCGTGACAAGCTCATGGATGCAGAAGAGCTACTTCGTGGATGCAGTCACTTACCAAGGAATGATATGAAAAGGAACACAAGCACCGGTGACTACACTCACGATTAGAAGAGGAAAATGAAGAGGAGATAGTAAATATAACTTTTTACCCTACCTAGCTAAAACGAAAATCTAAGACTTCGTAGTTGAATAACCTTTATTTTCACTAATCTGCTAGTTTTAAACTAAAGTATTTTTTATAAGTCATTAAACGTATTAAGAAGACACCTGAACTTGTTTTCTTTTCATTAGAAAATTGTTTTTATTAAAATACTTTCAAAGAGAATGACGAAAATTTTATTGCTAATTTACAAAACACTCTATGATTATATAATATTTAGAAAAACATTATATTTAACGTTTGAAATGAAAAAGAAAACATTTTCTAATACTGCTAAGAAAATTTGATATTTAATTTACAACACGCATCTTATATTTAAAATATATTTTATAAATAAATGGTGTATACGGCGGTAAATTATAAAGCACACGGCGAGTTTTTTTGGCGGCAAATTATCCTAGCGGCGAATTGTCCTAGCGGCGAGTTGTCCTCACGGCGAATTGTCCGCGGCGAATTGTCCGTCGGCGAGTTGTCCGGTCACCAGTATGGGCCTGAAAGCGGACACCAAATAAATAAACACACTAAGGAAATCATTAGTATAGTTCGTAATATTTATCATATTAATAGTTTTATTAATTAAATCAATCCAATTCAAATCAAATTTATTAATTACTCAATTGTACTTGTATTGAGTTTATATTTATTTATCAAAATATTGTAATAATAGTTAGTTGGAATTTCTTCTTCAGTTTCCCCTAAATTAGTGTGTCTAAAATTTTCTTTGATAAATTGCACGAGAACAGGGGCCACTGCGGTATTTCAATAGATCTTACGACTCAATTACAAACGTATGAAAAAAAACTTTTAAAGAACTTTAAAAACTAGGATAATGAACCAATTACCGGATGCTTATTTTTCTTTACTAATTACCGAATGGAATATTTCGAATTAGTACATTTTTAATATCACTATATAAAAATATAGTAAAGAATTATGTATTAATTAATTGATTTAGATAATGATAAATCACTTCAAATACAAGATGTTTTAATTAGATATTAATAACCACAGTATACTATCATAATTTATTGAAAACTAAATTCACAGAAACTTAAATTTTAAGAATTAAATGGTGTCTATTTTAGCAAAAAAAAAGAACATCTAAAAAATATACATTCTGTACAAATTTAGTTATCCAAAAATACAAACAAAATAAGCCAAGAGACTTGTTACAAAGTAAGCCAAGAGTCTAATGGTAAATTAAGTCAAGGGTCTAGTTGTTTATTTCCATTTACATGTTTACCTTCGCAATCTTGCGGAAGGTTATATTTTCATCGGAATTTATTTATTTATTTATTTTTCATCTTGTTATTCGCTTAACTGAAAAAGTGTTTAACCAAATTGCATGAAACTTGGTGGAACGATTGGTCAATATACAGGAACCATTTTGATAGATTTTGGGAGTGATCGTGTCAAATGTCAAAGATCAAGGTCAAGGTCATAATTGTAACTCAAAAAGTATTCTACCAATTTGTCTCAAATTTGATGGTACAATTGTTTAATGACCAGGAACGATCTAGTAGAATTTTGGAAGCAATCCGGTCAAAGGTCAAGGTCAAGGTCACTTATAACTCAAAAAGTATTGTACCATATTTCATGAAACTTGGTGGACGATCCAGTTAGCAGTTTCCTTAATTTTGGGAGAGAACTGGTCAAAGCTGAGGCGAAGGTATGCGCTCTACCGCGTGCACATAATCTAGTTATTATTGTTTTTATCAACTTTTTGTAAATAAGTTTTCACGAATAAATTGTTTCATTAGATATTAGGCTATTTCTGGGTTTTGTTGAAATATAAACTACACGATAGAGTACATTTTAAAGATTCATTTAGTCTATAACAATTAATTGGTGCTCGAGGGACCTGCCTAGCCAGGGAATTCCATACGATGAGAGATGATTTGGGTTCCATAACGATTTGTTAGCCAATTTTTTCTCGCAATGAGGTGTGACCTGTTGCTCTGTCTGGTTGAAACCATCGGTCAGGGTGAATGTCGCCAGTCAACATTATGTTAAACACTTTAATATACGTATCAGATGTTACTGTGCGTCCATTTCCGTCAGTATCTTGATAAAAAAAACATTGGCTATAAACTTAATTGGCTAGAGCTAAGGTTGCACCAGACTGGGTCTCGAAAAGGAACAATCATTTCAAGAACATTGCTTAAAGCAACTCAGTGCCGGTAACGCTCCCCTACCGAAGAAGCGCAATCATAATTATTGTTCTGTTAGACTGCGCAGTGTTGTGGAAAAATATATCACGAATATAATTCAGTTATAGATCGGACTCTATCATGGTCATAGCCTACAATTTAAGCTTTTATTTTTGTGTGGCTGATTTCTAAATTTTTAGATTTTGTGCGACATTATATACAGTCTAAAAAAAGTAAAGCTCGTACAATGTACAGTACATGTACAAGAAAAGTACCCGCTATGCCGCGAGCAATGGACGCTATGTGCGACTGAGGTTTTACTTCAGTTGGGGATTTAAACTTTGCAAGTTTTCTTTAACAGCATTTCAAAGAAACACTAATGAAGGTAAACAATCTCAGATTGTTATTAAATGAAAATTTTAATAAAAATCTTAAAACTGTAACTATTCTTTGATATACAATAGTTACACCTCTTTATAATTTTTATAAAACTTCTCTAATCAGAGGAAATGTGGCGGAAAAAGGTAACAAAAATCGAAATACTGAATATTTGAAAAACATACATTTAAGTGTTGATTGTAATTTTGTAAATTGTAATACCTCTGAATAAAATAAATAATTGACCAGATACTTAGTAGACAGGAAAATATTTGTGAAACAATATAAGTCAAAGAGGTCGTTGTAGCAAGCTGCATGTCCGATAGAACGGATAATTTTTGTCCTCTGTGGAGGTGTCCGTTCGCTGTAGGAGTTATATCTGTATCTATTTATTCAAACTGTTGTAATTTGATAAAACATGTACATGTTTTCTTTGTGATATTACCTTTTCTCCATCTTAGTAGGTATATTGAGAAAAAATAGTATGAAAATTACTATTACAGATTCCATTTACATTTTGGGGTAATCTCTTTTCGGGGAATATTTTCCTAGACCTACTTCACACACACCTCTATTTCACGTACACACACCTCTATTTCACACACACTTCTATTTCACACACACTTCTATTTCACACACACCTCTATTTCACACACATTTCTATTTCACACACACACCTGCAATATGCTATGACTCACATATACTCTCATGCTATTTTGATATCTTATTTATCAGGGTACTAGTATGTGAAAATATTAGAGGATTTAGGATGCCAATGAAGCCTAAATAATTACATTTTTCTTTTTAATTTCTCTAGTTCTCTCAACATAATAATCTGGACAGAAATGTAAGTAAACATTCTGTGAAATGAGTAAATAATAGATAAAGAGTGATGACTGTACACACAGGGCTATTCGTACGGGAAGTGGATAGAAGAGTTATGATGCACTGTATGTCGAAGCAATGTATAGAAGGTATATATATATACTATGGAGTGTGTAATTGCGTATAATAAAAAAAAACTAACATGCTAAACTTTAATATTTGAACTGTGAAACAGATGGAATGGTGAAAATTTATTACAGATAGCTAGATAAGAGATACAAAAGATACAAAAGATACAAAAGAGATACTTGCCTATTGCAAGTGTGCAATAGGCACACTTGTGTTCTACGTTATCTGAAACAAATCTCATATTTTGTAGGTATAAATAAGGATGTCCGGAAAACTGCCAGGCGGAAAACTGCCAAGCGGAAAACTGCCATGCGGAAAACTGCCAGGCGGAAAACTGCCAGGCGGAAAACTGCCAGTCATTTAATGGGAGTTTCTGTATTTTTTTACTTTTATTATTTAGTTATAAACACATTTAAAGAACATTTTAATTAAAAAAACGGCGTCAGCCCTTCGTTAAGGGGTTAAGGGGAAATTCATTTTTACAGTAATAACAAAATATATATTGGATTACTTAATATCCAAATGAAAATTATACTTCACCAAAGCTACCTTATTAAACACACAGTAAACCAAAGTAACAATTACCATTTTATACTTATTTGCTATGTCACGTATATTTTAAAAAACATGTTAAGTTACGTATATAGTGCCCTGTTTTTAATTTCATATATATTAATGTCAGCAATATAACCTTTGGTTCAAAAGCAAACGTTAAACCCCGCGTACTGATTTGTGACTAATAGCTAATTAGATGTTTTTATAATTAATTAATCTTAAATTATACAATAAATTAAGCGTATGTTAAATCAACATATATGTATGTTCAATATTTATTATATTTACATTTTTATTCTCCATGTCAATAGCACAACTCCTTCATTTTTACAATATTCCTTTATATGTAACAAGTATTATTAATTAATGTACATTGTACAATCCAATTCGATCGAGTGAAATTATTGTCAGAGATTTATGTACTATTGGTAGGTAATAGAAGTTTAATAATCATAGATGTTGTGTTGCAAATTCTAAATATTTCACAAACATATATCGAAGTTGTTTTATAATGAGTACAAGCGAATATTAAGCTTGAAGGCTTGTTCAATTCTCAAATTATAAAAAAAAAAATTAGACAGTAATTTAAAGATGTGTTGTGTAAACAAATAAATTGTACTCTGTCCCTAATACTAATATTTTTTTGTTTCTTCTCTTAGTATTTTAAACCTTTTTTAAGAAAGATTTTAGTTTTTAATTTATATATAATATTTCATTTATATCTTTAATATTTATATATTTACATATTTTTCTAATAAATTGTCTACATTTAACTACTATTTTTGTTTTGTATACCAAGTAAAAATGAATTTTCCTTAACTCCTTAACGTTGGGCGAACAACATTTTTATATATTAAAATGTTATTATTGACTAAAGTCTTCAAATTGCCAGTAAATGTTTTCCGCCTGGCAGTCATCCGCCTGGCAGTCTTCCGCCTGGCAGTTTTCCGTGTACCTAAATAAGAGTGTGTGTTAGGGTGGGCCAAAAAATAGGGGTTTCGTGCAAATTTCAGAATCTTCAAATGGAATAGTTATTATAAGTTGATACGTTATAAAAGAACATTGCATGCCAATTTCCAGGCCATTTCTGAATATTTTTGAGTTGCTCCAAAACATTTGAAATTTTGTACAAAATGATATTTTCCCATTAATTTTCTGTGGAGTAGGTAAAATTAGTTGGCACGTTATGAAAAAACACAACTTGCAAAATTGCAGATTTATATTTGATACTTTTGAGTTGCCCCGAGCACTTTTTTTGTGAAATATATTAATATTACAATATATCTCTTAAAATTTGGCTTCTAGAGCAATCATGCTGTTATTGTGATACGATAGAAATGATTTAATTCTTAAAATGACTTTGTGAATTGTATTTATTTCATTTTATAAAAGTATTCATCAATATTTTCGTATTGTAAAAATTTCGAATTTACTCGGATTTCAGCAATTGGATAATAATCCATGCAATTCGCTTATTAATCATTTTTGAATCACCAAGTGTTCCAAATATTCAAATGTTGGTTTATTAATCAATAATTAATGTTTTTTCTCAATTTCTTGTATGTAAATTTCCTTATTATGTTCTTCATTTAGCACCAGACCTCCATAAGTGTGGAGCACTACACTGACTACAGTCTCCAGCGGTGCCTAAATTTGAACTATTTGTTAAAAGTATATTAGTCTAGTAAAAAAGAAAAGTTTAATATTTCATTTGTATTTTACTTTAAAGAGTTACAGTAATTAATTAACCTATGAACTTAAACAAATACTTAAATATTATTGTATTTCATGATTATACTGTATAGGCATTCCATATCTGTAAAACGATTAGCCATCTGTTTAACCCTTGACTAAATTGGATATCTGTTTTTGTACGAATACGCCATAGCACACATGCATATTTATTCTCTATTATTCTCTAAAAGAACAACTCCTAAAGGACCACAAAAAACTAGCTAGAAATTAGTAGGGGAATAATACGACCGTAAACTGACCAAGTTTACTGTGTCTGTTAGACAGTTATGAGAAAGACGTGAGCTCTAACAAGAGCTCGAAATTAGTAAATACATTTTTTGTAATATTTGATTTTAGTTTAAAACAACCTCGACACACTTTCTCTTCCGATCTCCAAATTCCCCGCACCTAAGAAACTCGGTGAAAGTGTCCTTATAAAAGGAGTAGGATCTTTTCTGAGAATGTTCAGTAATTAGTAAGATTCGACCATATGTCGTTACTCTGTGCGTGCTAAATTGTCAAACAGTAACTCTAACAACTTCATAGTGAATATATGTGTTGTATTGAAGTTACGTTTCATTTAATCAATATTAAATGAGCCCAATAAATCACAATAAGGAATCTCATATGAAATTAAATCAATGAATCGAAGCCAATGGGATAGTGCCAAGAAGTAAACACTGAATAGTACAACTAAGAATAACTATATCAATATTACTGATAGTATCAAGTTATTACCCCAATAACCAGTAATACTATTTGGAGGGGTGGGGGCAACTGTAAACATTGTCGTACTTGTCTGATTTTCCGGCACAAACACCAAAATAAGCTCTTCTCCAGCTATCTTCCTATTCTAAGTGATAATTAATCAGAGTTTATGGTTTTTTTGCAAAAATGTAGTAAAAATCACCAAAAATGTTACTTTTCTGACATTTGAATCGCTTGGGGGCAACTGTTATTCATGTCAGATTTCACTCAGATTTCAGTACACGTACCTTTAATTGTCATATCAGTTTTATATCACTATTCCATAAGTAATTTCCAAAATGTTGTTTTTTAGCCCACCCTAGTGTGTGTTCCATAAAAAAAAACGTGCTAATATTTAATATTTAAACTGTAAAATTGGTGGATGAATAACTATGAATAATTTTCAGCAGTTTTCATTATTATTTAAGCTGTGACCACTGAATATTTGTTACAGACAGCTAAATGGTTTCTAGGTATCAGGTTTAATGGACACAGTACACATCATATTGAACACATGTGTGTTCTAGTTACCAACTAGAGATCGATATCGGTGTGTAGACATTTTGTCCAAAAGATCTTACATAGACAAATTTTCGTAAAGGGGATATTAACACACTCTAATGTTGAAAAACATGTACTTTAAAATAATAACGTATCAAACGATCAAATTACAAAATTGAATAATAGTAAGGAGGAAAACTATTAATTAAATTTCAATCGTTTTTCTACTTTAAAACTAAACAAAAACTACTAAATAATACAAAATTATTTTAAAGTAATTTTAAAATTGTATATATAAGACAAAACTTAAAAATATATCATATCTAGGATTTACAGACATTTCGTAGAGAGACGTTTCCTCGACACTACATTTCGTCGACAGACATTTCATCGACAAGACGTTTCGTCGACACGACGTTTCGTTGACAGGAGGTTTCGTTGCACGGAAAGCCACCGCCAACAGTGAAGGGGTTTGATGCTTCTGGTATGATTGTTTCCACTTCTCCTGTAGATCCGTCTGAAGGTGTTAGGGAATCTTCCACCATTGGTGACCTTGATGACACTCCACTAACAACATGTGTGGCTTCATATCATCGGCAGTTTTGGGTAAGAAACCATGTCTCAGAGGTTTGAATCTGGTCTCTGGATATCTGTAAAGATGACTATAGTTATGTTGACACTGCATTGATATCACTGTGTTATCTATACTATAGAACAGGTAATTACTGTTACTGTTAATACAATTCTTCTGTATTGTTATAATATCATTAATTTGGTATTATAACGTATAACAGTTGGATACAGGTTTAGTTGAAGTAACCACGCCTTTTAGTAGCATTTTTTATGATGAAGATTATTATATCTAATTATACATGGAGTATGCGACCTTGTATTAATAATAAGATAAGTTTTATATTTAAACAGTTGTGATGTAAGACTCTGATTTCATTGAGGAGACAATGTGCAACTTTTGGAAGGTTACTGAATATACGCACGTCTCGTACAATTCTTTAAAGAATAAGAATTAAAAGTAATTTCATAAGTTAGTTCTGTTCGAATCTCTTAAGTTAGCCTATCATTATTGTCAATTATTGTTAACTTGAGAATAGTTAAATCAGAATATTTACGATTGGGTGTGAACAGTTTAGCAAGGAGACTATAAAAAAATGTCGACCTTGAATTCATAGATTATTCCTTAAAGTCCCCTATATAAGATACAACTCTAGAATGAGTTGTATCTTGAGTTGTAGGACCGGTGGTCTAGAGTCACCTCAAGATTTCCTAGTGGCCCACTATTTAATTACCAGTGTTTTATAGAAGAAATAACTGTTCGTGAAGCTTATTACGTGAACTTTCGAAAGTGTATTACCCATTATTGGAGTTGACATTATGAGTAATACTTTCTTTGTTTTATTATCCTTGTTATAGCTCTCCATAGTCACTTATAACCTAATAAAGTATCTCAATCATTACTTGAACACGGCCTAAATAAAGTAAGATGAATTAAGAGAAAGTCTAGTCTATTTATTAGAAAGTCTATTTTACTTAACTTGGAATAATTTACGAAGACAATTTAGAGAATTAGAAACTCTGTAATAAACGAGTAGTAACCACAACTCGAAACAGGATCTAATACATACATATATCCAAGATTTGACCCTTTCTTTCACCATGGTTGTTATCCACGGATGGCAATGTTACTGCGCCTCTGTTGAAGTACAGGGGAATCTGGAAAACCATGCAACTTCCATACTCATATTCAAGAGTCTTACACTTTTGTTGGCTTGGCCTCTATCAACCCTTGGGGTAGATGGTCCTACAAGCACCTGCAGGAGTCAACTTTCAAAACATAGCAACTATAGTAGTGTATTCTTCTTTGAACGTATAGTGTGTTCCTGTTTACACTGCCAATGGCATGTAAAGCAGCATTGGCACCATCTGCCGCTCATCTGCATACATGCCAGGTGACTCAGATGACATCCCCCCTCCGATGAAGGTTAGGAGTCTCATCCAGCATTGTGACTATAATAACCTCGCACTCCTTATAGAGGGAATTAGGCTAATGCAAATAGCCTTATATTATAGCGAGACCCTAGAGCTCTTAATTGATGCCCGTGCAATACCCCGACTGTAAGGATTGAAAGAGACTAATCCTTTAACTTTCAAACATTATACTGATGTTGACGGCATTTTGATCGTTTCATTACGGAGAGGAGATTTGTCAAGTCTATCGGTTCTTTTCACAGTTATAAATCACCAGGTGGAGATATTGTCAGTCCTTTTAAGATCCAAAGGACATTCGATCAGACTCGGATATTCGACTTGAAGCTGTCCTCGTTGCAGCGGAAGGCTTGTATTGCCGCTTCATATATGCCTATACGGGTAACCCCACTCCAACCCGCAATAGAGATGACTCTAAGCCTGCAATCTCTGGCCTCTTATTAATGAAAACTGTTTCATAATTAGTTACGGAAAATAGCATGCTCCATCGCTTTTATGTTTTTCTACATTCGTTTTGAGAGTATTTGTGAAGGGATGGGCTGTGACATATTTCTTTTGCTAGATATTCTTAAGAGCGGAGATTCATTTTACCATCACTGAAATTTAAATTTCTGTATCTTTTGAGTAGTGATGGGAGGAGGTTGTTGTTATTAAACACCTCTGTTAATTATCTCGTGCGTCAGACCTGTGTTTCGCTTAGTCAGCACATTCGAGTGACCGGTGACTGTACTTTGCTGGTTCTGACTGTACTTTGTAATTGTTAATCCCTTATGCAGCGCAATTAGCAGCGTTACTGCCATTCTTTAGTGCTTTTATTTAGGTTGTTTTTATCGTCAGTTAGTTTTGATTTTTATCTCTTTTAACCTTTTTATTCTGTAGTAAGCTGGTAAGTTAACCTTGTTTAGTTGTGTTGCAGGAGGTTTAAGTTACAGCTGAGGTAGGAATTGTTGGTCTGCCTGGTGAACTCTGAACGTCTGCTAAGAATTCCAGAGTACTGAGCAGGGAGGTTCTTGACCCCTGAATGCTCATGGGCACTCCGGTTGAGGGGTGCTGGTGGCATTTGCTCTGTTTGGCCAGTCAGATTGCTAATTTATTTTAATGATTGAGGGTGAGGATGTGCTCTGTAGCTCATGTGACACACGTAATAACCGAAAGAAAAGAGTTAAATGTGCACTGTGTTCTGGATGGTTTCACATGTCATGTGTGGGACTGACCAGGGCACAGGCGTCAATTATAGTAAGATGGGTTTGAGTGGCGTGTCGAGGGCGGGGTACAATCGATGACCCCCAGGAGCGGCCCAATCAGCTGGTGAATTTGGAGGCATATATTGGTGGCTGTCGTAGCAGGTTCAGAGTCCTAAATACGATTCCCAGGGGATCAGTAATAGCTGTGGCGGGAGCCCTCCATCTGTTATTGCAGGGGGCTCTGACGCAGAAGACCCAATTAGCATGGACAAGGCTTATGAGCTTCTGCTACTGGGGGCTACAGTGCCCAGATGGCGGTAGGGAAGGTCGTAAGGTTTCTCTTGCTACCAAAATCAATCGGCAGGTGGCCCAATTTTTAGAGACTGACTCCCTACCTACGCTGCCTGAACCCATAATCCCAGTGGTTAATAATCGACACGCTTCAGACGATGACAAGTTACAAAAGTTGAAAAAAAGAGTGGCAGCTAAGTTTGCAGATGGTGACGTGAGTGGAGCAGTTCGTGAGCTGTCATCTTCGGATGGACTGGCCCAACGAAATGAAGAGACTGTCAGAGCGTTGAGGTCTGAACACCCGCCTGCCCCGATAGACTTGATGATGCCAGAGCCTCCGGATAATTCTCTAATTGTGCCTATTGTTTCGGAGGAGGATGTCCGGAGGGCTGTTAATTCTTTTCGTCCTGGTTCTGCCGGAGGACCTGATGGCCTCAGGCCAGGTCATTTGAAGACGCTATTGTCCCATTCATCTGCAGAGGCTGGAGTACGTTTTTTGACCACTCTGACAGATTTTGTGAATGCGATATTGAGAGGAGAAGTTCCTGATTTTGCTTTGTCAACTTTCTATGGAGCCACATTATGCGCTTTAACCAAAAAGGATGGTGGCATCAGACCCATAGCAGTTGGTAATACCTTGCGTAGGTTGTCTGCCAAGGTTGGTGCGCGCCCCTTATCACACTCTCTTGGTAGTGAATTAAGACCGGTTCAGCTTGGGTTCTCTACGAAGGGTGGTTGTGAAGCTGCCGCACATTCTGCATGACGGTACTTGAATGACTGTAACTATAGGAGGGTGTTTCTCAAGGTGGATATGAAAAACGCTTTCAATTGTCTGAGGAGAGATACCTTCCTTACTGTTATTCGTAACCGTGTGCCTGAGCTATATAGACTCTTTTGTCAAGCTTATTCTTCGCCTTCAGCTTTGTTTTTTGGTGAAGAGGTGCTGAGGTCGGAGACAGGTATCCAACAGGGTGACCCTTTTGGACCGGCTATGTTTGCTCTTGGAATTGACGAGGTGGCTCGCAGGGTTGAGTCAGAGTTCAATGTATGGTATCTGGACGACGCAGCCCTGGGAGATACACCGGGAAGAGTTTTGGAGGACGTAAAAACCTTGATAGATGGGTTGAGTGCCATCGGACTTGAAGTTAATAGCGCCAAATGTGAGCAGACCATTCTCGATGATAATGCCCCTGGTGAAACAGAATTGTTATTCCGGGCAGTGCTTCCAAATGTCAGAGTGGTTCATAAGGACAATTGCTCCTTGTTGGGTGCGCCTTTAAGTGACTTGGGTATCCCCGAGGAGATTTTAAGGAAGAAAGAAGATCTGGATCTCATGGTCTCTCGATTGCGGGTGGTGGATAACCATCAAGCCTTCTTTTTGTTGAGAAATGTTTTCTCCATTCCGAAGCTACAATAAGCTGGCTTCTCCAGCTTACAAGCACGTAGTCGAACTTAGCTGCTTTGATGAATCACTTAGATCTGCCGTTGCCAGTGTGACCAATGTAGAGATGTCAGCTGATTCTTGGGTTCAGGCAACTTTACCGGTTGACCTTGGTGGACTGGGTTGTAGGAGAGCTGGAGATATTGCCTTGCCTGCTTTTGTGTCTTCAATGTATTCTGTGAGTGATTTTGTTGAAACTATTCTTTCTAATATTAATGTAGTCGATACCGGAGAGCTTACGGACGCAGTTGGGACATGGAGGCAGGGTTTACAGGCTGGTCTCCCGGTACCACTCCATGAGTCCAGTCAAAAAGAATGGGATACACCACGGGCTCATTCATTAATGGAGAGTCTGTTGGCTAGAGCTGATCAGGTGGCAAGGGCACGACTATTATCTGCATCTCTTAAAGAAACTGGAGTGTGGTTGAACGCGATTCCCATACCGTCATTGGGTACACAGCTCGATCCAGAGGTCCTGAGGGTAGCCATTGCTCTCAGAGTTGGTGCCAGAGTTTGTGAACTTCATTCTTGCCGCTGTGGTAGTGGGATGGATGTCAGAGGACTGCATGGCCTGTCTTGTAGGTACAGTTCTGGGCGTCACCCAAGACATGCAGCAATGAATGATGTGGTAAAACGGGCTTTGCAGATAGCAGGACTCCCTTCAGTACTTGAGCCTCCTGGGCTTGACAGAGGTGATGGTAAACGCCCAGATGGTATTACTGTGTTTCCTCACATGAATGGAAAGAGTCTGATTTGGGATTGCACGTGTGTCGACACATTTGCCGAGACACACCTCAATGATTCCAGAGTTGAGGCCGGATCAGCTGCCGGGGCTGCGGAGAACCGTAAACGTCAGAAATACTCCGCCCTTAGAGATGCATACATATTTGAGACAATTGCTATAGAGACCACAGGAGCGTACGGTAGAACGACCTCCTTAATCATGAAGTCCATAGGTAGACGCCTTGTTGAGACAACGAATGATCCAAGGGAGTCTGCCTGGTTCCAACAGCGAATGGCTCTTGCGGTCCAGAGAGGGAATGCCTTCAGCATCCTCTCAGCCGCGAAGGAGAGGTTTTAGAAGGTCGGGTCCACCCCTTCAGGGAACTCAACCCCTCACTCGTAGTTCCTGAAGGAATTTCCTCTTCTGTAAATATTTTATCCTTCTTGTTTTTGATGGAAAAATATTGTCTTTTTAAACAAAAACAAAAAAAAATTGAAGGCTTTAGGGAAAGATTTCAAAATGAAAGTACAAAATTTTCAAAATATTACTATAAAGATGAACATAGTTAGTAATTAGATAGATACGGAATGAAAATATTGTTCTCTACATCAATATTGTATTTGTTTGAGGTTTATTTGTTATGAAAAGTTTAGAAAAATAATTAAAATTGGTCTTGGTTTTCTTACTTAGAAGTAGAGGTCAAATTCACTGCCACGTTGCCAAGGTTCACCAATGTGCCATGAAGTTCGCAGCTGGAACACAGCAGCTGTGTAGATACACAGCAGCTCCAATACTAGTTGCTGGTTGAGATCAGTTGCGGCCAAAGGCTTCTCACGTGTGGTTTTAGGTACTTTTGTGATCAGAAAACTCAAAATTCCAACTTTGGAGTAGTATAAGTTTTACTTCAGTTTAAATCCAGTTGATTCAGTTTGAGCTGTTTCTCAAGTTAGAGATTTTTAATATAAAGAGTATTAGTTTGTGTTTCACGAAATAAAAGGAAATCTATGGTATTAAAAGTTATTTTATTTTTTATTAGAGATAATGTAGGTTTTCAAGAGGGTAATAAAAATTTCGAAATCGAAGGTTATTTGGTATTCCAGCTTTCGAATAGCAAGATGTCTATATGTTAGATTCCTACTTTTTATGTAGCTCTCTCCAATACTTTATTATTATTTATATTTTTTCAAATTTGATACAGAAACTTTGGGTTTCTATATCAACCTAGATATTGATGACAATATTATAAAAAATACTATCAGCAATAACAAGGTCCATATAAAATTCATATGTTTTGCATAAAATTTCAGAATTTATAGATATGTAAATCATAAATCCTTTTAAAATATATCACATTTTTTTAAATGTCAGATTGACTAATGAACGTGGCCGGTAAATTCCACCGCTGAACAATCTACCACAGAAAGTTCCAACATTTTGAAAATATAAACAGTCTATATAAATGAAAGAACTCTCATATTTATCTCAAATCTATTTTGAATTTGCATTTGAGAACTTACACAATTTCTGATGTCATCACACTTGAAATAACCTCAACAAATATACATTCACAGAGATCGAAATGAAAAAATAATTTACAGTCAAAATAATCAATTGCAGATCAATTCAGTTTTCGTATTTTAAAAACAATTCATAAAATTCTTACTACAAGATGATTACCATATTGCTCAGACTTTTGTTGATCCAAATGACGGTGAGTTATTGCAAATTTTCGAATTTTACAAAAAATTTCAGGTCAATCCTTTCGATAGTAACTCATTACTTTCATTTTTCAGATCCAGTTTGATTTGGCCGCTGATTTAGAGGGACGGACATCTCATTACGTAAGAAATACTTACTGCAGTTCATTTTATTTTAGAATAACGCTAATGTCACCTCTTAATCATACTGGATGTGCACTTAGGAAAATTGGATATATTGATTTGCTCATATGCTCTGTAATTATACATGATGAATTTTATATTATTATTTGCTCAGGTGAACTTGTTAGATTCGTCTGCAAGCGATGACTCCGCCTTACGTATAACCTGTCCAGTGTATACCATACGACCAGCCGGTAAAACAGCGAAGTTTACTAAATACACAGCTTCAGCAGCTCAGCACGGTGCTGTTAACGATTGGGAAGATAGAACAAATGCTCTAACTTTTAAAGATTGCGCAAGTCAAGCAGCCACAGACGGTATGTGATATATGCATTTTATATAATTTAAACGGTTTCTATAATATATATAGACTCAAATTTTGGCTAAAATTTACCTTCAATAATCTTAATAGATGCCAAGATGTTCATCTTTGATGATGGAGCTTGTACTATTTCAAACACTCTTTTCACTCGTTTGCCTGAAACTTGCGGGGACGATAATGTTACAGTAGTCTACATGGTTGACCCTCCTGGTAAGCAAACTAAGACTGATTAGATTGTGCATCACAATGATTTTCTCTTTTTTATTTGACATATAATTTAGATTATCAATATTTTATAATAATGTTAAAGAGAGTTCAAACTGTTTATCACTTACAGTCAGTATCAGAAGCTTGATCTTTTTATTGTAATTTCACAAACTCTTGTTAATTCAAAACTATACAGTTTGACATAACATATGTATTTGAATGTGGATGTGGTGGAGGTGTTTAAAAAAATACCAACCTATGAATTAATTGTCTCTTTCCACTAGTATACCATTGAAAATAAAGTCAATTTTTAAATTTTCCAATTAAAATTTCAAGTGACGATGGGGTTTTGAAGAAATATGTATAGATATATTAAATTATATTAATTAAAATTGATCAAGCCCACATATGTGGAAATTATCAAAAAGAAATATTGTATAAATGATAAACTTTTTCCCATTGATTTACAACCCATTGTAAATCTTAATTATAAGATGTCAAACTTTTGCAGAAAATGGCTGTGTTGATGGATACATCTGGATAGAAGATGGCGAAGATACAAATGGTCTTTATTGTGACTTTTCTAGTATATACCTCACCTGCAGAAATGGAAAAATCTACGGATGTGAGTAAATGAAGTAGAATTATTTGACAATTTAATGTCCAATAGTTCCGATAGTGCCCTGTCTTTTTTATTAGTAATCATATAAGTATAGGATTATATCCTTAAGAGTAGAATTAGGAATATATTAAGAAAATAATACAAAAATTACCAAATACAGCTGATAATGTAATGGGAAATTTCTTATAATAAAAAAATATGAGAAATTTTTTATAGTCTCGAAAACTGAAAAAAAAATCAAACATTATAATAGTTAATTTGTGTGTTCTTTTAGTAAAAATAAACTATGAATTCAAGGGTTAAATCAATAGATGAAATTTTTTCTAAATGGTAGGTACTAAGTATCATTGAAAAATAAATATTGATATTCAATCTTTTCTTAAAGTATCAAACAAAATTTTAGGATATTTAAAAGAAAATCAAGGAGATAAAATTTTCCGTTTAAAGATTTATTTGAATTAATCCATTAAAATTATATTTACTAATGATAAATAATGAGTGAGCAGTAATATTTTCAAATATTAAATTGGATTACAAACAATTCAAATCAGAAATCCATATATCTCACAAAACAATCATTCAACCGATGGAACTGAAATATCGATGACTTTTTTTACTGGGTACCATTGAAGAATTTATTTATCAATATTTAACTATCGATTGATGGCCAATGATACGAATGAGTTCTTACCAAATATAACTTTTGCATTTCAAATATTAATGCTAGTCTATAGATGAATTACCTAATAGATTGTCTATTTTATAAATTGAAATCTTATTTATGTGATATTATATGATAAATTAAAAGTTAGATGGAAAATAAAAACAGTGATGTTTAAATGAGAAGTTCTCTCGCCACTATTTGTGTAACATTTTGCCATAGCTGCAGAAAAGCTACTGCCTTATACGATATACATTATATGTTATTAAGTTATTCGTAGTGAAAAGAAATTATTAAATTGCTATATTGAATCGCTTGTCAAATCTACATAGCATATTATGATTATACCATAAAAAATAGATTTTAATATTTTATGGTTTGATGCTTCATCATCAACTTGTTCTGTGTTATGTATATTACACATACCAGTAATGTGTAGGGTGTATAAGGTATCGGTCAGTTAATCAGAAAAAGCCATACCGTAAAAGAATAGATTTAAATATTTTATGATTTGGTTTCTCTGTGATACAGCACATACAAATTATGTGCTGTATATATAACTGTAATACACATGCCAGTTCTATGTCGGATCTGACTCAGGTGTACCTATCAGACAAGTGTACGGTTGTTCTAACAACACTTGTTCACTCCATTCCATGCTAAAATCAATAGTAGATAAAATGGAGGGACTGCTGTTCTATTTTTTGAGAATAGCTTTAAAATCACAGTTTGTCTCAGAGAATCAGGAGAGCAGTTATTTGTATTTAGCGATAACTCTCTCTCTCTCTCTCTCTGGACAAGATAGTCTTATTATTGTCGTCAAAAATTAAACAACAATTTAGCTTTAATTTATAAAACTCGTAGAAAGAAATTATTAAAACGTCAATAGTATCTAGTGAACTACAATATATATGAAAATCTAAAGATATACCACAAATGAATAAAACATATTTCATGTATTAGTCTATTAGAGAATATTATGTACATCTGGTCATAAAAGACATGGCATTTTCTGGTTAACTCACCGATGGTATACATATACCATTATACATACTATACATCGCTGGTATGTGTATTGTGGTATACATATAACACAGAGCAGCTTGTTGATGAAAAGCAACACGTACACTATGTGTGATAATTGGAGTTGTGACAATATGCGTTTAAATATCATAGACGAAACGAAATGAAATGGTATCGAATACTGTATACCGCTGGTTCAGAACGATTAAATTGTCTTTAATTCAATACTTCTATAATATTTTTCTATAATATTTTAAACGCATATTGTCACAAACCTAATGATAATCATAATATTCTATAAAGTTTTGATGAATATGTTTCATTATAGCAATATAATAATTAAGTATTTTCCTTTGAATAACTTATTTAAAATTGTAACATACATCTTATTAGGCAGTATTTTTTCTGCATGAAGGAGACATTTTCTTTTAGCTATTTTCTTTTCTGACCTCACTTTCAAAGTTTATTGTACTTACACTCCATGTACCTCTTTATTTATTTAAATCACACTGAAGAAATTGACCATTTCAATTCGTAATAATGTCATCTATTAGGTAGTTCATCATCTATTGACTAGTTTTGAACTGAAAATACACCAACCATATTTTTTCTCTCTGAAAATCAATATATCTTCAAATTCATATGATTATACTGAAAACCGTTTATATTTTAAAGAAGAAGTTTATATTTTCAAATAACTCTTATTCTTCAAAATATAAACAGTTTTTAGTATTTTCATATGAATTTGAAGATATATTGATATTTAGAGAAAAAAGTTAAGGCCTTCGTAGCCTTGACCATCTTTCGTTAGTCAAATATCTATCATCATCATATTATAATTCTACTTGTTCCTTCCTTAGTGAGTCCGTACGTAAGTCCGTAATTAGATATATACAAATTCAGTTCAGTATGTATGATACCACAAACTAAACACATTATTTCTTTTTCAATTAATTGTTCCTCTTATTTTCAATGTGTGCTTCAATTTGATTATATTTAGTAAAAGGTGAGGAAATTGAAGGTGGGGGAAATGAAGGTGGGGGAAATGAAGGTGGGGGAAATGAAGGTGGGGGGAATGAAGGTGGTGTAAGTGTAGTTAAATTAAATACAGAGGATATTATTTTAAGAAGCATGTTACTAAACACATTTGCTGCGTTTTATATGCTCTCTGTACAAATCAGAGTTATTTTATAATCAGTTCTATCAAAATAGTTTTGTTGATTTTCATCCTGTGAAATTTCCACGGGTCTTGCTAGTACTAATAATTTCCTTAGTGTGTTTATTTATTTATTTATTTGGTGTCCACTTCTACATGACGGGTATTAAACATAAAGAATGTAACTAAGATACGCACGGGAATATATTGACTTGATATTTAAATTCAACTGTTTTTTATTCAATTTTTTAAATGCTTTCATCTATGAAAAAAGTATCAGTTTATGCAGGAAAATCAATTTTATTTTAATTAGTACAGTACCTGTTGTTCATTCATTGAGTGTTCAATTAATATAATGGGTTTAAGATTATATTCAAATGCACACATATGTATACATAATAATATATTCAATTCATCAAAAATTATATTTTTTACTCTTTAAAATCAAACTTTTATATTTCCAATTAATAATTTTCGTGTGACCCCCGTATCAATGATACTATAACAAATTATTAGTTTTCCTTTTCTATTACTTTTTCTTTGATTTTTCTCTTATTTACACCAACTTTATGAGGCGATGTTGTTAGAATGACTGTTTAACCCATTTTGTGACACACGGACAGACGGACGCAGCTCTTATTATGGTATAGATTTACTAAGAATAACTTAACAACGGGAGATGAATTACTATTGGAGACCCGTTATTTTTAACGGGCAAATACACTAGTTGATATATAAATTCTGAAATGATGTTCACTGAAAACGTCTCATTATTATTTTAATTCCGCTTTGTAAATATTTCTTATTATACCTAGATGGATTTCTGATACAAATTATTTGTAAACCGAATTAATATTTATCAACAAAATAAATTACTGCTAATTAATTATTTATCACTTAGATATAAAACAAATAACTTAACTCTAATAATTTTTACACTGAAATTGTAATTATTTGAAATGTTTTATTTGAATGTCCAAATATGATGTTTGAAACTTGAGGAAGATAATTGAGTAGTGCTCATATATTTTCTTGATCCTATTCCAAGCTGTCGGTGGCCAGTCAATTGATTCTCGGTCAATTGATCCCCGGCCATTAGATCCCCATACCATTTGATTCCCAGTCACATTCTTTGTTTGCTCATATATTCAGAATACAATAATTACGATTTTTAATTCTATGTATATAAAAATATCGAAATAAAATTTTATAAAAATTACTATTTACTATTAAAATGATAAATAAAACTTGTGAAACAATTTTTATATATAATGAAAATATAAACAGAATTCAAACAGCTAGAACTTATTATCGCAACAAATAAATCATTTTTATTTACAAATAATTTACATTTACAACTAGTCAGAAACCATATTATAGGTGATAGGAAATATTAACCAACTCTTGCAAGCTAAAGTTAAGCTATTTTATCCGTAAATATTACAAACATTACGATCATTTAGGTGGGACAGATTTAAAATCATTTTATGGTAAATAGTTATTTTACCAATAAATTATTTTTGGTCTGTCCCACCTGCATGATGATAATAATTGTAATAGTTACGGCAAAGAAACTTAACTGAAAACTACCGAAAAAATTGTCAAAAGTTACTCCTCAATTAGCTCATATACCAAGAGAAATAATTAAGAGACAAGCTCCTGATTTATTAGATTAGTCATATGTGCTAGTTATAATAAGTGTACAGTATATCTGTGCATTTGATTTTATCATTGAATATTTTTGTTGCCAGAATGTAAATTTGAAAGCATAATTGACATACATTTGAATGAAAATATATTTAATTTCTTTTTAGCTGTGTTTACTCTTATTACTTATAGTTTCTTTAAAAAACTTCATCGACTGTAAGGTGCATATTTGCATAAATGAATAGTAGGTGTACAAACGGGAAATATGATTGGGAATCAAATAACCGGGAATCATTTGACCGGGAATCTTTTGACCGGGAATCAAATGACCGGGGATCTTTTGACCGGGAATCAAATGACCGGGGATCTTTTGACCGGGAATCAAATGACCGGAAATCTTTTGACTGGGGATCAACTGATCTAGACCCCAAGCTGTCCTAGATTATCAAAATATTCGCAACAGCAGAAGATATATATTTACATTTTGAATAACCACAAATTAATTTTTACTGTCCATGGCACAAAAATATTCTATAATTTTTATAGGAAATATCATTCTCAAGCGATTTGCATTTTCCTTATTAAATTTTAGTTTTTTTTTAACCCACCAAACGCTTGGGTGAAGGAATAACGTAAGACTTTTTCACACTATTCCTTATACAGTATCATCTACGACTTTACACCTACTGTCTGTAATAAAACTAACTAAGGTAAATGACGAATTATCGGTCAGTTTCACATCTTCGGTCATATAAGAGAAAACGACATTATAATTGTTATTTTAATAATATTTTAGTTGGTATCCATGATACCTACAGGTATCATGGATACCAATTAAATTAACAATTATAATATCGTTTTTTCTTATATGACCGAAGATGTGAAATTGACCAATAATTCGTCATTTACCCTAATTAAGATATCGTCTTATCCCATTTCAGATGATCCTGATGGCTCAGTGTATTTCAGAACCGAAGAAGGGTGCTTCTCGATCCATGACGTCACTTCTGCTCAGTACAGCTTTTATGAATCAGAGTGTAGCTCGCTCTTCAAACCGAGGGGGACCTGCAAACCAGATGATGAAGCAAGCAGACCCGCATTCCTTCAAAATATCAGAGGTTAGGAAATATTTTTCATGAATTCACAAAGCATCTAAATTGTATTTACTGTGACTATTCTGTATACTGATATCAGTATATCATTAACCCTCTCTCTACAGTTGTGGTAATATGTCCCAAATATGCATGGGATCAACTGTCCAAATAGTGTTTTCCAGTGGATCAGTTTATCCCCACTGGTACTCTCCAATAGCCTGTATTTTCATGCTATTTATTCAGTTTCATAGAAAAGGTTCAATATATATATATTTCTCACTTACATGCAACTTAATTATTACAACACATGATAATTATTATATATATATTTTTTTGCATATGTTACAATAAAATTGAAAAAATCACTATCTGATCTCAAAGAAATTCTCCATTCAATACCATAGGGATATGTGGAGGAATAATTCATAAGCCAAATGATTCTTTTAAGGGAAATTACACAATAACAAGTTACAGAAAGATGCTCAGTTTTCAATCAATTGGAAGTGGCTAAGTAGAATCATTTCAGTTATCATGTCATTCAAATTATATAACTCGGTCCACTGAAAATAACCTTTCTAGAGCCACTTCCTATCAAAACTGAATATATTTTTGTAACCTACCATCATACATATAGCGGGTCTAGGATGATTTTCCGAAAACGAATTTGCCGAAACCAAGCTTACCGAAACTAATTTGCCGCACTGGATTCTCCGTATACATTTTTGCCGAATCCCAAATTTCGAAATACTGATTAGGCGAAGGACAAATTAACCTAAAGACGAATTAGTCAAAAATCGAATTTAATTTAAATAAAAAGTACTCCTGTGAAACTTTTTGGTTTTTAACACTATTTTTGATGTTTCCAAAAAAGAGAACACATTTCTCATATGATAAATAAATAAATGAGTAAATGATGAATCTTTATTACACCAACATAATATACATAAAGATTCGCAGTAAACAATATAAACAATAGTTTCTATAATGTATATATATGGTTGCGTGCGTCTGTTAACCTCAGCGGCTTTCGGGCAAAATACTAAGTTTACCAATATGCTTATTGAAATATGATATCAGTCTGGAAGTGGCCATTTTGCAAGAAAAAACACTGTACCAATACCCCATTGACTTGTGTTGCTTGGATAGGTAGTAGATAGGATTGTTAGTAAGGTAAGGATTGTTAGTAAGGTAAGGATTGTTAGTTAGGTAAGGATTGTTAGTAAGGTAAGGATTGTTAGTAAGGTAAGGATTGTTAGTAAGGTAAGGATTGGTAGTAAGGTAAGGATTGTTAGTAAGGTAAGGATTGTTAGTAAGGTAAGGATTGTTAGTAAGGTAAGGATTGGTAGTAAGGTAAGGATTGTTAGTAAGGTAAGGATTGGTAGTAAGGTAAGGATTGGTAGTAAGGTAAGGATTTGTACTAAACTAAAGGATTGGTACGAAGAGGTAGAATAAAGAATCATTTAGTGATTATGATTTGCCATACAGCAAATCCTCACTTCGGCAAATCTGTTTTCGGCAAATTCGTATTTTGAGTATCCGGTTCGGCAAATTAGGGTTCGGCCAATTAGTTTTCAGTTAATTTGGTTTCTGTGAATTCGTTTTCGGCAAATCAGCCAGATACCACATATTATAGTGTGTTATGCTATTGTGTATTTACAATATTTTATGAAAATAAATGAGAACTCATATGCCGCTCTCTTTATATATATAATTAAATAGCTACATATCCTTTATTGTAATAAAAGTTTCTTCATTAATTCCATCATTAGCTTCATTTATTGCATCAAAATACATTATTCGAACACAGACAATGTTGAACAAAAATAAACAGTGAAAAGAAGCACAAGGAATGATTTCCTTGTGTATTAACTTTCTTATTGCAATCGTGTAGACTAAACCGTCATATTGAATACAGTTCTGTCATTATCTCTGATTATAGTATAGCAAAACGTCAAAATCTAGTTTTTGAATTTCTTCCACAGATATGGCGGTGAATGCAGATCCCAGAGCCGCTGTCACGGAATTTATGGTTGGCTGCAGTTACAATGCAGGAGACAGTTCTTTTTCGTGGCTTGGTGATGTTGTTCAACCTACTACAGTAGCTGGAGAGTGGAAGAATGGTTTCCCAACCAATCCTACATCATCAGAGTATGTTTATATGACCCCAGAAGGACTGATGAATGGAGTAGCCTCAGGTGTTTCACAGCACGTTTGCTGTTACAAAGCAAACTAATACGGAGCAATAGGTACTTCAGAGAGAAATTTTGGCCACTTACATTCAATATCTGGAATGGTGATTAGAATCAGATAATGAGGGGAAATATAAATTTTGCTATTCTAGTGAAAGTAGCTGTTGATCTTTATGACTTATAAATCTGTCTTCTACTTTTAGTCTGGACTACTTTTAATCTGGACAACTTTTAATCAGGATTATTTTGAATTTTTGCAACGTTAATTTTACAACTTTTAATCTTTAAACTTAATCTGGAGTACTGTTTGGTCCAAGTTTGAGGAAATATAGAATAGAAATATAACATCAAATAAATATAACATCAAACAATTATAACATCAAACAAATATAACATCAAACAAATATAACATCAAACAAATATAACATCAAACAAATATAACATCAAATAAATATAATATCAAATAAATATAACATCAAATAAATACAACATCAAATAAATATAACATCAAATAAATACAACATCAAATAAATATAACATCAAATAAATATAACATCAAATAAATATAACATCAAATAAATATATAACATCAAATAAATATATAACATCAAATAAATATATAACATCAAATAAATATATAACATCAAATAAATATATAACATCAAATAAATATATAACACCAAATAAATATATAACACCAAACAAATATATAACACCAAACAAATATATAACACCAAACAAATATATAACACCAAACAAATATATAACACCAAACAAATATATAACATCAAATGAATATATAACATCAAATGAATTTATAACATCAAATGAATATATAACATCAAATGAATATATAACATCAAATGAATATATAACATCAAATGAATATATAACATCAAATGAATATATAACATCAAATGAATATATAACACAGGGGTGGGCACACATTGTGTTTTTCAGTGCCGAAAGATGGAATCTCAGTGCCAATTTTCTTTTCGTTTTCTAAATTGCTGGGATACTGAGTAATTATATAATGAGGTGGTATATTCAATTGAAGTACGAACATGTACAACGGTACATATTTTGAGCATAAATATTGGTAGTAGATTTATCATTTGCATTAAAAAGAATTAATATATGATATATATAAAAAAAAATTTCATCTGAAAATATCACAATAAAAACAAAAATAAGCTATCTTGCATAAGTAATAATAAGTGACACATAAATTCACAGGATAAATTACTTACCTAACTTATTAAAAATGGGAATTAAAAATGATTGCATAAATATTTACCACATTGTTTGCATATCCCAAGATAAGCTTATGAAAGATGTAAATTTAACTGATCTAGATAAAAAGAGATAGAGGTAAATAAATTAAATACCGGCACTATTGTAACAATAAACAGAAAAATCCTTATTAAGGGATAAAATTTACTATCAAAGTATCAAGGTCATTCATTACAAATATACTGTTCTTCAATTAGTTGACCATGCACTTCTATGATTATATTATCCTATTAATTTATAGAGCAGTCAGGGCTAAAAATTCTTAATTTTCTTTGGAAGAAAATAAAGCACCATTTCCCGGGTGGGCAGTGGTGCCGTTTTGAGTGCCAAAATAGCACCGAGTGCTGCATTTGCCCACCCCTGATATAACATCAAATAAATATATAACATCAAATAAATATATAACATCAAATAAATATATAACATCAAATAAATATATAACATCAAATAAATATATAACATCAAATAAATATATAACATCAAATAAATATATAACATCAAATAAATATATAACATCAAATAAATATATAACATCAAATAAATATATAACATCAAATAAATATATAACATCAAATAAATATAACATCAAATAAATATAACATCAAATAAATATAACATCAAATAAATATAACATCAAATAAATATAACATCAAATAAATATAATATCAAATAAATATAACATCAAATGAATATATAACATCAAATGAATATAACATCAAATGAATATATAACATCAAATAAATATAACAACACTTACAAGAGATGACGTCACTAAAACACTTACAAGAGATGACGTCACTAAAACACTTACAAGAGATGACGTCACTAAAACACTTACAAGAGATGACGTCACTAAAACACTTACAAGAGATGACGTCCCTAAAACACTTACAAGAGATGACGTCACTAAAACACTTACAAGAGATGACGTCACTAAAACACTTCAAGAGATGACGTCACTAAAACACTTACAAGAGATGACGTCACTAAAACACTTACAAGAGATGACGTCCCTAATACACTTACAAGAGATGACGTCACTAAAACACTTACAAGAGATGACGTCACTAAAACACTTACAAGAGATGACGTCACTAAAACACTTCAAGAGATGACGTCACTAAAACACTTACAAGAGATGACGTCACTAAAACACTTACAAGAGATGACGTCCCTAATACACTTACAAGAGATGACGTCCCTAATACACTTACAAGAGATGACGTCCCTAATACACTTACAAGAGATGACGTCCCTAATACACTTACAAGAGATGACGTCACTAAAACACTTACAAGAGATGACGTCACTAAAACACTTACAAGAGATGACGTCACTAAAACACTTCTTTCGATTCATTATTATTCAAACAGACTGACGTAAGAATTATTTAATGAAATAAATCAATTGTTACGATGCCATTAAATTATTATTTCAAAATATGAGTTACAATATTGTCTTTACATATTTTAGAGATTTCTCCAGATATATTTTGTTAAGTTATCAAATAACTTTGTAGTCACTATATTTATTTGCTGCACGAAATTTAAACTTATTCTAATTCTTGGTAAAAGGATCCAATTGAATTTTCTTTATTTGAATCATAGTGTATGTAGAATATCTTCCTTTTTGCGATTTGGTAGCGTTTCTTAAAGTTAAATCATTAGATACCAATGAAATATTTATTGAATATTCAATTCATTAAATATTCTATTCAATTTAAATGTTTTTATTCAAACAATAAATTACCTAAATTTTTTGTCGTGGAGTTTTGTGTTTTTTGTCACTTTTGTGTTAATGTTTTGGGTAATTTGCACACAATTAAATTAGAGAAACTATAAAATGACGTGATTTGATATATTGTGACGTGTTTTTATATGTTGTATCGTAGTTGAACGTGTTATAACGTGTTCCAATCTGTTGTAACGTATTTCAACGTGTTATCACGTGTTACAACGTGTTAGGACGTGTTTCAATATGTGCTAACGGTTTTCAATATTTTCTAACTGTATTCACCCTTTGAAAATCTTTTGATTCAGACCTCCGAGATGATAGTACCATTTTGTTTTCAATTATTTAACTAATAACTTACTAATATACATAACAAGGTGTATAAGACTTTATGTTCGACCTTTTGATAAATAGTAAATCAATTGATATTTTTTAGAGGTTTGGAAGTTGTTAGTTACCACTTTTGTTTTTTTTATTTCGCACTAAGAGTTTAAAAAAAATATATTTTTCATAAAAGTAACTAACTATATTTTATCTCTAATTAACTTTTCTTATATCCTACAACCTAAATTAATTTTATTTTTTGTTCATTTGGTGGATTTTTTTCTTTTATATCATTTCAGTTGTTGAATAGAATGAAACATAGAAAGTATTAATTGAAAATATATATAAATATATAAACTTTGTGAGTTTGAGTTGAGTTTGTTTCATTTTCCTTAAATTTCAAAACCAACTGAAAGGTGACAGCTCCTCTTGAATAAGAATGACCGTTATGAAATAACAAATTAAAATTAGTTAGTCAATAAGTACATATTAATAAATAGGTACTGAAAAAAGGAGTTAATTTAAATAATCTATAATATAATTGGAAAACAACATTGAACAAAAGCCCCTGGGGAACACAAAACAGAGGATTGAAAAACTTTTTTTCGTAATTTGTGTTTAGATTTTGATATTTACATTGGCTCCTTAATTGCTGTTAAAATATCCCTCAAATGGTTCTCAAAAACAATTATAAATATGAAATAAAGTCCTTCTTTCCAAAAAAATCATTGGCAGACTAATATGATCAAATTCTAAGTATATAATATGATATTACAAATTACAATTTTGAATTAATATTAATTTTGTATAATTTTAATACTATGTAAAATTTATAACAAATTAACTTGATTTTTATTCCTTCAATATTTTCTCTATCTTTGGATATCATATTCCATTGGTACTCCTTCAATATTCCCTCTATCTTTAGATGTCTTATTCCATTGGTATTCCTTCAATATTCCCTCTACCTTTAGATGTCTTATTCCATTGGTATTCCTTCAATATTCCCTCTACCTTTAGATGTCTTATTCCATTGGTATTCCTTCAATATTCCATCTACCTTTTGATGTTTTATTCCATTGGTATTCCTTCAATATTCCATTGATCTTCATTTCCCTGTGTCCTAAGATGATGCCTTGCAATTTATTATACGTTAATATGTTGCTGTTTTATTACGTGAAATTAGAAATTTATGAATATCGAAATGCACGAACACAATAAAAAATTATGACCTGTATATTCTTTTCATTTTTTCCATTTTTAAATTAATATCATTTAATTTACCGTAATATTTATGATAATAATAACATTAACTTTATTGAAATCATTAAGCATGTCCATGGGAATATATTATAATAAAAGAATCAAGCCCATATTAGACCACATTTGATCTCTTGGGCAACTAAAAAAAAAAAAAAAAAAAAACACAATATTTACTTGTTAACCTACAGAAAAATATTAAAAAATACAAAGGACTACTTACTGAAATATTATATCAATATGATATAATCTATTTCATAGTTTGTTTGTAGTCATATTGTTAATCACCACGAATGGATAGTTATTGCTATTAATCATTGAACAGTAATGTAAAATCTGAAGAGCTAACTAACGAAAGCTAGTTTGAATTTCTTCTTCAGTCTCCCTTTAAAGAGTATGGCGAAAATTTTCTTTGATAAATTGTACAATAACAGGGGCCACTGCTGTATTTTAATAGGTCTTGCAACTCAATTACAAACGAATGAAAGTAAACTTTTAAGAAACTCTGAAAACAATAAAATGTTTAACAAAAAGTATAAATTGGAGTAAGTAAAAATAACGAACAAGAGTCCGTTATCACCACTAGGTTAAATTCTGGTCCGTTATCTTTACTAGCTACATTTCTGGTCCGTTAACTATAGGCTACTTGGTAAAATTATCCTTATTTGACCAATAATTGGAATTAAAATATAATTTTGGAATCCTAGATACCACATTAAGGATTCTTATACCACTCGTTCTTCACTATTTGAAAATGGATCACGTTTTTTCATCAATTCATTCAATTATTAAAGTATGCATAATTAATGTATAGTCATTAATATTGGTGGTGATGGATTTTAGAAAAGGTAGGAGAAGCTATGCAATATTGTATCCTGAAGTCCCTATAGCCGAAAGAATAGGTCGCAGTGGTGCCCCAATTTTGTGTATTTTCGGTAGTCCATAAAGTACTCCTGGTTCAGATCCTGACAGTGCAGATCATTATATTGTTCATTATTTTTTTCTTTTTATTCTTTAATTTAGTAGCTAGCCTGTTAATTTTATCTTCTTTGTTTGATTATTTCTTCTAACCAATCCTCTTGTACATTCCTAAATTTTGATCTATCTTCTAAAATAGTATTCATTTTCTGGTTGTAATCAGTTTTGTTCAAAATTACAATAACATTCCCTTTATCAGGTTTTAAAATGATAATATTGTTATCCCGTCTCAAATTTTGTAGAGTTACATAGAATTTATTCTGTAGATAATTAAGATATGGTTTGTAGCCGTAGAAATATTTGAAAGCAATTGATTTTAATCCACTCCTAATAATGTTAAGTCCGTCACCAGTTGAGTCGAAAATGGGTAAATTCTTTAATTTATAACTAAGCTTTTCAAAGGACAGAAACCATTTATAGTAATTAATTTTCTTAGGTGGAAAAGCAAATTTCAGCCCATGACATGTGGCAATCAATAATTTCATCTGTAGTTAAAATTTGGTCGGAATGGTTGAAAACAAGTTTGACGGGATTCAGTCGGTTGACTTTATGAAGTAATCCAAGGTTGAACAGTTTTTTGTAATGGGTCTCCTTAGCTTTCTTTAGTTTCTTTTCGCAGTTGCTATTTATAAGACTGATGAAGTGATTGAAGTCAAGCCATGATGTTGATTGACGTAACAAATCGAAACTATTATTCCTATTATCATTAAGTCTATCCTTTGAAGATAATTTCGAATCTATTTCTTTATCCAGAAGTAGCTGCTGAAAATTTTCATACTGCTCGGTGTTACGAATGTCCTCCCTGTATAACTTAAAGTGTAGAATTTTTGGAGTTAACCTATTTTCTTTGCAAGTTTCCAAAAAGTCGATATCAATATTGTTTTTCTTGAATTTCCATTCATCTTTTTCTAAGTTCCGAAATAGTTTTAAAGTTTCGCGTCCATATCTTGATATTATAATTTGTGCTATGGGCCTCCTTCTGGGAAATCTTAATAAATTTATAAACTGAAGAGCAAGTGAAACCACGTAAAAAGTAATCATCCTTCTATTTTTCTTAAGAGCTTTCGAATAATAATATATTCATCATCAGTATCCTAATTTTGACTAATCAAAACATATTATATAGAACAAAGAAGTATAATAGATACCAAAATTAATAAAGTCGCCTAAAAAGTTAACAAATAATTAAAGAAAAAGGAAATAATAGAAAAATAATAATTTATTAACCCAAAATGATTAAATTAAAAGAATTCACTTGTTCATTGAGCGATGGAGACTGTTTATGAATGTATTTGGATTCCAATATACGAATATCACACTGCTTTGTAAATTGCCAAATTTTGAAATTATCTTCCTTAATTGGGTAATTCGAATTGAAAGAATGGTTACGAATTGAAATGAAAGATGGAGAGCTATAGGGGTTATTAGTTCTAAAAGATGTTCCTTTTGTTGAGAAATTCTCACCTTTAACTGCATCATGGTCTCACCAATGTAAGTGGACTGGCACTGTCTACACGAGTCTTTATAAATGAGACCAGATGACAGTAAAGGTGGGATTTTATCTTTATAAGGGAAAAATGAACCAATTGTGATTGCATTTTTGAAAACAAAATTTAATTTAACTTGAGGATAAAATTTGTTGAGTAATGAATTAAGTTCTTTTTTACATTTAATGCTTGAATCACCCAAATAAGGAAGGGATACGAAAATATCAAATTTAAGAACTGTTAATTTACGCTTAAGTGGAGTATGAATTGAATTTAAATATTTAGAGACAAATTTATCAAATAAGTATTAGGGATAACGATTACTAGAGAAAAATTTACGCAAGTTTGATAGTTCGATATCAAAATCTATATAATTCGAGCAAATCGCATACGCTCTATGAACAAGACAAGTAATTAAATTAACTTTATATAATGTCGGTAGTATCAAATTTTCAAATTTTAGTTTCATATTTCGATTTTTAATAGATTAATTAATAATAATAAACAAAAAGATAGATAGCTGAAATAGAAAGACGGTATCCAACATACAACCATTGGTCATAAAATTCATTGTCAGGTCGAGGTTTTTCCACCTTTCTCCTGATGATGAATAGAAATCTTTCTATTCGAAAGCTTGAAACCTGATAAAACCTTCAACGTTGAGTTTAAATAACCTCATAATAATATGGATTTCCCGTTGAGTTTGAATCTTTTCCATCAAATTTTTACTACGCTAAATTAAATAAAAACAGAATATTAATTTACAAAAAGAAAAAAATGTTTGGATTGAAATATATATAATTATTCAAATAAATGAAACGGGAAAGATTAGTAGTAGTGAATGAATAAGCAAAAAATGAACATATAATAATTGAAGGGGTAACTGGCCTGTTTTGGAAAAGGCCAGTAACCGCTACAAATTAATTGAAATCACATAAAATAAATGAATTTTCTTAACAAATTTAAATTTCATAGCTTTAATATGTTAAGAAGAATAGTTCACTGAAAAAAATTCTTGATTTTCAATATCATATTTACTCTAAGATTCTAATAAAGAATTTCCTTAGGATAAGCCAGACAAGCTGAAGATGCATTTTTTATTATCCTTTGCCAGATAGCAGGAGAATTACTGCACATTATCTGTTGTTGTTTTCTTGGTAGATACAGACTGAAGTTATGACTTGGATGAAATGAAGGATTGTAGCGTACTAAAATGGATACATTAACTAGATGTCTAGTTGCGAAGTAAGTCAAGAGTTTAGTAGCAAAGTTAGTCAAGAGTCTAGATACAAAGTAAGTCAAGAGTCTAGTTACAAAGTAAGTCAAGAGTGGGCAATTACTTATGGGTAATGACGTACTACTTAATGGGTCTTGACGTAATCCTTAAAGTGTTTTGGCATATTACTTATGGGACATGACGTATTACTTATGGGCTATGACATATTACTTATGAACTATAACGTACATATAATTTATGGGCAGTGACGTACTAATTACGGTCTATGACGTATTACTTATAGGATAATATGAAGTTTATTTACGGGCTATGATGCATTGCTTATACTGTTTATTGCCGAGGATATTGTTGCAGCAATAGCCATCATTAAAATAAGGAGGCTTTGAGGAAAATTGTAACTTGTGGGTCTAGTAAATCATTCTTCAATCGTCTCCCCCTAGTTACAGCTTGATGACAATAGTGGATATAATTAGTATGTAGTTAACTACTGAGTGACTTTTTTTCAATATTGTTTTCGTTCATGTTAATATGTTATAGAAAGTTTGTAAAAACAATTAACAATGGGCCTGTGTTTCTAGTTAGAAGAAGAGTTCAGTTTCAATGCCATGCTAGCTTTGTTCACTCAATGATGTTCACAGCTGCTTTACCACAGCTGTTTCACCACAGCTAATGTTCACAGCTGTTTTACCACAGCTGATATTCACATCTGTTTCACCACAGCTGATCACTTATTATTTTTCCACCGTATCCAATCTGCTAATTCAGACCAGTTGTGAGCAGAGGTTACTACCATGAGGTTCTATGTGCTCTTGTGATCAGGAAACTCAAAATATCAAACAATCTGAAATGATCTGACGGGTATTATAACTTTTACTTTAGTTTAAGTCATTAGCCGTTTCTCATGCTCCTTATTCACACGAAGTAAAATGAATTTTACTGGTTGCTAAACGTTTAATTCATCTTTTGTATTAAAGAGTATATAATATTTTCGTGACAGAATTAGAATTTTTAGCTCTCATGCTTTCGAGTAGAAATTTATCTATTCATCATTAGGAACATTTGTGAAAACATTTCGTGTAAACAGTGAATTTTATAATTAACTGCCGTATGTTGGATACATACCTTCTATATTAGTATTTTGTCCTGTACTATATCATATAACTATATCTTTCCCTTATAAATTGTTCCCTTAATATATAATGGACCAGAAACGGACCAAGTAAAGTTAACGGACCAAAAATAAAGCTAGTAAAGAAAACGGACCAGAAATTAAGCTAGTAAAGTTAACGGACAAGAAAACTTTATCTTAGTTTTATTAAATATTTGCTTTAGTATTTTATAAATATACAACATTATAAATGATATAATTAATGATTATACATTAATTTTGCATATCTTCTTAATTGAAAGAATCGATGAAAAAAACGTCATTCATTTTGAAATTGTGAAGAACAATTAATTAAAAGATGGAAAAAAACGTTTTCTTAAATCCTTTAATGTGGTATCTATGATTCCACAATTATATTTTTATTCCAATTATTGGTTAAATATTAATAATTTAACCAAGTAAAGTTAACGGACCAGAAATGAAGCGAGTAAACATAATGGACCAGAATTTAACCTAGTAAAGATAACGGACTATGGTCAGTTATCTTTTTATGCGGTCAGTCCGCTTTAAGTATGAGGTCAGTCCGCTTTAAGTATGCGGTCAGTCCGCTTTAAGTATGCGGTCAGTCCGCTTTAAGTATGCGGTCAGTCCGCTTTAAGTATGCGGTCAGTCCGCTTTAAGTATGCGGTCAGTCCGCTTTAAGTATGCGGTCAGTCCGCTTTAAGTATGCGGTCAGTCCGCTTTAAGTATGCGGTCAGTCCGCTTTAAGTATGCGGTCAGTCCGCTTTAAGTATGCGGTCAGTCCGCTTTAAGTATGCGGTCAGTCCGCTTTAAGTATGCGGTCAGTCCGCTTTAAGTATGCGGTCAGTCCGCTTTAAGTATGAGGTCAGTCCGCTTTAAGTATGCGGTCAGTCCGCTTTAAGTATGCGGTCAGTCCGCTTTAAGTATGCGGTCAGTCCGCTTTAAGTATGCGGTCAGTCCGCTTTAAGTATGCGGTCAGTCCGCTTTAAGTAATTTTCAGAAATTAGGCTAAATATGGTTAACAGTGGTAGCATGAATACTAATTCTTATATGAGTGGAATGAATTGAACAGTTACCTAAAGCCCCGTCCAGACGGTCAAATTTTTCAGAGAAGTGACAAACTTAATGACAAACTAAATGACGATAACTTCCTAGCGTCAGCAAACCTTCAAACTTTTCGTCAGTTATTTATTCCAACATGTTGGATATCGTCATCAAAAAGTTTGTCAAACTATTTGCTGACGATAAAGTTTGAACTTCACACTGACTTTCCGGTAATTATATTTTTTTATTTGCGTGTCATTTTAGATTATTACAGCTAGGTACACCTACAAAAACCTAATTTTTTTCAAATTTAGTATATATCTAGTTACAATGGCTGACAACAGACTCTTTAATACTTGGTTGTATTAGATCTAAGTTATAGGTAGGCTACGTTGTGAATTGTTTTCTATGATCTATTTTTGACTATCCTTTTCAAGACTATATTTTGTCATTAAAAACAAATTATTTTTTCTGGTTTCATACTGTTCTAAATTTAAAAAATATACATACCAAGTTATATAATTTAAAAAATATACATACCAAGTTATATAATTTTTATTTTCACGATACATAACATTAATTTTGACGAAACTGACGCCAGTGAACCTCAAACTTATGGCGAGGAAATTTGACCGTGTAGACACTCCTTGAAAACTGACGATAAGTTTGTCATTTAGTTTGTCATTAAGTTTGTCACTTCTCTAAAAAATATTTGACCGTCTGGACGGGGCTTAAGGCTTACATGTAAGGTGAAGAGTGACTTCAATTACTTCGGAAGCCATTCTTGTTCATTTTTTGGGAGTTTTCCAGAGGTGCCAACTTAGGAGATGTCCTCCTGCATCGGCCGTTAACTTAAGCATTCAGTATTCAAAGATCGAATCTTTTGTTGTGTATTTCTGGAGTGTTCGGGTGGGAGTTCTCCGGGCGGGAAAGAACACTCCAGAAATATGAACAAGAATGACTTACGAAGTAATTGAAGTCACCCTTCGCCTTACAGGTAAGCCTCGGTAACTGTCCAATTACTTATCGCCATTCTTGTTCATTCTTGATGGTTCCAGAGGTGCCAACTTATGAGATTTTAAAGAATGCAGCAAAAGATGAGAACAACCAATTTTCAAATACGAATTTAAGATAAGAGCATTAGAAAATTGTAACGTTGGCCCAGCCTGCGACCTTCAATATCGTCAATGATAATATTATGGTTTAAGAAAGAACAGGCGGCTGCTACACAAGTGTAGAGAATGTCGATTCCTGTCTCTTCCATAATTACTTCAATCTGTCAACCTATTTTAGAAATAGATAGGCACTGTTTGTATGATTTTCGGAAACTTACAGAGTTGATTAGACTCTCCACGAAATCTAATCCATGTACTCTTTGAAGGTTAAATATAGACAAAATTTGAATTGACGTTAAAATACCTCATTTAATCAGGAATTCATTATTTCCAACACGTGGTGTATAAAGTAATTGAAATAGACTCTTTCATGATACAAAATCTTTATACATCCATAACTTTGAAAGTTGGAACTTTCTACATTCATAACTTTGAAAGTTGGAACTTGGAACTCATTGAGCTTATAACACATCTCATTAATTAACAGAATGAAATTCTAGAAGCAATGCCTCCAAGAGGGAAATTTTTTCCAAAATTCAAAACATAAGAAACATCCCAGATCATTTGTAAATGGGAATGGTTAGTCTTATTTAATTGGTATCCAGGATACCTGCACTAATTCAATAACTCTAACACTCTTTACTGCAGGCGATTTCACTATAGATAATCCAGTAGGTATTATAAGAAAACTAATTATGGCAGATCAATCTATCTTCGAAAAATCTAGGACCACTTTCGGTTACAAGTGAACAATTTATTTCATTGACAATTTACATAATTTTAGAAGTTACGATTTAACTTTACATAAATATTTTACATCATTAAATTGCATGGGATCAATTTTCTGTCTACTCAAGAAATATACCACTTGTGATCTAGCTATATTGTTTATAGAGGTTTGGTGGAAATTCTGCACTAAAAACACATGATACTGATTTTGTACCGCAAAAGGAGTAATGAACACTGTTGCACTTGGTCTTCCTAAATTTTATAAAGCTTCATGATACTTGAACGTTAGATATCAGCTACTATTCGGTAATCCCATTAAAATATCTACTTACTTTATCAGCATGAATGGTTTGATTCAAGTATATTTTTCACAGAAAAATAAGTCTTCTAGTAGACGTTGTCAAATACTTTTTCTAATACGAGAGCATGACTGAATATTTGTAGTCTTGACAGTAAATATTTTGATGTGGACAAACTAAATGTCATTTAAAAAAGCCCTGCCAACCTGATAAAAATGGCCTTCAGTTCTAGTACATTAATGTGGGAGGTAGAGTCTTAGCATATATAATCCATCGACCACCAATGGTTTTAGTATAATAAATTATTAAATTATAAGAAATGTACATTCCTTAAGTTGATGCATCAGTACAATACTTTGAGAATTATAGTTTATGCTTACTAAACTGATTGAAAAGATTTGTACTCAACTGGGAATCCTTATTATCAGAGGTTATATAAACTCAGCGTCGAAGGCCAGGTTTCCCACCCTTCTCCTGATGATGAATAGAAATCTTTCTAGTCGAAAGCTCGAAACCAAAATTACTTCAACGCTTACGAAACTAAAGTAATTAAAGAGTGTCTAAATACCTTAAGCTGGATAATCATCATCAATTTCCATACTTGTTGAAAGCTACCATTGGCAATTTTGAGAGCATTAATTTTAAGACGTTCTAAAATTATAAAGAATAAACCTCTCTATTAAACTGCTGGAAGGAAGAGAGTCAATAGTTCGATAAAAATAAAAACGTCACAATAAATAGAATTTCGCTCAAATTTGTTGCATCAATTAAAAATCATTTCTTTCTAATGATCAGGAATAAATAAAATAAATTTTCTTTTATTACTAATAACAACAATGCTCTCTTCTCTCTCTCTCTGCAACAGTCCATTCAGATACGAATTTATCTATCAAAAAAGTAAATTAAATAGTACATAGACCAGTAACTTTCAGTTACTGGTAAACTGCATGATTCACAAGTAGAGCCTTCAGCTCTAAACTTACTTTAAGTTAGAAGTGTTTTCCAACTCTACAGAATTTCGAATATCTACGATAATATTCTCTATATGGACAGAAAAGTTATCATCTTCAAAATCAATCGAGGACATGAGACAAGTTTATTCCATAAAACCAACTACAGCTCTTCAATGTTCCAATTAATAACGTTCATAATGGAAATGCAGATTCAATGGCTTTAGATAAATTTATAAATAAATGAAGTCCTCCACGTTTTATATGAATGAGAAAACTTAACCGAAAAATATTCTTCTCTATGACCAATCTTCATACTTAGAGACATGAATTTCTGAATTTTCAAAATAAGAAATAATTTTTGGAATACAGGTTTTATGTAACTATGTGTACCAAATTTCCGGTTGAATACGTTGTTGCCCTAGTGCAACAACGTATTCAACAGTCTTAACTCTTCGTCAATTCCCGAGTCAAAGAAAAATGTATCGAGGAATATAGTTAATTAGGTATATTGAGACACATAGTAAACTGGCCTACTAGAAAAACTATGAACAGTTTTACATTGCAAATTCATTTGGGAAGAGATTGTAGGCATTAGCATATAACTAGTAAGTTAACTAGCTTCCAGCAAATTTTTTATTGAAGTGCTAGACTCGGATATGCAATTGTAAAACATAAATGTAGTGGTATTAACAGTCTGTATTTGTTAAGAAATTAATATTGGTACAAGCTCGGGTCACAAAATCTCTGCTAAAATAGCTTACTAGTTGCCCTAGCTACAAATTCATAGGGACTGTCTTCAATCATAGTAGGGGTTATCAAAATTCCCTCTCAAATTTTTCTGAAACAGAAAATTTTCATAATGAGAGTTTAAATGGAAGGAGACTCAGTAGGCATATAGCCTGTAGATAATTAGTAGTCACCATGAATTTGCGACGAAATTTTTAATGTGAGTAAAAAAATTATACACAATATAGCGTAGCCTAAATTTGATATTTCCAGTGATATCACGGTCTCGAAATACCGGCTTTAAACTAACTAACTAGATTTACCCTAGTCACAATTTTTTAGGGTTTGTTTCGATCCTAGCAGGGGGTTATCAAAATTCCCCTTTCTATATATCTCTGAATCAGAGAATATTTCATGATGTGAAATTATTGAAAAGAGACAATAGGCATATAACCTATAACTAGTTAGTAGTTAACTGGATTTGGATTATTATTATTAATTGTATCCATAAATTCATCATGGTGCTTCTTGAATGTAATACACTAGTAGAAACATCAATCTTTAAGTAGCTACTGGTCAATTATAAGCTAGATAGGGTAAAGCAGGTAAATTGCGGTACACTAACTTAGTAACTAACAATGTCCTCCAACCAAAGATATATCATAGCTTCAAACAATAAATAATAAAATGCATTCCGCTACTTCAGATAGCTAAACAAATTTCAATATAAATTCGAATTAAAAAGTTTTAGAATAGTTCTTGCAAAGACTGCAATTGGACCACAATTTACCTGTGTGACCCTAGGCAATGATTACAAACGAGTATTATTTAATATTTACGCCACCTTCTACCCGTCAAAAATTTATTTTGAGTGCTATTACACATATTTATAGTTACCATATAATATTTGATAAGGAAGTTCAAGAAAGTTATAGTATTATACAATATATAGTGTATATTTGTTCAATCCAGTAAAGCACGGTCACGAATTTCCGGCTTGAACTAGCTAACTAGTACCCTTGTCACCAATTCTTAGGGTTTTAGTCTTCGATCCTAGCAGGGGGTTATCGAAATTGGGGTACGGTCAAGAGCCCCCCCGGTCAAGAGCCCCCCCGGTCATGAGCCCCCCCGGTCACGAGCCCCCCCGGTCATGAGCCCCCCTAGGTCATAAGTCCCCCCGGTCACGAGCCCCCCCTCCATGTTTTTATAATCCTTATTTACCTAGTTAAACAAATGAAGAACTACTTAGATAGAAATAACTGAGAGTTGCTAATGTAGTTTGTTGTATCCGCTAGATTGTTGTACTGCACACTTCATGATTGTTTAATGACCTGGTAGGGGGGTTCGGGGGGCGGCACGCCCCCCGATATACATATATTTCATGTTTAATCAGTAATGAACTACAAAAGTGTCAATAAGGATTAAATAATATAGGTAAATAAGGATTTAAAAACAGGGGGGCTCGTGACCAGGGGGGCTCATGACCGGGGGGGCTTATGACCTAGGGGGCTTATGACCTAGGGGGCTTATGACCTAGGGGGCTTATGACCTAGGGGGCTTATGACCTAAGGGGCTTATGACCTAAGGGGCTTATNGGGGTTATCGAAATTCGCCTGTCTATAGTTCTCTTAATAGAGAAGAATTTCACAATGTGAAATTTGGAAAGAGACTCTACTCTATAGGCATAGCTAAGCCTATAGCTAGTTAGTAGTTAACTGGTAAGTAGTCATCATAAATTTGGGACGAAAATATTAAGAGAGTTAGTTATACACGATATAGCGTATATTTGATGCAGTGTAAGCACGATTTCGAAATAACGGCTTTGAACTAACTAACTAATTTTTTTCTAGTCACGAATTTCTAGGGTTTGTCTCGGATCCTAGCAGAAGGTTGTCGAAATTCCCCTGTCTATATATCTCTGAATCAGAGAAAATTTCACGATGTGAAATTATTGGAAAGAGACTATAGGCATACAACTTATAACTAGTTAGTAGTTAACTGGCTCACTTAAAAACTATCAGCAAGGCCTGTATTCAAGTACTAGGCAAGATAGGTATTCGGAAAAATGAGTGACAGAGAACTTTACTTTTCCTAATTATTTGAAATGATTATAGTTTTTATTGCAACAAATTAGAAGGTGAAATATAACACAAAGAATATGGTTTCTTATTTTAATTAATAAAAAAAATGAATACAATTAAGTTCTTCTATTGATTGATAACTAGGTTAGTAGGATTTTAAAACGATTGAATAGGCAAGATTTTAAACTATTGAATAGGCAATAATTGAAATAACTAATTATGCTAATTAGGTATAGGAGTTGTTCGCCTGGCTGTAGCTCTGAGGGGCCAGGTTCTGGCACACTAGGAATAGTTGAAAGGTGTAGACAGCGCTGCACCGATCTGTAAACAATGATTAATGTTTACAAAAAGTAGAATTTACAAAGTGGAATTTACAAAGTTTAATTTTCAAAGTTTAATTTTCAAAGTTTAATTTTCAAAGTTTAATTTTCAAAGTTTAATTTTCAGTTTAATTTTCAAAGTTTAATTTTCAAAGTTTAATTTTCAAAGTTTAATTTTCATAGTTTAATTTTCATAGTTTAATTTTCATAGTTTAATTTTTAAACGAAGTCTAATTCCTCTAAGTTTAATTTTAATACTTCATATTTTAAATCTCCGTTTTTAATTTATAAAAATTCAAATTTTACAATCAAAGAGATTTACACACAACCATCAACCATTAAAGGATTTTAAATTTTTAAATCTAATAATTTAATATTCAGTTCAGCTTTTCTTAGTTTGTTTTATAACTTTATTTTTATGTTTTTAATTTAACTCTAAATCGATAGAAATAATTAGAATACGACTGCATAATAATACTACTACAAAAAATAAAATAATAGATAACTTCTCCTAAATTCAGAGAGCCTGTAGCCTATGCTAACAGGTCAACAAAGAACAAGGAAAGCCAAGCTTAAACATATAAATAAACATACTTTAGACTGATAGCTCTAACATACCTAAACCAACTGCTCGTATTCGACAGGCGGCCGACCTACCCAACTATAAAGCATGACTAGTTTTTAAATGAAATGAAATCATAAATTAAAGACATACGAAGATAGGGCAGGGACACCCCTACCGAAACCATGGCAATCGATGAAGATGTGCTAGGCATTTCTTTTAAGTTTTTTAATGATTTAATTTTAAATTAATTTTCAGTTTTACGGACTCTTTCTTTAGGGTTAAAAAATGGAAAGCATTTTTTAATACAGGCGTAGCACAGCCATTGCCCTCACAAATTATGTGCTAGTTTCTCTCACCTTGTATTTCCAGTCTCCTGGCTTCATTCCCCAGCTGCGGCATCATGGACTCCGTCAAACTGTCTCCTCCTCCCACTCTGCGACGATTACTAGGTGCTAATGAATTCTGTCTTCCAAATCTCCGCTACAGTGGCATCTCAGGTTGCATTCGTTCGAATGCGTTCACATAGCCGAATTGCAGAGTAAATATTTCAGTCGGTAAATCCAATGCAGTCATGATAGGGACTGGCAGTAATTCCAAAGGGATCGGCACAATTCTCAAAGCAACAAAACATTCGACTTTATTATTACTGTAAAGTCGTCGAGATTGCTCCTCTATTCTTTTTGTCTGATTTCGTTGTTGGGAACACCTCAATAGAGTTGAGGGCTTCGGACGAGCTGAATAATTCAGGGGGGGGGGGCGACAGTATTGCTCCAATAACGTGGAGACAGGATGGACTCTTAAAACTTAGGATTTTGAGAAACTGATAGAACTCTTTATTGTAGTTCTATAGGTTCTTTGCCTAAGGTAACTCGCAGAAGTATACTACAAGTTTCTTTAGTCTTAGGGCCTGAAGAGCCTTATGGTTGAACAGTTTAATAATTGAGATAAGAGAGTAGATAAATGGGGATAATAAAACTCTTGTAAGAAACGAAACATTCACTATTCAATACTGTCGATAAAATTTAGTACAACAAATTTTGAGTCTAAGTAAGAGTTGAGACGAGGGAATTTCTCACGAGAGAACTTGGTCACAACTAGGAATCCGATTTCACACTCCCCTTCTAGTTAGGTGATAGATCCTTATATACCTTAACTACTCTCCAACCTTCTAGGTACAAGGTTAGGGTACGTCAAGGTTTTGAGTTAACTTTCATTGTGTTAGTACGGATAACACTAATTGCTTTGTTGTTCTAGCGAAAATTCTTGCAGGAATTTAGATGAATTCTTGCAGGTAATTAGAGGTTCCATTGTCCATTGTGATAGCAACTAATTACTACTAATTGTCTTGTTTTTCTTGGTTGTTACACAAACCAGCACATTTCATTTAATAATTAAGTCCACCCTATCTCTATTATTTATAAAAGTTAATTAATTTTAATTGTAATTGTTATTTGAATTTTAAATTAGTAGAAATTAAATTGCTCACTATTAAAGTGAGCATATTTCTCAACAATAGGTAATTTTTTAAAATTCATAATAACGGGAAAAAGTGGCTAATATTGTATATCCTATAGAACTAAAAGAAAAGCTATAATAAAAACACTTATCTGAATACGAGAACATCTAGGCTTGAATGAAAACCGAATTTAATCGATCACAAACACTGTACGCGCACAACTAGACTTTAAGCCTGGAGCAGGAAAAAACACACATGTTAATGCGCCGCCTGCAAATGGCGAACTGAAGGCTTAAGTTAACGGCCGATGCAAGTGGACATCTCGTAAGTTGGCACCTCTGGAATACTTCAAAATGAACAAGAATGGCGATAAGTAATTTTCAATTAAGCAGTAGAATTTAAAATCATTGCATGGTGGTAAATCTATTGTACGTGTTTTAATTACCATAAAATGAATTTAAATAATTCCATCTGCATGATCATAATGTTTTTAATTGTTTGGCAAAAACATCTAACTTATTATGACCTATCAAAGATACTCCTAAAATATGTTTCATATCAGGAGAAATAAGTGTGAAACATGTTTCACACTTATTTTACTTGTTTTAAGTGTGAGATGTATTTGGAGTGGGGTTTGCTTGAAGTTCTTTGGAACAGGATAAATAAATATTAAAACAGCTATTCAAGAAATGGTAGGTGCTATCATTTAAAACTACCATCTAAAAATGCTAGAATAATTTGTTGATAGTATGTTTCACGTTTAGTTCATATTCGTTGGTTTGATTTTCTTTAGTTTATATTATTATTAGTTCTAGATTTTTTCCTTTCTATCTTTTAGTAAGAGGATGCTTACATTATAAGTAGTTGTGTTCTCTTCAAATTCTTAAGGAAAATAAATTTTTGAAAGCTTATGAATGTTTTCTTACACTACCAAAATGATCTACTGAAAATGGACAAAAATCCCCATGTCTTCAGTGAACTTTAAAATTCTAGTTTAGCAAAGCAATAGAATCTTAGAAAATAAACTGATTTGATGGTCAACCATACACACTGTAACTTCCATTTGAGAATATAAATACTTTTGTAGTCTACTAACAAATGTATGTAGTAGAAGAGTACATAGAGCACTCTTAAACTCAATGAATAACTCTAGCTAACCTCATGTAATTTAGATTTTATTAGTATTAAGATTCAGAAATCTGTAATAATTATGACTGAGTAAATGCAACAACAGGTACTTTCAAAAACTAAGAATGCAGATTAAAACAGAGTGATAAATATTAGTTACATTATCACTATACTGCAAATACTCAAATGACTACAATAAACTTTATACGTTATAGATGACTTATGTCTGGAAAAGGAAACTCCCTTACGTTAAAACAAATAAAAAACCTTAAATTAAACCAACACAATCTAATATTTAGATAATTATTCAATTAGATATGATTTAACCTAAATATTTTTTTTTTTTTGAACTGGTTTAAAAAAATCTTAAACACTATTTTATCGTTCTTTAGGATAGTGTCGATTAATTTTCAGTTCTAAATAGGTATTTGTAATTTTCAGTACTCGGAAAGTGGGCTTTAAGATAAAGTCATGAATTAACCTAAGGAATTGAAGTTATAAGGAACTGAAGTTATAAGAAATTGAAGTTATAAGAAATTGAAGTTATAAGAAATTGAAGTTATGAAAAATTGAAGTTATAAAAAATTGAAGTTATAAAAAATTGAAGTTACAAAAAATTGAAGTTTTAAAAAATTAAAGTTTTAAAAAATTGAAGTTTTAAAAAATTGAAGTTATAAGAAATTGTAGTTACAAAAAATTGAAGTTTTAAAAAATTGAAGTTATAAGGAACTGAAGTTATAAGAAATTGAAGTTATAAGAAATTGAAGTTATAAGAAATTGAAGTTATGAAAAATTGAAGTTATAAAAAATTGAAGTTATAAAAAATTGAAGTTACAAAAAATTGAAGTTTTAAAAAATTGAAGTTTTAAAAAATTGAAGTTTTAAAAAATTGAAGTTATAAGAAATTGAAGTTATAAAAAATTGAAGTTACAAAAAATTGAAGTTTTAGAAAATTGAAGTTATAAGGAATTGAAGTTATAAGGAATTGAAGTTATAAGGAACTGAAGTTATAAGAAATTGAAGTTATAAGAAATTGAAGTTATAAGAAATTGAAGTTATAAAAAATTGAAGTTATAAAAAATTGAAGTTATAAAAAATTGAAGTTATAAAAAATTGAAGTTATAAAAAATTGAAGTTATAAAAAATTGAAGTTACAAAAAATTGAAGTTTTAAAAAATTGAAGTTTTAAAAAATTGAAGTTTTAAAAAATTGAAGTTATAAGAAATTGAAGTTATAAGAAATTGAAGTTATAAGGAATTGAAGTTATAAGGAATTAAAGTTATAAGGAATTAAAGTTATAAGGAATTAAAGTTATAAGTTACGGATGTTATAAGTAATGAATAATTGGTTTCTGGCGTGATAAAGATTAATGGATGGAGATAAGAAGCAATCTATACTCATTAAACTTTATAGTTCAATTTTCTATATGTTCGACCATAGCAATACGGCAGTAAGAAACTTACGATAAACAGATAGGAAACATGTCGCCCAGAAATCATCGCCAATGTGCCCGCAGTCTCGCCTACCAGACTCCCTTCGCTCAGCCAGTCATCTCAAGGGAATTGATGAGGAGGTACAAGTGTTAATTATCACGAGCATCAATCAGTAGTATTATGATTATATTAATTATTATTTTTATTAGTCATTATTTCATTTGTTAAATTCTTATACTCGTGAATAATAACATTTTATGTATGAAACATAGTTAAACATTCTACATAGTTAAAAACATTCAACATTAAAACATGAATATACATTCAATGAGCAAAGAGAGTTGAATCCGTATAAGGAGTTTTTATTAAAGCTTTAGGTACTTAAAAATGTACTTTATGATTGTGCTTCAAGGAACTAAGCGATTAGACTAAAGGTACACAATCGGCACTAATTGTACACTCGGTCGAAAATATCTGTTAAGGATTATTTTGCCAGACACTAATGATTATTTACAATCATTCTAAGATTTAAAAAGATATTTTCAAAGACTTTATTGTACAAAGATTATTTTACAATTTTGACTAGTTTTTTCCTTAAAATTCCTCGAAGGACATACCACACCCTTTTTACATAAAAAGGCTAGGAACAAGTATACCACGTTGATTGTTCGCTAGGCACTCTTGAAGAAGGGTGAGTCCGGTCGGACTTCGTCCGCCGACGGGTTTTCCGGGAGTTGGCGACTCAAACCCTTGTATACTTAAACCACTTAGTTTACTCAACTCCTAGTTTATTTAAAATTTGTGTTGTGTTATTGGAAGACTTGTGCCTAAGTCTTAGAACTTTGTATTATTCGAACATTACTCTGATTACATACAACCAATAGTATTTCCTTGTGTTTTATTAATACCCCCAGAATCTTTATTCGTATTTGTCACTATACTTTTTAAGTATATTAGTTTAAGATATTATATAGTAGTTATTTTTCAATATGAACTGGGAACAATGCACGAATATGACTAAGATAAATAACTAAAATAAAAACGAAGGTGCATTTATCCTATGTTAATGTTTAAAAATGACTTTAAAGATAAGTGGGAAATAAAAAATTAAAAGTTGAATTCAAATTGTTAGTATGTGGACATGTACCTAGTGCATTATCCTCTTTGAATAATTTAATCTGTTATCCCAGGTAGGATTTATTTGATTTACAGGAAACATGAATGTCACTATAATTTTTGACTGAACAAAGGTTATGGTGAAATAATTGAATTCTTGTAATAGTGTTGGTCTAAATTATTCAAAAATAAGGAAAGGAAAACAAATAAATGGTCCTTATTGATAATTTATTTCAATGCGATTTTTTTTTTTACAGCCAGAAGTTAAAGCAACGATCATTGATTTAAAAACAAGTGTAATATTCAATTAATACCGTAATAACAGATCAGATTTTAGGGTGGTATAGACATAAGTATCTACATTATAGTTTCGTTCATTGCTTTTACTTACTCGCTGGTTTTTATTGTTTTATTTTGTTCACAGAGGATCTTGAGAGATCTTACTTAAAAATAGCCTTTAGCTATTTTTGAAATTAAGGAGAGGGGTGATGTTAATTATCACGAGCATCAATCAGTAGTATTATGATTATATTAATTATTATTTTTATTAGTCATTATTTCATTTGTTAAATTCTTATACTCGTGAATAATAACATTTTATGTATGAAACATAGTTAAACATTCTACAAGTTAAAAACATTCAACATTAAAACATGAATATACATTCAATGAGCAAAGAGAGTTGAATCCGTATAAGGAGTTTTTATTAAAGCTTTAGGTACTTAAAAATGTACTTTATGATTGTGCTTCAAGGAACTAAGCGATTAGACTAAAGGTACACAATCGGCACTAATTGTACACTCGGTCGAAAATATCTGTTAAGGATTATTTTGCCAGACACTAATGATTATTTACAATCATTCTAAGATTTAAAAAGATATTTTCAAAGACTTTGTTGTACAAAGATTATTTTACAATTTTGACTAGTTTTTTCCTTAAAATTCCTCGAAGGACATACCACACCCTTTTTACATAAAAAGGCTAGGAACAAGTATACCACGTTGATTGTTCGCTAGGCACTCTTGAAGAAGGGTGAGTCCGGTCGGACTTCGTCCGCCGACGGGTTTTCCGGGAGTTGGCGACTCAAACCCTTGTATACTTAAACCACTTAGTTTACTCAACTCCTAGTTTATTTAAAATTTGTGTTGTGTTATTGGAAGACTTGTGCCTAAGTCTTAGAACTTTGTATTATTCGAACATTACTCTGATTACATACAACCAATAGTATTTCCTTGTGTTTTATTAATACCCCCAGAATCTTTATTCGTATTTGTCAGTTTAATAGATAGAATTCAATCAATTACCTCCAAGTTTCTTCAAGTTAAGAAAAAACAAATTGTAACGAACCGGAGACTCAGGTTGCATTCGTTCGAATGCGTTCACATAGCCGAATTGCAGAGTAAATATTTCAGTCGGTAAATCCAATGCAGTCATGATAGGGACTGGCAGTAATTCCAAAGGGATCGGCACAATTCTCAAAGCAACAAAACATTCGACTTTATTATTACTGTAAAGTCGTCGAGATTGCTCCTCTATTCTTTTTGTCTGATTTCGTTGTTGGGAACACCTCAATAGAGTTGAGGGCTTCGGACGAGCTGAATAATTCAGGGGGGGGGGGGCGACAGTATTGCTCCAATAACGTGGAGACAGGATGGACTCTTAAAACTTAGGATTTTGAGAAACTGATAGAACTCTTTATTCTAGTTCTATAGGTTCTTTGCCTAAGGTAACTCGCAGAAGTATACTACAAGTTTCTTTAGTCTTAGGGCCTGAAGAGCCTTATGGTTGAACAGTTTAATAATTGAGATAAGAGAGTAGATAAATGGGGATAATAAAACTATTGTAAGAAACGAAACATTCACTATTCAATACTGTCGATAAAATTTAGTACAACAAATTTTGAGTCTAAGTAAGAGTTGAGACGAGGGAATTTCTCACGAGAGAACTTGGTCACAACTAGGAATCCGATTTCACACTCCCCTTCTAGTTAGGTGATAGATCCTTATATACCTTAACTACTCTCCAACCTTCTAGGTACAAGGTTAGGGTACGTCAAGGTTTTGAGTTAACTTTCATTGTGTTAGTACGGATAACACTAATTGCTTTGTTGTTCTAGCGAAAATTCTTGCAGGAATTTAGATGAATTCTTGCAGGTAATTAGAGGTTCCATTGTCCATTGTGATAGCAACTAATTACTACTAATTGTCTTGTTTTTCTTGGTTGTTACACAAACCAGCACATTTCATTTAATAATTAAGTCCACCCTATCTCTATTATTTATAAAAGTTAATTAATTTTAATTGTAATTGTTATTTGAATTTTAAATTAGTAGAAATTAAATTGCTCACTATTAAAGTGAGCATATTTCTCAACAATAGGTAATTTTTTAAAATTCATAATAACGGGAAAAAGTGGCTAATATTGTATATCCTATAGAACTAAAAGAAAAGCTATAATAAAAACACTTATCTGAATACGAGAACATCTAGGCTTGAATGAAAACCGAATTTAATCGATCACAAACACTGTACGCGCACAACTAGACTTTAAGCCTGGAGCAGGAAAAAACACACATGTTAATGCGCCGCCTGCAAATGGCGAACTGAAGGCTTAAGTTAACGGCCGATGCAAGTGGACATCTCGTAAGTTGGCACCTCTGGAATACTTCAAAATGAACAAGAATGGCGATAAGTAATTTTCAATTAAGCAGTAGAATTTAAAATCATTGCATGGTGGTAAATCTATTGTACGTGTTTTAATTACCATAAAATGAATTTAAATAATTCCATCTGCATGATCATAATGTTTTTAATTGTTTGGCAAAAACATCTAACTTATTATGACCTATCAAAGATACTCCTAAAATATGTTTCATATCAGGAGAAATAAGTGTGAAACATGTTTCACACTTATTTTACTTGTTTTAAGTGTGAGATGTATTTGGAGTGGGGTTTGCTTGAAGTTCTTTGGAACAGGATAAATAAATATTAAAACAGCTATTCAAGAAATGGTAGGTGCTATCATTTAAAACTACCATCTAAAAATGCTAGAATAATTTGTTGATAGTATGTTTCACGTTTAGTTCATATTCGTTGGTTTGATTTTCTTTAGTTTATATTATTATTAGTTCTAGATTTTTTCCTTTCTATCTTTTAGTAAGAGGATGCTTACATTATAAGTAGTTGTGTTCTCTTCAAATTCTTAAGGAAAATAAATTTTTGAAAGCTTATGAATGTTTTCTTACACTACCAAAATGATCTACTGAAAATGGACAAAAATCCCCATGTCTTCAGTGAACTTTAAAATTCTAGTTTAGCAAAGCAATAGAATCTTAGAAAATAAACTGATTTGATGGTCAACCATACACACTGTAACTTCCATTTGAGAATATAAATACTTTTGTAGTCTACTAACAAATGTATGTAGTAGAAGAGTACATAGAGCACTCTTAAACTCAATGAATAACTCTAGCTAACCTCATGTAATTTAGATTTTATTAGTATTAAGATTCAGAAATCTGTAATAATTATGACTGAGTAAATGCAACAACAGGTACTTTCAAAAACTAAGAATGCAGATTAAAACAGAGTGATAAATATTAGTTACATTATCACTATACTGCAAATACTCAAATGACTACAATAAACTTTATACGTTATAGATGACTTATGTCTGGAAAAGGAAACTCCCTTACGTTAAAACAAATAAAAAACCTTAAATTAAACCAACACAATCTAATATTTAGATAATTATTCAATTAGATATGATTTAACCTAAATATTTTTTTTTTTTTGAACTGGTTTAAAAAAATCTTAAACACTATTTTATCGTTCTTTAGGATAGTGTCGATTAATTTTCAGTTCTAAATAGGTATTTGTAATTTTCAGTACTCGGAAAGTGGGCTTTAAGATAAAGTCATGAATTAACCTAAGGAATTGAAGTTATAAGGAACTGAAGTTATAAGAAATTGAAGTTATAAGAAATTGAAGTTATAAGAAATTGAAGTTATGAAAAATTGAAGTTATAAAAAATTGAAGTTATAAAAAATTGAAGTTACAAAAAATTGAAGTTTTAAAAAATTAAAGTTTTAAAAAATTGAAGTTTTAAAAAATTGAAGTTATAAGAAATTGTAGTTACAAAAAATTGAAGTTTTAAAAAATTGAAGTTATAAGGAACTGAAGTTATAAGAAATTGAAGTTATAAGAAATTGAAGTTATAAGAAATTGAAGTTATGAAAAATTGAAGTTATAAAAAATTGAAGTTATAAAAAATTGAAGTTACAAAAAATTGAAGTTTTAAAAAATTGAAGTTTTAAAAAATTGAAGTTTTAAAAAATTGAAGTTATAAGAAATTGAAGTTATAAAAAATTGAAGTTACAAAAAATTGAAGTTTTAAAAAATTGAAGTTATAAGGAATTGAAGTTATAAGGAATTGAAGTTATAAGGAACTGAAGTTATAAGAAATTGAAGTTATAAGAAATTGAAGTTATAAGAAATTGAAGTTATAAAAAATTGAAGTTATAAAAAATTGAAGTTATAAAAAATTGAAGTTATAAAAAATTGAAGTTATAAAAAATTGAAGTTATAAAAAATTGAAGTTACAAAAAATTGAAGTTTTAAAAAATTGAAGTTTTAAAAAATTGAAGTTTTAAAAAATTGAAGTTATAAGAAATTGAAGTTATAAGAAATTGAAGTTATAAGGAATTGAAGTTATAAGGAATTAAAGTTATAAGGAATTAAAGTTATAAGGAATTAAAGTTATAAGTTACGGATGTTATAAGTAATGAATAATTGGTTTCTGGCGTGATAAAGATTAATGGATGGAGATAAGAAGCAATCTATACTCATTAAACTTTATAGTTCAATTTTCTATATGTTCGACCATAGCAATACGGCAGTAAGAAACTTACGATAAACAGATAGGAAACATGTCGCCCAGAAATCATCGCCAATGTGCCCGCAGTCTCGCCTACCAGACTCCCTTCGCTCAGCCAGTCATCTCAAGGGAATTGATGAGGAGGTACAAGTGTTAATTATCACGAGCATCAATCAGTAGTATTATGATTATATTAATTATTATTTTTATTAGTCATTATTTCATTTGTTAAATTCTTATACTCGTGAATAATAACATTTTATGTATGAAACATAGTTAAACATTCTACATAGTTAAAAACATTCAACATTAAAACATGAATATACATTCAATGAGCAAAGAGAGTTGAATCCGTATAAGGAGTTTTTATTAAAGCTTTAGGTACTTAAAAATGTACTTTATGATTGTGCTTCAAGGAACTAAGCGATTAGACTAAAGGTACACAATCGGCACTAATTGTACACTCGGTCGAAAATATCTGTTAAGGATTATTTTGCCAGACACTAATGATTATTTACAATCATTCTAAGATTTAAAAAGATATTTTCAAAGACTTTGTTGTACAAAGATTATTTTACAATTTTGACTAGTTTTTTCCTTAAAATTCCTCGAAGGACATACCACACCCTTTTTACATAAAAAGGCTAGGAACAAGTATACCACGTTGATTGTTCGCTAGGCACTCTTGAAGAAGGGTGAGTCCGGTCGGACTTCGTCCGCCGACGGGTTTTCCGGGAGTTGGCGACTCAAACCCTTGTATACTTAAACCACTTAGTTTACTCAACTCCTAGTTTATTTAAAATTTGTGTTGTGTTATTGGAAGACTTGTGCCTAAGTCTTAGAACTTTGTATTATTCGAACATTACTCTGATTACATACAACCAATAGTATTTCCTTGTGTTTTATTAATACCCCCAGAATCTTTATTCGTATTTGTCACTATACTTTTTAAGTATATTAGTTTAAGATATTATATAGTAGTTATTTTTCAATATGAACTGGGAACAATGCACGAATATGACTAAGATAAATAACTAAAATAAAAACGAAGGTGCATTTATCCTATGTTAATGTTTAAAAATGACTTTAAAGATAAGTGGGAAATAAAAAATTAAAAGTTGAATTCAAATTGTTAGTATGTGGACATGTACCTAGTGCATTATCCTCTTTGAATAATTTAATCTGTTATCCCAGGTAGGATTTATTTGATTTACAGGAAACATGAATGTCACTATAATTTTTGACTGAACAAAGGTTATGGTGAAATAATTGAATTCTTGTAATAGTGTTGGTCTAAATTATTCAAAAATAAGGAAAGGAAAACAAATAAATGGTCCTTATTGATAATTTATTTCAATGCGATTTTTTTTTTTTACAGCCAGAAGTTAAAGCAACGATCATTGATTTAAAAACAAGTGTAATATTCAATTAATACCGTAATAACAGATCAGATTTTAGGGTGGTATAGACATAAGTATCTACATTATAGTTTCGTTCATTGCTTTTACTTACTCGCTGGTTTTTATTGTTTTATTTTGTTCACAGAGGATCTTGAGAGATCTTACTTAAAAATAGCCTTTAGCTATTTTTGAAATTAAGGAGAGGGGTGATGTTAATTATCACGAGCATCAATCAGTAGTATTATGATTATATTAATTATTATTTTTATTAGTCATTATTTCATTTGTTAAATTCTTATACTCGTGAATAATAACATTTTATGTATGAAACATAGTTAAACATTCTACATAGTTAAAAACATTCAACATTAAAACATGAATATACATTCAATGAGCAAAGAGAGTTGAATCCGTATAAGGAGTTTTTATTAAAGCTTTAGGTACTTAAAAATGTACTTTATGATTGTGCTTCAAGGAACTAAGCGATTAGACTAAAGGTACACAATCGGCACTAATTGTACACTCGGTCGAAAATATCTGTTAAGGATTATTTTGCCAGACACTAATGATTATTTACAATCATTCTAAGATTTAAAAAGATATTTTCAAAGACTTTGTTGTACAAAGATTATTTTACAATTTTGACTAGTTTTTTCCTTAAAATTCCTCGAAGGACATACCACACCCTTTTTACATAAAAAGGCTAGGAACAAGTATACCACGTTGATTGTTCGCTAGGCACTCTTGAAGAAGGGTGAGTCCGGTCGGACTTCGTCCGCCGACGGGTTTTCCGGGAGTTGGCGACTCAAACCCTTGTATACTTAAACCACTTAGTTTACTCAACTCCTAGTTTATTTAAAATTTGTGTTGTGTTATTGGAAGACTTGTGCCTAAGTCTTAGAACTTTGTATTATTCGAACATTACTCTGATTACATACAACCAATAGTATTTCCTTGTGTTTTATTAATACCCCCAGAATCTTTATTCGTATTTGTCACTATACTTTTTAAGTATATTAGTTTAAGATATTATATAGTAGTTATTTTTCAATATGAACTGGGAACAATGCACGAATATGACTAAGATAAATAACTAAAATAAAAACGAAGGTGCATTTATCCTATGTTAATGTTTAAAAATGACTTTAAAGATAAGTGGGAAATAAAAAATTAAAAGTTGAATTCAAATTGTTAGTATGTGGACATGTACCTAGTGCATTATCCTCTTTGAATAATTTAATCTGTTATCCCAGGTAGGATTTATTTGATTTACAGGAAACATGAATGTCACTATAATTTTTGACTGAACAAAGGTTATGGTGAAATAATTGAATTCTTGTAATAGTGTTGGTCTAAATTATTCAAAAATAAGGAAAGGAAAACAAATAAATGGTCCTTATTGATAATTTATTTCAATGCGATTTTTTTTTTTACAGCCAGAAGTTAAAGCAACGATCATTGATTTAAAAACAAGTGTAATATTCAATTAATACCGTAATAACAGATCAGATTTTAGGGTGGTATAGACATAAGTATCTACATTATAGTTTCGTTCATTGCTTTTACTTACTCGCTGGTTTTTATTGTTTTATTTTGTTCACAGAGGATCTTGAGAGATCTTACTTAAAAATAGCCTTTAGCTATTTTTGAAATTAAGGAGAGGGGTGATGTTAATTATCACGAGCATCAATCAGTAGTATTATGATTATATTAATTATTATTTTTATTAGTCATTATTTCATTTGTTAAATTCTTATACTCGTGAATAATAACATTTTATGTATGAAACATAGTTAAACATTCTACATAGTTAAAAACATTCAACATTAAAACATGAATATACATTCAATGAGCAAAGAGAGTTGAATCCGTATAAGGAGTTTTTATTAAAGCTTTAGGTACTTAAAAATGTACTTTATGATTGTGCTTCAAGGAACTAAGCGATTAGACTAAAGGTACACAATCGGCACTAATTGTACACTCGGTCGAAAATATCTGTTAAGGATTATTTTGCCAGACACTAATGATTATTTACAATCATTCTAAGATTTAAAAAGATATTTTCAAAGACTTTGTTGTACAAAGATTATTTTACAATTTTGACTAGTTTTTTCCTTAAAATTCCTCGAAGGACATACCACACCCTTTTTACATAAAAAGGCTAGGAACAAGTATACCACGTTGATTGTTCGCTAGGCACTCTTGAAGAAGGGTGAGTCCGGTCGGACTTCGTCCGCCGACGGGTTTTCCGGGAGTTGGCGACTCAAACCCTTGTATACTTAAACCACTTAGTTTACTCAACTCCTAGTTTATTTAAAATTTGTGTTGTGTTATTGGAAGACTTGTGCCTAAGTCTTAGAACTTTGTATTATTCGAACATTACTCTGATTACATACAACCAATAGTATTTCCTTGTGTTTTATTAATACCCCCAGAATCTTTATTCGTATTTGTCAGTTTAATAGATAGAATTCAATCAATTACCTCCAAGTTTCTTCAAGTTAAGAAAAAACAAATTGTAACGAACCGGAGACTTAAATTGCTCTATGGGATAAGTTCATTAATAGACCTCACCTACCTAGAAAATAGGTGATAATTAACTTTCAGTCTCATATGTAAGAGCTAAAATTTAACAACAAGGGACTTCAGCTGAGAATTGAAGTCCACCACTTCAAGAGAGAGTCCACAGCTCACTTCAAAATGATCCCCTATTTATCTTAATATATTGGTATAATAAGTTCTAGCACTTTTAAAGAAAATTAAGAAGCATTTCTATGCATAACTTATAGATAGACAGGTGATGCTAACTTTACCTGTCCATAAAGCGGACTGTTCAGCAAAACTTCTCATCAGCTGACGGCAACTGCGGAAACTAGAGCATAAGCAGTAGGTGATTTGGGAACTGGAACTTGGTTGGTATAGGCTTGTTAGCGCCACCGGTTTCACCCTCACCTTCCTCCGATAACCTTCCGCAGGGCCGTCACCCCGCCAGCCGCCTCACACACCTCGCCCCTCTCCCATCCTGACACCCCATGCCTCCTCCAGAAACGCACACACCCTCCGAGTGTCCCGCTCCCCAAAGCACACCACTTCCCCCATCGTCCGCACTCCATGTCGCTCCCTCACCGCCTCCAGACTTGGACACTCGAGTATAAAGTGCTCCTGAGTCTCCTCCACAGCTCCGCACATACCACAACTCACCACATCTCCCCAGTGCCTCATCCTCCAACCCAGCCTCAACGTATTACTCCTCACTCCAAACAGCAACCTCGATCCCCAACTATTGTCATAAAACTCCCCCCCCCCCAATCCTCTCCTTCTCCCTATAGTACCTCAAGGTCGACTTCTCCTCAATCTCCACCTCCCATGCTCCCACTCATTCACCAATCTCTCAACATGGCCGTTGCTCATATCCTCCAACTGCCTCCAACTCACACCCACCTCCCCCAAGTAGCCATCCACCATCCTCATCCGTGGATCCCGTCTCAGTTCCACCCTCACCTCCTCCATCACCCTTCTCAAAACTACACTCTCTGTCCTCATCAAATGCTTGGCAAATTTCAGCTTCTCCTTCATATCTCTAGTGAGCACTGAGGAACAACCCACTTCTCCTTGAAGAGACACAATGGGAGTCCACGAGGGCGCAGCCATAACCTTCCTCCACACTCCATTCTCTGCATCCTTACTTTCTCCCCCTTGCTCCACACCAGTACTCCACCCGCACTCAAGACACTAGGTAACACCACCCCCTTCCAAAAAGTCTTCCCAACAAGCAACCTATCGCACGACCTCCCCACGACCGAATATATCAGATTTGCCATCCTCTCAGCCTTCCCAATCCTCTCTTTCTTGCACTCACCAAAACAATCTCTCTTTGCCGTCACCAACACACCAAGGTACCTCATCTCCCCCACACATCTGATACCCCCCACCTCAGCCTCTCCTCCTTTTCCCCCATTGAAAACCATGCACATGCTCTTCTCCCTATTGATCTGCAGTCCACAGCTCTCCGCTCCCTCCTCCAGCACTCCAATCATTCTCCCTGCCTCCTCAACACTCCTTCCCAGCAGCAGACCATCATCCGCATAGAAAAGAACCGGCACTCTGACTCCTCCCCTTCTGTTTCCCATACCACTCCTCAACAGCTTCTCAATTATTATTCCCACAACCATTACAAATAGCTGAGGAGAATCCGTGCAACCTTGCCTGATCCCACTTCCAACTTCCGTTTCCCCCAACTGCTTTCCCTCCCTCCAGATTTCAGTCCTATCTCCCTGGTAAAGATTTGCCACCACACTAATCATCCTTGGGTCACACTTATAGTACATAAGTGCCCCCATCAGCATCCCCCTATCAACACTATCGAATGCTTTCGCAAAGATCCAGGCGTGTTATTTCTACTACACAATATTGCATGATCGAAACAGATATTAATTAGAAACACGCCAGGAACTTCGCAAATCGAATATATACAAAAATACTATATATTAGACATAGAAAAGTAAATAGAGCACTCTTAAACTCAATGAATAACTCTAGCTAACCTCATGTAATCTAAATTTTATTAGTATTATTAAGATTCAGAAATCTGTAATAATTATGACTGAGTAAATGCAACAACAGGTTCTTTCCTAAACTAAGAATGCAGATAAAAACAGAGTTTTCGGTCGCTATATTTTTATGACTTGAATATAAATTCATGATGAATATTAGTGAATGATTGCATTATCATTATACTGCAAATACTCAAGTGACTACAATAAACTTTATACGTTATAGATGACTGTTATGAGTAGAAAAGGAAACTCCCTTACGTTAAAACAAATAAAAAACTTTAAATGAAACCAATACAATCTAAGATTTAGATGATTATTCAATTAGATATGATTTAACCTTTACTTTTTTTTTGAACTGGTTTAAAAAAGTCTTGAACACTATTTTATCGTTCTTTAGGATAGTGTCTAGTAATTTTCGGTTCTAAATAGGTATTTGTAATTTTTCAGTACTCGGAAATTGGGCTTTAAGATAGGTCATGAATTAACCTTGCTTTTAGAAATTTCTAATTTAACACCCACTTTCTCAATACTATGAGAGCCGAAGAACTACGCCGTTCATTTAAAAAATAAAGCTTGGTATTATAATAACAATTAAAATAAAATGTAAAACAAAATAATTTCGACCAGCTATCAAATTGTCTCTGGTTTAAGATATTTGTTCCTGTGTCTCATTATGTATTATATGAGTTAATAGAATTTATATATAGAATTAGAATTACGAACTAACAAATCTGCCTCATATTTTCTCTTAGGTTAAAATCAGTACTCTAGTACCATTGTCTATATGTTGAGATTTCGTTTATCCAAAGTTATCCCCCAGGACTCCATCCAGAAACTGTCAGTGGTAGGCAGTGGCGTCCCTTGGGCTCTGAACTCTTGCAATTTGGATTATGTATAGTATTTTTTAATTAACGTTACTTGGAGTTTTAGAGGATAGCGCTAGGGTTATGCTCTTCAACTACGAGGTCTTTGATTTTGTGTTAGGTAGACTTCACTTACTATTACCTCTTCATTTTCCTCTTCCATCCATGAGAACAGCCACCGGTGCTTGTATCCCTTTTCGCTACATTACTTGGTAAGTGACTGCATTCATGGAGTAGCTTTTCTGCATTCACCAGCTTTGTCACCGACCGGTGGTAGTGCATTAGTTCATGGAGCCATTCTTCTTCTGACTGCTTCTTCAAGTCCTTTGTATTTATCTTCCTTTTGACATCCACTATACGGCCTTTTGTTCCGAAGCAGAAAGTAAACATCTACTAAATTAATTAATAATTATTGAAAGTTACATTCAAAATAAATGGGATTCAAACAGTATTTATGATACAATAAATATAATTAATCTATAATGATGTAAACAAAAAAAATTATACTTAAAACTCTTTTATTATGGTATATTACGTTTTAATGCTTCGTCATAATCTAAACCTAAATGGACGGACTGTTTTTGTTTATATCATGAATAAACTTCGTACAAACTATTTCTTGCTTTTCAATAAATAACTAAAAGATTTAAAAAGCAGTTAACAACCAATCAAATCATTGATTTATGGATTTAAAAATTTCAACGACTTTTCTTCCGTCTGCCGAGGTGGCAACAGGCGGGGAAAGTTGCAGAGAGAGTGTAAATAATGTGTAATTTAATGCGCGCGCGAATAATATGCGCAAATAATGCCCTCATCACGTAAAAATTACGGACAGTAGTGTCTAGCAGCCAATTGCAGCCCTTGTGCGGCAATGAGTGCAAACACGAGTATTATTATTAATATTTGGATTAAATAATGTAAATATTGAGACATGGCATTATTATTGTAAAACAGTAGCTAATTCCATTAGTTTGAAAATTCTCATCTAATCATAAAATAATAATTTCAGTTTTACAAACAGAAAAGCTACTACCAATTTATTGGTAGTAGCTTCATTGCCTACAACAAGAAATAAGTATCTTAAAGATTACTTATAAAGAAATTTATATATCAATAATCAATATGAGAATCAACATATGATAAAAATGAACTAAATTTCAATAGGAAGAAATAATTAACTCACCATTCATAAAGGATAAACCACATGATTTTCATTTAGGTACTTCATTATTCTCAGCAGTTTTCTAGGAAGTCTCAAGAATATTACAGTGTAATATGGTTATTAGCATTTCTTGAGCAATCGCGATATTAAGTTTTACATATAATCTTATTATCTTAATAGACATATAAATCTGAAAACATTATTGTATTTTACTTTATGAAAAGAATGAATGATTATGAAGAATTTACTTTATTAAAGTAACTAGCTTAGAGCTAAAGAATTTTTTGTTTAAATTTCAAAGAAACGATTATATATTAGCTACGTTCAAACCTGAATTAGAAAATATTATTATTCTATCTACATTAATTTTAATATGAATTAAAATTATTTATTAAGTACAACATTAAGTTGTGCTTCTTGTGCACGCTACGCATTATTTTTTTTGTGATCCTTTAATGTGTAATGTTCTGTATTTAGAAATATAAAACTACTTTGTATTAGGCCCCTTTCACACGATTCACTCAGTGACCGTCACTGGTGACGGTCACCAGTTACCCGCCATCATTTACTATGCATATATCCGCAAAAGTGACATAGCCTTTCAAACGAAGTCACTTTGGTTGCCCTGTTCCGCAACTGAATTTTGCAGTGACGCGTAAGGTAACTAGTGACCGTCACTGAAATTTGCCGTCACCGACTGTGGGGTACAATATTAATAGTAGCTTTCATACGAAGTCACTCAGTGACGCTACACACAGAGAAAGGATTAGTTGAATCAAATCATATTTGATTTGTTTTGACTAAATTTTATGGTTTATCTGTGCGCCTACCTACGTGGTGAGTTGCAGGTACTATTTAAAATGAGTTAAATTGACGTTGGTTAAAACAACACATATGTGAGTTGATTATTTTTAATTCCCGATGGTCACAACAGCTACCTATGATAGTCAAAACTACTCGTGATAGTTGAACCAATTATATGTAATGGTTTTAACAACTACATAACAAGGTTAGATCAACTACTTGTGTATGTTTCTCCAATCACTCCTATGTGTTATACCAACTACTCGTATTTTCTACGACCAAATCTAACATGTTCACTTATTTTCTACTCTAGCTTCTGTGATATGCATACTATTTTGATTTTAAAAAATAATTGATCACCTAGACCTATCCCTGCTTTTTTAAACAACTACTCGTGTAGGTTATACCAACTACTCGTGTAGGTTATATCAACTACTCGTGTAGGTTATATCAACTACTCGTGTTGGTTATATCAACTACTCGTGTTGGTTATATCAACTACTCGTGTTGGTTATATCAACTACTCGTGTAGGTTATATCAACCTCTTGTGTTGGTTATATCAACTACTAGGAAACTAAGTAAATGTATATCAACTATTAGTGTAGGTTGAAATATCGGTCCGGTTAGCAGTAGCAGACTTTTTACATGACTTTTTCAGTCACTATATATACTCTATTAAATTTTAATCTCGAGTTAGGTCCCAGTATCAATTAGATTAGACTATTTATTTTCTACGACCAAATCTAACATGTTCACTTATTTTCTACTCTAGCTTCTGTGATATGCATACTATTTTGATTTTAAAAAATAATTGATCACCTAGACCTATCCCTGCTTTTTTAAATGTTTTCGATCCGATGAATTGATATATGGTAATTAGTTGTAAATTAATAAATTAGATTAATAACTTCATCAGGTCAGTTTATGAATAAGTAGTTATTATGACGTAAATAACTTTACGTAGTTATAAATAGGTAGGCTAGATGAATTAATTAACCAGGCTAGTAGGGTCAAAGTGGTGCTTATCGGGGGAAATGCCCCCGGAATGAATAGAAGGGGGTGCAAATCGGGGAAAATGCCTCCTGAAATGTCACGTGAGGCGTTATTAATCCGGCCTTAGGCTATGAGTGTATAAAGTGTCATGCATAGGTTGTTTAATAGTGCCCTTAGGGTATAAAGATGGTTTCAAGCTGTGAAAAAAAAGGTAAGTAATCTCAAAACTAGCTACCTGGAAAAAAAAATTATTTAAATTACTTGCTATTTCTACTTTACATATAATGATAATACATTTTTTTTTAATTCTTAATGTTATACTATAAAAACTATCTTTTACATGTAAATTATTGTAAATATATCAAGTACTTATCTATATCTGTTTAAATATTAAAAATAACTTCTTTCGGGTGTCTTCAGATATTCGTTCTGGAGATGAACAGATTTGCCTTTTTGCAAATCATTCACTTTTTGCAATAACGAAGGAGAAGTTAGCAGCCTTGCAACACATGCAGTGATGACTAGACGTGAAGGATGGCTTCCAGAATTAAAAAATATAACATAATTTCCTTGAACGCGAAATAGGTCAATTGATGAAGGAAATTGTCTTATGGTGATTGATAACTCATCATTTATCTCAAGAAACCTGAATGAGAGTGTTTGCAAGAAAATCATAAAGCTGTGTACACTAAAAGGAATCCATTTATCGAAATATTTAAATTTTATCCTATCAAATGAGCTTTCATATGTAATTTCAAAATCACCAATGTTAAAGAGCTCAATGTTATTCATACTGATCAAGCTGATTGCAACAGTATACTAACTGATTGATGTTCTCTCAACCTGTGGCAACACAGGAGATTAAGGTTGAGCAGGGGGGGGGGAGGGGGGCGGGCATAGCAACATGTTGTAACAGCCCATACACTTCATCCTTTGCCAGTGAATAGGCGTGTCCCAAACCTATATACAACAGGCATCTTGTATCACACATTTAGTTCCATCTCACCAGAGATTCGGTAATCATGGAAGGTGTGTATATTATTCATGTGTATGTGTGTGCGTGCAATATGTGGTTTAAAAATTTATATATATATATGTAAATTAATTATAATTTCAGATCAAAATAGAGTATTATGTTCTTCGTGTAAAAATGAACTGCAATGCCCACCTCGAAAGAGACATAAAATCATGCCCAATGTCCATTCTCCTGAGTACATAACAAGCCAAAACATGGATGAATTGTTAGAACCTGTAATTGGTGAGTACACTTATTTTATGGCTACATGCTTTAGAATGTAAAAAAATGGTTATTTATTATTACCAGTGTAAATATGTTATTTAATTTACAAAACTTTCAGATCAAAACACAGTATTATGTTCATCATGTAATAATTGGGGGCTGCAATACCCACGAAAAACACGTGAAATCACACGCAATGAACATTCTCCTGTGTACATAACAAGTCAAAACATGGATGAACTGTTAGAACCTGTAACTGATGTAATCACCCCCAATGAGCATTCTCCTGTGTACATAACAAGTCAAAACATGGATGAACTGTTAGAACCTGTAACTGATGTAATCACCCCCAATGAGCACTCTCCTGTGTGCATAACAAGTCAAAACATGGATGAACTGTTAGAACCTGTAACTGATGTAATCACCCCCAATGAGCATTCTCCTGTGTACATAACAAGTCAAAACATGGATGAACTGTTAGAACCTGTAACTGATGTAATCACCCCCAATGAGCATTCTCCTGTGTACATAACAAGTCAAAACATGGATGAACTGTTAGAACCTCTAATTGGTGAGTATACTTATTTTATGGAACAAGCTTTAGAATGTAAAAAAAATTAATTACATTACAATGTTTATAGTTGTTTTTAATAATTACAATATATTTTATTTTTTTATATTTGATTCACAACATTAACTTTCCTTAGATCATCATGAAGAAATACATCCACGTACACAGACGCCCCTTCCTACATTTGAACATCGAGATGGAGAAAGTGATCAAAATAGGGATGAAAACCCGTTACAACATGATGATGATTGTGACCCAAACGATGAAGAAGTATTACCAACGTCACAGGAAATTCCTTCATCATTTGATAGACGATGGGGTGAGATTTTACAATATATGGTAATAGCACCTCTACAAGGGGGTGGTGGTGGTGGTGCTGGTGATAATAATGATGAGTACCCCCATATAGATATACCTCAGATACCTATTCGCACACACACCTTAACAAACACCACATCATCATTTGAGAAAAGAGTTATTAGGTCGACAATCACATTTAATCCTTCATTTCAATTACCTGAAAATTTGGGTGCGTACCTGACAGAAAACATATCTGCACTACTCACAGAGGCAGGAGTTATTGAAAATTTCCATACCAGAATTCAAATTACCTTTTCATCAGATTTAGAGCGAATGTTGGAGACAGGTGAAACAGAC